>PPOK02000005.1:0-452406 GCA_003708865.2 Kazachstania taianensis | reverse complement strand
CTCAGTTTAGCATAAATAAGCCTTTTCACGTTGTTCTATGGCTTGTTTCATTACTTTCTTTGTGTCATATGTTACTTCTGTGTCATTGTTTCCTATGTGGGGAATATTGGGTTTCTAGCCTTTCGGTTATCAATTTTAAATCAATACACTAGTTCTTGGACCTCAAACCTAACACACACCCGTACACAAAACATCAAAATATAAGGGAGTTTGGCCGAGTGGTCTAAGGCGTTAGATTTAGGTTTATCAATCTTACAAACTCTAATATCTTCGGATGCGCGGGTTCGAATCCCTCAGCTCTCATTGTTTTTTATTTTTATTTTTAGAATGCGATACGTATTATAAACCCAGACATTCAGTGTTCGATAATCGAACGCCCTGCAGCGCTTTGTTGTCTTCAGCGTTCCAATATTAACAATCTCAATATTATTATAAAAGACTAACCAAGCTTTATAATACCTTAAGGACTGGTATACAACACCTATTATATTTACTCTTGTTTCAACTAGTTTTCATATACGGTTATCTCCAAAAACAATGTCACAGACTCTTACTTATATATAAGCATTGGGGTAAATTATGTACCCTTGCTGTACTTGGGATATAAGGAAATCAATAGATATTTAATTATCACATAAATTTATTGGATATCATTATTCGAAAATATACCTTTAGTAAGTGCCTTTGTATTGAAAATAATCTGAATATCTGAAAAGTTTGAAGAAATTAGTACGCTTCGTTCTAAAACAATAAATTCACACACAAAAATCTTCATCCATGGTAGGTGAAAATCAAATACTTGAGTAAGTATAGTGTTTGTTAATTAGAGACTAGTTACCCTATTAATAACATAGTTATGTGACAGTTATCTCTGTACTACTTAACCTATTAGCCCTCACTTATGAAACAAAACGCGCAACAAAGAAATAGAGAACAAAACGAACTTACATAGAACCATGTGCGTCGACATCGAGCTTAAATCCATCTGTAATTGTAGAAAGTATATAAAGACATCATTTATTTCTACCTTCGCACTATAATAGTTAATGACTACTAAGAAATGCGTAAAGAGCAAAGAATGATGTCTACTAATATTCAGTAGAGTATATCTCAACAAGCGGAAGAAGATACACTCACTTACTTAGGTAACAACACTCGGACCCCCTATAACATGTACATATTGTTTATCCTGTTCACCACACGTAGAGGATTCTCTGAGACAGTATAGTGTAATAAGAAGCATTGACTTGAACCAGAACTATAAAGGTCCTCGACCAGTACTAAAATGAACAGAATCATCAACCCGCCATGGTTCGCACTCTTAGGAAGCGGGAGTGAACGTTCAAGTACTTGACAGGTCTAAAATCCTCCATACCCTCATAAAAGAAGCATCGGTCCGAATCGCAACTGACTCTCAACTTGCACTTCTTGGGTTTCTTTCTGGTGTATGGGTGACCGATCACATCTCAGTTGAAAAATCGAATTGAAGGAGAACTATTGCATTCTGCTTTCGGCATACCATCCCTTGTATATGTTGTGTAAGACTCATCGGTCAGATTGAACAATATCCAAGGACAGAGAAGCCACTATCATGCTACCATAATGAATTCATAGCGTGAAATTATATCCATCCTTTAACAGAAAGCCCATTACTTAGAATGTTAACGATGTACGATCTAGTGATCATACTTCATTCATGATGATGAGGATAGAGTGACACTTCCTTTATAGAAACTCAAATTAGCCCAACAACAACATTGATACGGGTCCCTCCTGGAAATGAACTCGAGAATACAGAACATAGGACCAAAAAAACTACAACAGAGGCAAGATATTATCATTAACATCTAACAGGTTACATCATTTCATCACTGCTTTGTTTTCTTCTTTATTTGTGATAGTAGAAGACAAGAAAAGGAGTGGCCCTTTGTTTTCTGGAAAACTTACCCTTTATATAATCGTCGCGCTAACTACACTGACGGCGGCTAATCGTGAACAGAGTGCTGTTATTCGACTGTATGGCAAGTAGTACTTCATAGCTGCAGACAGGAGAATGGGATATATGAACCGTGGCCAGTTTGTAATTTTGCATATTAAATGAATGACCTTTAACCCGAAATGTCGCAACCAAAAATTTAACCATTATATTATAATAGTCGAAGAGGCCTGGTGAACAATATTAACCATGGGTTATAAACTCTGTAAGATGGATATGTCTGATTTTCAATTAGATAAGGAATGCAGGTAATATGAGGCAGTTAATATATACTAAGAAGCGTCGAATCTCTTTAATGACGGAAATTATCACGTATACCGCTGATTCTGACAGTGTTTCCAGAGTCACACAAATCTTGGTTTAGCCATATTAACCATAACAATAATAACAAAGGTGAAGAAAGATTGGGCATGAAGAAAGCTCTATATCGTATCAGCGTCACGCATGTTAACAAGAAAATCGACATTATGATATCAATTTCTCAACAGCATAACCATTCTTATTCTGTGCATTTCAATAGTAATCAAAATGGGGATGGATGATACTCTATAAACCTACTTCTGCTGAAATGTAACATCGGTATCATTTTACTAGGGAAGGAGCAATGTGTTGTCCAATAGAGCGTTAAATGAACTTATCTTAATCGAAGTGTATCTTGCCAATTATTGAAATGAAGAATAGGTACTAGTGCTGCGAAGTGTCTAGTTAACAAGAAAAAACGTACTATATCTCAGTAAAATATTGGCACAGGTTGTTAATCAGTCTATTTTGAACACACCCTGGTATCATTGTTATATTAATAAGTTTCGTTACAGTTAAATATATTAAATAGTACAATAAGTAACCAACATGGAACACACAAGTTTTTTTACATGAATATTAGGCAGCAAATAACTTATCCAACAATAAGACGATAGACTTTCTTACAAATAATATAATCATATTGACAAGGTGATAAATCTATTCCTTTGATTTGGTATATTTTCTTAACTGTTTCAAGGATACAGTCATTTTCCATCGTTTTATTTCAATGCATCCAAATGATAACGTAAATACGGTCACAAACCTCATGTTATACACCTAGCCTAAGTCTAATAAAAGCTGTCTTATTCCACATTAAACAATGTATTAATTAATTATAACACTCCCATCAATATCATTGGCCAGATTATAGTAAGTAACAGTATCGAAAGTACTTGTAGCTTCTCTCGGTACCAAACGCTCCTTAAATCTTTAGTATCTTCTCTATTCCGTTTCCGTTTACCATCTCAGATATTAAAACGACCTTGTTGAAGTGACCAAATTTTATTTTCGGGTTAGTGTCGGATACAGTTGGAGAATCTGCTACCTCTAGAATAAGCATATGAATCTCGTCGATCTCAAGCCTCTTCAGGATATTGTCAGGACGCAGAAAATATCACCTCCTAATTAACTCTTCGAAACCTGAACATCCTAAATCCTAAAACGTGCCAACATAAATATCATCAAGTTGCATAGAATTGATCTCTTTACTCACTCCGTAACCAGTGGGATACACCAAATATTTCACGTCCCCTACTTTCAAGACCTTTTTCAATCTTGACACGATCGTTTCATATACCACATTAGAGGAGACAAAAACAAAGCTGATAGCTCTTTTATTCTTCTTTGATCCAGAGCCTAACAGGAAGTTGAAATAGCAACAACTTATCATTGCTTGACAATGCATCTATTGGTATGATTTTTGTGTACGAGATTATACTTCACCGTAGAGAAACCATTGCTCCCTTTTGAAGCTGAAATTAGTGCTATGTAGTTTCTGTCCCGGTGTATCACACGGTTAACGTTCAGTGGAATATTTTTTCTGGGATTTACCTCAAGGGGATCTTCTGGAGGCACCACATCATAGTCTAATAGTAGCCATTTCACCCCGCCTTTGAAGATTGATAGTTCTTCATATCTAGACTGAACCAATTGCTGCCTGATAACACGTTATCATAATTAGGCAGCCCGGATACTGGATCATAATGTAGAAAATTCTTGACTTCCGTTGCTTGTTCTGGCTTAAGGTGGCATTCTATTTGGGCAGCTACTGCTGGTTTCATTTCTGGAAACGCAACCGTCCGTGCAATGATATCGATTGTGGATGTAATTGAGCAAACGGACTAAATATCACTTGTCAATCAACTCCCCTCTGGCATAATCGATGAAGATAAAGCTCAAGCTCATGAGTCCACTAAAAACATTATTGTAGAATGCAGGCTTTGAAAACAGACTTTGTTTTAATGATTCATCTTGAATACTATTGTTGAATATAACACTTTTCATGGAGAATGATTTCGTATTTATATACCACAAAGTAACTGGTTAGATACCAAACATATGCCCCTACAGGCATTGGGAGATCAGATAATCTAATATTCGAAAAGTCCCACTATCTTCTCCATTTTTCTCGGAATATATGAGTACCTGGAACCGTCTAGTTTTAACGACTAATGAAAATGTTTCTGTCCTCCGCCAAATTTAAGAGTTTGTAATTCAGGAAGTAGATATGGGCTCCCAGCAGACCAGTATATTAACCACATCAAATGTGTAGTAATACTATCGACCAATTCCATAAAATTCAGCAACTGGATTCCATTTCTTGACTCTGAACTAGGAATACTAGTTTCAATGAGGTGAGGCTCGAACAGTGACCATACAGACGGTTTCGGTTTGTTATGATCTTCATATAGGTTAACATCAGCTCTTAATATAGTGCTTGCTACTACAGGAAATGTTGGAAGCTCTAAAATATTCTTGATAACCTCTCTATAAACATTCTCATATCCTTCGTCGATTTCCAGATAAAAAGTTTGGTATTTTTTTTGAAAAAACATCTTCTTGTAAGGAACATGCATGGGCACTGATATTCCTATGATTATTTATTTCTCTGTTCTACTCCCAAACCTCATAACGGAGAGAATTCGACCATTTGAATTACTTGGAACTGAATATGTCATGTACTTGTCCTTTATACTTATTCCCACTTCCATAATAAACAGTTGTATAACTGAAGACTCGTTTATATGCTTTTAAAAGAATCTTGAAGTTTGTCTATTGATTTGGGTTTTGGATTTTCAAAACAGTATGAGGCCATATCTAAAGCTGTCATTAATTGGAATTTATCTATATGTTTATCGTCGGTCAATAGTTCCAATACAGGCTTATTGATTTCGTCACAGACAAAAGAGTAATTGCCGAACGAAATCTGAGGTAATGTCTCAATCAAAAAAAGGTAGAATACCGAACGTCGAACGCTGATTAATCACAGGTGTCTGGAGTTTCTCAGGGAACATCCCCCCATCTTCGATATTTGTAGGCCACTTGAGTACGCCTTACTCTTGCAAATTAGCAATAACTAGGAGACGATAATTTCGAGATATTTCCTATGCTTCATTCTGGTACTGTAGACTGTAGGAGTCTACCTTGTACCTACATAATAACGTGATATTTTTTTCAGTATAGATATAATCGCAAGCATTTTGCTTTCTATGAAGAATAGAATTATTACGTGGCACTAGCATATCATCATTATTCTTGGCGACATCGCTCTATGTAATAGCAATCGGGGATTAAGCCAAATAAAGAGGAATAGTTGCTTTTTCGGAAAAGTTATAACTAGTTTAATATGAGGAGGTATCCAATCATCTCTTCTGATATGATTGTTCAAATGTGTTAAAGTGTTCTGAATAATTGATATTTAAAAAAAGCTTATGGGTTGGAACATGTTTAAATGAATCTTTGCAGAGGCACGAGATTAGAATGGTCATTGAATATCTCTGTTTCAACATTTTAATATCCACTATGGGATTAAATTCTAAAAAATCATTCAGTATAACAATTTTTGCCTTTGATGCACGACGTTCAAATATAACTGTCTAGCATGCTTTGGTGCCCTCAACGACATGGGGTAACACTCCGTCCTATATAACATATCTGTCCAAGATGAAAAGGAATAAAAAAACACATTCGGTTTGAGGGAGAGTTGGTAGATCTGTGGTTAGAAAGTCGGGTATTTTTCCACGTATAAAAGTTAGCCATTTAGTAAAAAGAGGCAATATGCTATTTATAACGCTGACACTATCAAGTAATAGAATATTTAAAAGTTTCTGATACGGCTCCCATGTTTCTTGAAACAGTGCAGACCTCGAACCGTTTAGTTTCTGAATAGTCAAATAAACAACGAAAGATCATCACTGTACTAAACGTTTTCCATCAGAAATTCTAATACTTTATTAAAATGCTGTTATCCTGTAATTTTGGTAATGAGAAACTGAACTATAAAGAGTTTTGAGTTATAATATTATTGGAATGCTATTTAGATTATACAAAGTTGGATTTTATAAATTAATAAATTATTATCCTTATAATAATAAAGCAACGGCACCTAGGACACCAGCACCTAGACCAGCAACTTGCTTGATAGCACCGTTCTCGGATTGTTGTTCAATGGCGTGGGTGGAGGTCATGGTGGCAGCAGCCTTCTTGGACTTGCAGACTTCGTCACAGACAGTTTCAGTAGCAATGGAGGTCTTGTTAGAAATGACGTTGACAGTGGTGGCAGACTCTGGTGGACAGCTGGTGATGGTGGTGGTGTTAGAGTAAAGGTGGGTGGCGGTGGCGTAGTCAGTGGTGACGTTACCGGCAACTGGAGCAGCAGAGGTTTGAGCAACGGCAGCGGCAGAGGTTTGAGCAACGGCAGCAGCAGAGGTCTCGACAGCGGCAACAGCAGAGGTCTCGACAGCAGCAGCAGCGGAAGTCTCAACAGCGGCAGCGGCAGTGGTTTCAGCAGCGGCAGCAGAGGTGGTTTCAGCAGCGGCAGCAGTGGTGGCGACAACGGCTTCCATTGGGACACCAGCAGATTCTAGAGCTGGTTGGATTCTGGCAGAGTACCAAGATAGCTTGGTAACGAAAGAAGAGACAGCGTCCATGTCAATTTCGGTGTATTGGGAAGTGTAAGAGTCGTCCCCGGCTGGAGCCAAGGCTAGAGATTCACCAATGTCTAAGATACCGTTTGGCATGTTGTCGAAGGTGACACCAGAGCTTGGGTCAGAGACTAAACCGATGTAACCAGTTAGGTTTTCCTTGACATCAGCGAAGATGACATTCAATTGGGAGATTTGGTCATCAGTCAAAGCAGAAGCGACGGCAGAGGCAGCCAATAAAACAGCGATCTTGGAGTTCATTTTAATAAAGCGAGTGTAAATGTTTGAGAGTTGTAAGCTGGTTCTCTTTAGGATGAGTTAGAATATAGAGTGGGAAAGAGAAGACAGGGTATTCAAGAATGTCAAAGGTTTATATATAATTCTGAGCGGCCTCTTGGAAGTCCCTCAACCTGGGTCGTTTCCATCCCAATGTTCAAACAAATTCGTCGTTGCTGGACGCGATACTTATTTTCTCCAAGTATACAAATGTTCAGCATACCGACCTCTTCCAGTAGGGCTGTCCCACTTCTACTACATTTCTGTGGGCAGGGTCCTCGATGTCCCGCAAAAAAAAGCAAAGCATCCAATTTTAAATCTAAACGAGAGAACATCTTCATTCTCTCGCGTTTCCCTGCAATTGCTCATTTCCCTGTGTTTCCCTGCAGATGCCGGATCTCGGTTAATTCCCCAACGGGACATTTCGTGACTATGCGGGGCATTTCTGAAGGCACGAAAAGAATTTGTTTATCAAATCTCGTATCCGTGTCCGTCCTTTCCGTACGGGCAACTTTCTTTAATCGGCAGTTTTTTTTTTGCGTGGGCGTGCCCCAACTGGAATGAAAATTTTTGTTCTTGCCGGTGGCTACTGCACCTGTTTCGGTTCCGAGATGACAATTGCCTGCTCAAACCGATCCATTCGCCGGCGTTTATGGGATGCTCCGCTGTGAACCCAGTGGTTTTACAAAACAAGTACGTTTTTAGGGACTCTCTATCTTGGGCAACCCTTCAAAACAGCTATCGTAATCACTAATTTCGACTAGCATAATCATTAAGATGGCCTATTTCTTATGATTAGTGTAGTTACCTAAAATTCAATAATTGGTTTGATACACACTATAAATGATATTATATATCTATTCTTAAGAATATGTTAGTTTTTTTAAATTGACACAGGTGTGTAATCAGCTTAAATCAACAAAGCGACAGCAGCTAGGACACCGGCACCTAGACCAGCGACGTTCTTGATAGCACCGTTCTCAGTTTGTTGTTCGATAACTGGAGCAGCAGAGGCAGAGGCCTTGGTGACTTGAGCAACAGTGGTTGGAGCGTTAGTCTTGGCAGTGGTCACCTTGGTGGTGGCAGTCTTGGTGACAGTGGAGGTTTGCTCAACAGAAGTCTTGGAAGCGGCGGAGGCGGCGCTCTTCTTGGATTGGCAAACTTCGTCACAGACAGTGGCGGTGACAGTAGAGGTCTCTTGGACAGTCTTGGTGGCAGCAGCCTTCTTGGACTTGCACACTTCGTCGCAGATGGTTTCGGTGACAATGGAAGTTTCGTTGTCGATGACGTTGACGGTGGTGGCAGACTCTGGTGGACAGCTGGTGATGGTGGTGGTGTTGGAGAAGACTTGAGTAGAAGTGGCGAAGTCAGTGGTGACGTTAGCGACGACTGGGGCAACGGTGACAGCAGCAGATGGGGCAACAGCACGGGAGGTCAAGTTAGAAGAAATGGTGGAGGCAGCAACTGGAGCAATGACAGAAGAAGCAGCAACTGGAGCAGCAGCAGAGGAAGCGGCAACTGGGGCAGCGGCAGAAGAAGCGGCAGCGGCAGAAGAGGCAGCAACTGGGGCAGCAGCGGCAGAAGAGGCAGCAACTGGGGCAGCAGCAGAAGAAGCGGCAGCGGTGGTGGCAGCAGCAGAAGAAGCGGCAGCGGTGGTGGCAGCAGCAGAAGAAGCGGCAGCGGTGGTGGCAGCAGCAGAAGTGGTTTCAAATGGAGCAATGGCGGAGGCGATCTCAGCAGACAAGTAGCTGGAGTACCATGGAATAGCTGGGGCCATTTCCAACAATTGAGGAACATTCAACTCAGTGAAAAGGGTAGAGAAGGAGTCATCAGTAGCGGTGGCGGCAGCGAAGTAGACTGGAATAATGTTGTCTGGGGTAGCTCTACCGGAAGATTGGAACCAAGAAATGTAGTCAGTAAGCTTGGAAGCGACATCCTTTAAGATGACAATTAATTCAGCGTTTTCAGCTGGGGTAATGTCGTCAGCCTTGGCGACAGCAGAGGCAGCGGCCAATAAAGCAATAGCGGATTTGAATTGCATAGTTAATATAGAAAAGCGAGTGTAAAAGGTTTGGTTTTATTAGATATTTGGAAACAAAAGCGAAATAAACAGGGAAGATTGGGAAAACCAGCAAGGCATTGTTTATATACTAAGACCACATAATTGGGTTCCAACAAGGTCACAAGCAAATACACATTATCCACTGGCGAACTACCACATTTCTTGTGGGAGGAAAAAATTTTATCATCTGAAAAACTGGTGTTTATAATCGTGAAGGTAAACATTTCCTTGTTTGCACAGACGCGATCACGTCGAACCGCGTATTTCCTTGCCTACTGTCGTGTCTTTGGGAGGCGGTTTCCTCCGTGATTTTCACAGCGGAACTCCGTTTATCCTATCGTCATGGCTTAGCAAACGGACCACCAGTGTCATAGCGCAGGGACCTCGAGGAAATTCGGCCTCGGCCGCGGATCTTAACATTCCGAATCTCCCAAAAATTTCCTAATTGAGCATCCGAAATGGCGTAAACGAACACGTAAATTACGGAAGTGAATCTGCGGAACCGAAATTGCGTATCCGATCGCCGCATTGAAATCGAGTAAGCTTGCGTCAAAAGATGAAAATTTACAATAGCAACATCTTCTTTCTATCTTTCAATAGCACAAAGTTGCCTAGGCACTTAAGGGGTTTTCAATAAAGTGCAGAACTCCATTTTCTTCATGATTGTAGAGGTATTACATTAACACTATCACAAGCGTTCACTATTGTGACTTAAATCTTTGGTTCAGACCTGAATCTCTACATATAATATTTAAAATAATAATTAATTATCCTCTATAGATTACACGGCTTAGATCAACAAAGCAACGGCGGCCAGGATACCAGCACCTAGACCAGCAACTTGCTTGATAGCACCGTTCTCGGTTTGTTGTTCGATAACTGGAGCAGCAGAGGCAGAGGCCTTGGTGACTTGAGCAACAGTGGTTGGAGCGTTAGTCTTGGCAGTGGTCACCTTGGTGGTGGCAGTCTTGGTGACAGTGGAGGTTTGCTCAACAGAAGTCTTGGAAGCGGCGGAGGCGGCGCTCTTCTTGGATTGGCAAACTTCGTCACAGACAGTGGCGGTGACAGTAGAGGTCTCTTGGACAGTCTTGGTGGCAGCAGCCTTCTTGGACTTGCACACTTCGTCGCAGATGGTTTCGGTGACAATGGAAGTTTCGTTGTCGGTGACGTTGACGGTGGTGGCAGACTCTGGTGGACAGCTGGTGATGGTGGTGGTGTTGGAGAATAGTTGAGTGGAAGTAGCATAGTCGGTAGTGACGTTAGCAACGTAAGGAGCAGATGTGACTAGGACAGAAGAGGTGGTGATGGCAGAGGATGGACCTACGCTGGAAGTGATGTTGGAAGCAACAGCAGAAGATTGGAAGACTGGAGCGACGGAAGCGGCAGCAGTAGTAGAAGAAGCAGCGGCAGTGGACTCAAATACTGGAGCAACAGAGGTGGCAGCGACAGAAGATGATTCAGAAGCTGGAACAGTGGAGGAAGCAGCAGCAGAAGAGGCAGCGGCAGAAGAGGCGGCAGCAGAGGACTCAAAAACTGGGGCAGCAGAGGAAGCAGAGGCGGCAGAAGAGGCAGCGGTAGCAGAAGAAGCTGGAGCAGCAGAGGAAGCAGCAGAAGAAGCTGGAGCATCAGAAGAGGCAGCGGCAGAAGTTTGGGTGGCTGGAGCAGCAGAAGAGGCAGCAGCAGAAGTTTGAGTGGCTGGAGCAGCAGAAGAGGCTGGAGCAGCAGAAGATGCAGCAGAAGATGCAGCAGCGGATGTGGTGCTGGTGGTTGTGACAGCGGTAGAGGTGGTGGTTGGAGTAGTGGTAGTAGCAGCAGCAGTAGATGAAGTAGCAATAACCATTGGAACACCAGCAGCTTCCAATTCAGGCGCTAGGACGGTAGAGTACCAAGGAACCAGAGTAATGAATTTAGAAACAGCATCGATATCAATCGAGGAGTACATGGTAGTGTATGAAGTGTCACCGGAAGCAGCGAAGGCAACGACTGCACCGACATCCGTTAGACCAGCTGGTAGGTTATCAAAAGTGATACCAGAGTCTGGGTTAGAGATTAGAGCAATGTAGTCGTTTAGCTTGCTACCGACATCACTCATAATGATATTCAATTGCTCGACTTGGTCAGCAGTCAAGTCGTAAGCAGAGGCAGCAGCAGAGGCAGCTAGGAGAACAGCAATCTTGGAGTTCATTTTTGGTGGAATGGAGCGAGCGTAAGGGTTGTCTAGTGTGACTTAAGCCAATTGCCACCAGAAATCAAAACCGTTGTCATTTGCTGAGAATATCTTCTTGCAGTTATATATATCTCGAGGAATTCTTTTCCGAATCTCTAGGCACGTATACCCGATTCGGTTGTGTTTTCCTCGATTTGGACACACTCGTTTATTTTCATCACGAAAATACGTTTTTTTGGTGCATTGTTTTCTTCGTTAAAATTTTCCTTTAGTCGTTGCCGTTCCTGCGGAATTTCCCTGAGATCTCCTGAGATCTTGAAGATCTCGTTTAGACGAATTTGTCTGTTCCGCTGCGGCCGTTCTCTGGGGCCTCTTCCTCCCAAACAATGGCACAGTTTACGCCTGTTTCTTCTTTCGATTCCCGCTGCTGACGTCGCCGTTCGGAAACCTGCACTGCCCATTCGGACCACACCGGAGTGGGTAATAAACAAACCCTCCTTGCACAAATGTCAAGGACACATCCCTCGTCTTGGGTGATTAAGTCAAACTAGTACGGGGAACGAGGGAATATCCCTTCATGAATATGAAGTATACTTAACCAGGATGCATGTCCGTCACTCCCTGTCTC
Source organism: Kazachstania taianensis (assembly GCA_003708865.2). Lineage (NCBI taxonomy): Eukaryota > Fungi > Ascomycota > Saccharomycetes > Saccharomycetales > Saccharomycetaceae > Kazachstania > Kazachstania taianensis. The sequence continues at coordinate 440,331 of PPOK02000005.1, read as the reverse complement.
TTTGTAAGTTGCCTATACCAGATGCTTGCTTTTAGTCACTTTATTAGTTGTGGATGAATTGAAGAGGGGTGCTACAACCATTAAACGAGCAGCAAATGGGGTCTTCCGCGGAGGGAATATTTGTCTTATGACAGGTTTTTTCTATATACAATCATTCTAGGTGTATGATTCAAACCTCGGACTTACACTGGGGGTTTCATGTATATGATCAGGAAGAAGAACAAAGTTTCTTTTATCGCACGCGAAATACGATCGATATGTGGCCCGCTATATAAATATTATTTCTCTTTGTAAATGTAGGGTATTAAATTTTATAAGTTACAAATTTATATAAGGCGAATTGGGCACTGGGAAGAATGTAAAACGTCTTGGCTCTAAATCAATAGAGCAGCGGCGGCTAAGGCACCAGCACCTAAACCAGCAATGTTCTTAATAGCACCGTTTTCAGATTGTTGTTCGATAACTGGGTGGGATGAAGTGGCAGCGGCCTTAGACTTGGTGACTTGGGTGACGACGGTTGGAGCCGCAGATGGAGCCTTTTCCTTGGTACCTTCTGGGGCCTTGGCAGTCTTGGTCACAGTGGAAGTTTGCTCAGCAATCTTCTTGGTCACAGTGGAGGTTTGTTCAGCAGTCTTCTTGGAAGCAACGCTCTTCTTAGATTCACACACTTCGTCACAGACAGTGGCAGTAACGGTGGAGGTCTCAGTAGCAGCAGCCTTCTTGGATTGACAAACTTCGTCACAGACAGTAGCAGTCACAGTTGAAGTCTTGGTCTTGGCGGCAGCAGCCTTCTTGGAGTGACAGATCTCATCACAGATAGTCTCAGTGGTAATAGAGGTCTCGTTGTCAGTGACATTGACAGTAGTAGCAGACTCTGGTGGACAACTGGTGATCGTGGTGGTGTTGGAGTAGATGTGGGTGGAGGTCGCATATGCGGTTGTGACATTGGCTGGGGCAGTGACCTCAGAGGTAGCAATGGCAACGGAAGCAGTTAAGATGGTGGCGACAAAGGCGGTCTTCATTGTAATTAGTATTGTAAAGCGAGCGGAAATGGTTTGATGTTGTTCTTATTTTTAGGACATAGCTAAGACTAACAGCTGAAATAAGAACCTGTCATAAGAGAATAAATGTATCTCTTATATATGAATAAATATTATCCACAAATGTATGCCACCAAAACCATGAGGCCAAATAAAGCATATCACCACATGCCTTGTAAACAAATAAATGGGGTGATTACTATGAATTATTTGTTGTGGAAATGGTTGCAATATCTGAAGATAAAGGGTATGTTGCCAACAGTAGTTTGCAAGGGTTCACCATTTCTGTCTTACGATTACCGAAAACGCGATTGACGCGCTCGCTGACAGAGTTGCTGGCACCATTGTTGACTCGATATACAAATCACGACCATTTTTTCATATCACAACACGATATTCCTACGCTTTTTCACTATTACGAGGTCGTGAAATTTTTGAGTTTTTTTTTAGCGCATTTCCTAAGACATTGGGCCGCCCAAATGGGAAAGGACAAATGCGGACTCGAGACCAAGTTTCTGCGGTAACTCTTTAGCAGTGCCTTTCTGGGTTGAACCCTTGCAGCTTTTGGCGTTGTCGTCCGGAGTAAGTAAACAAAGAAAGGGTACTAAAAAATAAAAGTAATATCGTTAAGTCAACAACACTGCTATAGCATATTTTACAGAATGCTGCTTCAAACTGCATGAAGCGGGATGGAATTCTCTATCAAATCTGTTACTGTTACATACCTGAAGTTAGGCTACAAAAGAATGCCGTGTCTGAAGCCTAGTATTATAGTACCTGGTCTGGGATATCGTTCAAATATGAGACCTACCGTATATACGAAATTCAAAAGTTTCTGCATAGTATTAGATCCAGTCATAATGTTGGAAGTTCGCCCATATTATCCTCAATGACGTTCAAAAAAAGATCGAAATTTGATTCCAAAAATTGATTCAATATATCTTGTTGGTCGGATGATGGAGCCGACTGAAATGTGGGTTCGAAGTTTATGGGATTCTCTTTATCGAAGATGTTCGCATTATGAAGTGTTGCGGCAATATCTTTCATGAGGTTCGAATCGATGTTGTCGAGGACCTTTGGACTCATCAGATAATGTTTAACAATGTCTGAGCTCTTTGGGCCCATTCCCCACTTAGAGTTAAGTTTCTCAATTATCCTTTCTGGTATTATATTCGTATTGTATATCTTATCCCAAAACTTAATCACTCCTTTTGTTAATGATTTTGTCTGCATCATGTAAGTTAGATATCGGACCATTTGGACAGCTTGATACGCACCTATGTATGAGTCCTGTAATGTATTTGTAAGTAAGTCGACGGTAGTGTTCATGTGTTCAAGTATATCATTCATAGAACGCCCGATATCAGCTTTAAGCTCTGTACTATCCTCTAGGACTGTGTCTATGTTTGACAAATTCATTAATTCTTCCTTAGAGCCTAATCTCAACGCGATACTCATCTGAATTCTCCAAATTTCTACTAACGTAAATATAACCATTTTATTCAACGAAAATGCATGTTTCTTTAAAATAAATCTAGAAAATGATCCATTTAGATAGTCAATGACGATCTTGAGTAATCTTGTGTAATAAGTTAAAGTTTCTGACATGAATGTATGGTATAAACGCTGATACGTCTCAGGATCCTTCATGGATTTCTTTTCAAAATATACTAGCAGTGCCATGAATAAACTAGTTATACTCGACAAACCAATCATATTCATGTTTATTATTGTGAAGTTTCTTACACTATCTAGGTTGATAGTAGCACCTCTCCACTCGGGCTCGTTAAGTTCATTTATTCCCAACGATATTTCTCGTAAGTTATCGCGTGAAAAGTGATTATTCATGAAGTCGACTACGTCAGTCACATTTTCCATGATATGAGATAGATTTTGCTGGTGGAGAAAGGGTGAACATGATTTCATTAAGTTTGCCAAACGCATATGAAACAAATACACATCCTGTTGGATGGCAAACAGTTTGAAGTCGATAGTAGAAGAGTCTCTGAAATGATCACTGAATAGGGATAGTGATTTTCTTTCCCCAATAAAATGTTCCATGTATCTCAACTCAGGTTCTCTTGCAGAACCGTCTAATGTACAATTTTGCAATCTTAGTGACTGTATGCCAATCCATAATTTCCTCTTAAAGGAATCGATTCTAGCATCAAAACCAGTATTGCTATGGTACCGAAGATAAACACTGGGATCATTGTATAAACCTAGTGTATTTGCTAGTTCTGAAAGACAATTCAGCGTCAATACCTCGTCGTGGCCGGTATGTAAGCTCCTATTCCCAGGGTATAGATGTTCCGCTAAGAACAGATATAGTGTTGCGCAAAAAATATTCTCGTTGGTGAATTTGAAACCATTTAATAATGATAATAGCTTCTGTGCAAACACGATCAATTGTGTAGCGATCGCATTGGCGTCTCTCTCATTTATTGGTCCCTTGTTTGCCTCCAAAGTAGAGGCTCTTAATGATATTGATAAAATTAACAAAAAGATTACTAGTGTCTCCAACTTGATTCTGATATTCTGGTTAAATACATTGATTTCATAGTGATCTCCCTGTCTATCTATTAGTATCTCCTTTAGTTTACTCTCAAATAAGGATATTTCTATAAAAGGGAAGAAAGGATATATGTTTTCGTAAAACTCTCTCAAATAATAATCTATTTGTTTTTTGTCAACCATCAGCACTTCAATTTCTCTGATCAACATTTGAATGGCTGCTAATAGGTTTGGGTGCATTGTATCCTCGATAGTGTAAGTAGTGTTGAAGTAATCTAGGGGTAATTGGTTCTTAACGTACTCGTTAGTTCCCTCGACCCATTTCATAATGGCTTTTTCTATAAATGGCAGCGGACTGATCTCATCTGTAGTCACGCCCTTAGGATTATCTATTACATCCATAGATTTTGAATCTCCTGAGATTGAATTCAGACGCGATTGTAAATCCCATATTGTACTCCCGTGAAGCATGAAACAGAGCATCCTAACGTATGGATCGTGTTGAATTGCACCGTGTGAACCTAAGGGCAGGTCAAAATATGTTGTTGACCCATAGGTTACTATCATTGTATTCGCAGACCATATATCTACGGTGATACCTGGTATTGTCTCTGAATAGTGGCTCTTCTTGGAGTGTGGACTATCCTTTGAGGATGGTAGCGAAACACTTGACGTGGCAGACCCTCTTGAGTAGGTTGGGGAATGATTCACTCCCAAGAAGTTCAGGGTAGTATTGGATATTCTCTCCTCTGGTGGAGTTAAGGAGGTATCTTCATAATGGCATTGTCTGCCGACCTTTCTGCACCGAGAACAAGTTGGTCTGATTTTATCACATTTCAGTTTCTTCGTCTTGCAGGGTATACAGACAGAAATCACCCTTTTGCTCCTATACTCCTTGCGCGGCATGATCAGATCGGCGTCGGTGTTCAATCCCGCTCGATAGTGCACTCTAAGTTGCCACCGCCAGAGATTCTTCTTGGCAAATGGTCAAAATCTTTAAATATCAAATTAAACTCCGCCTCCCGGACACGTGACCTACGATTATTTGATTTACTTCCACGCTTGTCTAGTACGATGAGTTGTGACTTTAAGCGACAGGTTTATGTGTGCTAGGGTTTGAATAAAAGTGTTGTTGTAGTGGGAATCGTTGTCTATAGAAAGTTTGGGAATGAAACGAGAAACAAGATATTTTATTATTTTGTTCTAAATGGTTGGAGCATTGCAAGTTAGAAAAGAAGACAAAATGTAAACATGAAGAAATCAGATCATATTCCACCTTTAAACAGATGTTATTCCTTGCAAAGAAGATAAGCAACGGTTATTGCTTTACAACTTTCAGATTGCCTATCATCTAGTGGCAATTCAGCGTTATTATCGCATATATTCGGTAGACTCTCCACAATAAGATTGAAAAACACGTCATTCTCATTTACTTAAATAAAAAACATCTACATATTGAATATGTTAAATCCTTCTGAAGTATAGTGTTCCTATGGACATACTTCTGCATCAGAACTAGTTCAAATCGGCAACGACTTGGGACCAGTTACCGTGCTTGACCTTACCGTATTGGATTTCAGCGATCCAGTTGGCAATTTGTTTCGTCAATGGACCACTCTGTTCACCAGGCAGCAATGGAACATCAATCGCCTTACCCTTCCAGCCAATCTCCTTGATTGGGGACACGACAGCGGCAGTACCGGCACCGAAGGCCTCCAGCAGTTCACCCTTGGCAGCCTTCTCTTCGACTTCACCGATTGTGTAGTAACGCTCGCTAATGTTCCACTCCGCGGGGTCTAGTCTTTCCCTGGCTAGTGTTAGAATAGAGTCTCTGGTGACACCCTCTAGGATGGTACCATCTAGCGGAGCAGTAACCAACTCCTTCTTACCGGTGGCAGGATCCTTAAACGCGAAGAACACATTCATGGTACCGACCTCGGTGATATTCTTCTCGGGACCGAACAACCACAGGTTCTGTTGGTAACCTCTGCTGGCGGCGTCTAGTTGGGGCAATATGCATGGCGCGTAGTTGGCACCCAGCTTCTTGTCACCGACACCACCTGGCCACGCTCTGGTGGCGTAGTCTGTGGCCTCCAACTTCACAGCCTTGAAACCTGTCTTGTAGTATGGCCCAACTGGGGACGCAATGACGTAGAGGAGCGCCTTGTCAGGGGTGTGCACACCCAGACCTGTGGAAGTACCGATCATGGTGGGTCTCAGGTAAAGCGAGTAACCTTGCCCCTGTGGAACCAAGTTCTTGTCTTGTTCGATCAACTTACCCATCAGCTTGATCAGTTCTTCGGATTCAAACGTTGGCAAGCAGATTCTGGCGGCAGACTTGTTCATACGCTTCATGTTCATGTCGGCTCTGAAGGTGGCGATCTTGTTGTCTGGAGTCCTGTACGCCTTTAACCCCTCGAAGACCTCAAACGCGTAGTGGAACACACACGTGGAGGGGTCCAGGGACAAATTCCCATACGGTTTTATCTCGGGAGCAGCCCAGCCCTTGTCCTTGGTCCACTCCACAGTCAGCATGTGATCTGTGAACGTCTGGCCGAAAACCAACTTGTCGTTCGCCTTGGGCTTTGACTGAACCTTTGCATTGCTGATCTTCAGTTTAGAAGCGTCTAGGGCGCCTGTGGCCAGTGTTCTGGTGAAAGGAAGTACTCTACCAAGAGAGGTTCTCGCAGCACTCACCGCGGAGACAGAGTGTAGCATCGTGGGGTCGTGTTTGATGAGTTACCGCTGTATTCCACCGTTAAATAGCGCAATTCCCAGTGTCAACCGTTATATATGAATTTTCCTCGAGGAAAAGAAGAGAATGTCGGGATCTGAAATTTTTCATAGGCACGCAGTCACGGTGAGTCAGCGCCGGAACCGGCGGCCCGCTGTCAAGTAGGATCCTCGAGGGGGTGATGGCCCTTAGTCGCTGTGGTCAGCGGACGTGTGCAGTCGCGTGTGTATCAGTCATCTGCACAAACGATGAGTAAGAGTGCGAAGCGGCTGTTGAGAGCGCAAATTGGGCGTGTACTGGACTCCATCTCACCGACAGAGATTGAGACACAGTCCCGGGCGATTGCCGCGAGGTTGAGAACGCTGTTGAAGCCAGGCCAGTCGGTGGCGTGTTTCATGAGCATGGACCACGGCGAGGTGGACACGCAGTATATCCTCAGTTTCTTGTTCAGCCCCGAGCAAAGAAATGTAGTATACTTGCCACGATGCACCGATACGAAGACGACAGGGCATCAGAGGTTATTCGACTCTCACGGTCGGGACCACCCGCACTTGACGTTTCATAGAATGCAGTCGCTCGGGCAGGTCATCTCTTTGAAACCGCACGGGAAGTATAGACTGAGAGAGCCCGCAGAGGAGTTCCCGCACCCGTTACCTCCCAGGATGGATGTCATGTTGGTGCCAGGTGTTGCATTCAATGTGCAAAATGGTGGGCGAATGGGCTGGGGTGCAGGGTACTACGATGATTTTTTCAAGCGGTACAGAATGCAGCATGATGGAGAAGTGCCGTTGCTGATCGGCCTTGCCTTGAAACAGCAACTAGTCGACCACGTCGAAATAGAGAACCACGATCAACTGATGGACTGCATCGTCTCCGGAGACGGAGAAGTGCACTGGGTTGGTGACAGTAGCAAGAAGCTTTGATTTCTCTGGAATACGTGAATATGTTATATACAAGTTTAGTGACTATGACGGTTATGTTGAAAATGTGCCGCTTCCCTTGACCAGCATTCTGTTCCCCGTCTGGTCCATGACCTCTGCAGTCAACTTGATGTTCTTACCGAAGCTCTCCACTTTCGTAGTCCTCACGACAACAAACTGGTTGGCAAACGTGGGCAGCTTGTACGATATCTGGAGATCCTTCGTTCTCTCCCCTTGCTTATCCTTAATGAACCTGACACTCTCGACCATCAAATCCTCGAGTACAGTAGCCAACACCCCTCCGTGGACAATAAATGGATACCCAGTCAATTTCATCCCCAAGTGGTATATCCCGACCATGTCCTTCGTCTGCGGATTGAAATAAAACCGAGGAGGGATCGCTATCGCTCCGGGTCCCTCGAGACTCTGACCAATTAGCTTGTCCTTCTTCCCCTCGGAACCCTTCTGCTGTAGCACCTCGACATAACCGCGCTGTTTCAACTGCTTAACAACGCTCAGGGACTCGAGCCGCTGCGTCAACTGGCTCCTGTACTTCTGGAGTTCTGGCGCGCTTTGTGGCAGCTTTTCGTACCGCCAGTACGCCATAAAGTCTGTAAACGTCATATGCTGTGTCACAAACCATCCTAACCCGAACGTGGCCCCGAATATGGTAATGGGAACCCATTTCCCGCTGATGCCGCTCTTCCTCCTGGTGGCATTTGAAAATTGCGAACCGGCAGCTTTGTAACCACCAGCACTCGATGCAAACCTCCTAGCGACTCTAGATCCAATACCCTTAAACATGACTACTTATCTCTGCGGTTTCTGTGGTACTCAGATGTGATAAGCAGGAATAAGGATCAGATCCCTAATCTTTACATATAAAACTGTAACACATTTGCTTCGAAATAATGACAATCCTTCAAAACTCCTCGAAACGGTTTAAAACCGTCGAGAGTTGTTCCGCAAGTATTGTAACTGCGGTTAGAATGCCTATGCAAATCAAGAGACTGTCTCTGAACGATGTGACCTCGCAGCAACCGGAGGAGAACAGTATCGTACCGTCACCGCAGGATATCTGCGATGATGTGGTGTTACTGTGGAGGGAGGAGCCTGACTGCGAGAGTGATCCCATCAGCGAGCTTTACGGAAAGATTAAGAGGAGACACCGCGAGTGGGATGTGGATGAGTCGACTCTGCGTGAAATTCTACAGAGACACCACTTGTTTGCCACAGATCAGAGCAAGATTGCTGTTTACGAGGATAAGATCGATTTCCCGCCAATTGAAACAGTTATGGTCGATTCGAAGAAATATTCCGGTAAAATATGTGTTAGGGAGTCTACGAGGACTTCCTCCCGCGCGGAGAGAGGGCTTTTCTCCTGTAGGGAATACAGTCCTGGCGATTTGATCCTTGGCGACGAAATGCCCATCTGTGTCATTCCGCCAATGGAAAAATTGACTCTGATATCGAATGGAAAAGCTTGTGCTTTGTGTGGTAATTCTCTCGGGAATATCACTTCTCATTTCATCTTCACAAACGGTCTTGACTGCAACGATTGTGGAGCCTGTTGGTGTAGTAAGAAATGCAAAAAGAGGGACGCCATCCACATGATACTTAAACACAGTAAAGGGAATAAAAATAAATTGATCAACTCTTCCAAATGGAATAAATTCGAAAAGTTTTGTCAAGAGAACATATTTGAGGCAGTTTATTCCATCGGGATCATTTTTGCCAAAATTTTACTGGACCAATCCTCGTCAAAGGACATTAGACAAAAATTCTTCTCTCTGTGCGCTGTTTCTCAACGGATTAGAAGTAATTTTAGTGATTCTATGAACATTGGCGGGACCTTGGATGCATCAGAGGGAGGGCTGGATATCGAAAGTCCAGAACCAAAATGGAAGGAGGCATATAATTTGTTCACAGACGCGTTTCCCACTCTAGAAGACGAAGTCGACTTTGAGACATTTCTTTGCTATATTGGAAGATTTAAAATCAACAAGATATCTAGCCAACTATATTATCTCCCGTCTCTTCTTAATCACAATTGTGAGCCTAACGTCAGATATGAGATCGACTCTGATTTGAAATTGAAGCTATACGCAAGAAAACTGATCAAACCCGATGAAGAACTATTTTCTACTTATGTGAATCCCTTGCACGGCGTTAATTTAAGACGAAGAGAATTGAGGGTCAATTATGGATTTTCATGTGAGTGTATGCGGTGTCAAGGTGAATTAAAGCAAAGAATTGCCCAAAGAAATAGAGGTGAACGGAACTCAAATGTGGAGGGCAATAATACTTTAAAGATTGAGGGTAATAATATGTTAAAAGTGGCTGGTAACAACACGCGAAGAAAATCCTCAATGAGAAATAAAAGGCCCGATTTACAAGAATTATTGAAAAATGGACAAGAATTCGAGTTAGAAATACCCGAAGTCCTAGGTATAGGGAGAAGGCGGAGAACTTCAGTTAGATTTGATCAATCTGTCTCTGTGGCGATTGAGGAGTAGGTAGCGCCGAGCAATTATTTTAAAAAGTCATTAAATATTTACTATTGATACAACTAAAACTATATAGGATGTTTATATCCGATTTTAATGTCATAATGCTCTTCAGTTTATGAATATTAAAAAATCTATCAAGAAAACCAAAGCTCTGTTTGGTTTACCAAGATTTGATTATATTCGGGGTTTCTTGGTGATATGGCTATCATGGTCGTAATTACTTGGTTGTTGTTCCATCTGTAAATTAGAAGGGTGCCCCTCAGATGGCTGCACCTGACTTGACATTTGTGCAATCACATCACCCTGCTGCTGTGGTGGCTGTTGCGACATCTGCTGTTGGTTACCTGGTGATGGCCCCAGTGATTGTGCTTGTGTTGGCATGTGCAGTGGCTCTTGAATAGGAAGTTGTTGATCATCTGGGATCTGTGTAATCGGTTGCTGTTGCAAATGCTGCTGCTCCCGCATGTTATTAGGTGATAGCTGGCCAATATTGGATCCTTTCTGCTCGCACAAGGGCACACGATCCTTCAAATAACGGACAAGCATAGAATGTAAGTCATTTCTTGTAAACGGTTTGGCTAATATATCGGTCATACCGTGTTGCAAATATGTTATTAAGTCTTGGTCCTCAATATTGCCCGTCATGGCGATAATCGGTGTCTGGTTATCAAAACTTCGGATAATAGAGGTTGCTGTTGCCCCATCTAAGTTCGGCATTACGATATCCATTAGAACTAAGTCATATCTGTATTTTTCTAGTGTAGAAATTGCTGAGAGTCCATCTGTGACAACTTCTACTGTACAGCCATACTTTCTCAAAAATTTGGAGCACAGTTGGATTGAGATAGCATCGTCTTCTACCAGTAGTACATGAAACCCTTTTCTCAGTGTGACACTGCTGAGGTCGATACTTGCATTACCAGGAGTATTATTCAATGTACCTTTTACTCTGGTCTGATCTTCGCTGTTCATCTCAGGATTAGCTGTTTCATTCGTTAATTTATCGCTTGATACATTACCGCTATCAGTAATATTGAGATCAGCCCCAATTAAACCACTCTTATTAGTATTATTGTTGGTGGTGGTATTATTTGGGGAAGTTGTAAATGCACTTTGTAATTCGTTTGGATGTATTGGTATTAGCATATCATTCGTAGGTGTTCCAATTAATGGCATTTGTCCGTTTAAAATATTCGGCGTTGAGAGTGATTCGTTTGACGATGGCACGTTTCTATTGCCACTATTTATTGGTATATTTTTATTTTTGTTATCGTACTGGGCCGCTTGACTGGCGTTCACGCTTCCAACATTTTCAAAGAGGTTCTGAGGTATTTCAATCCCATGTGTAGACAGTATCGAGCATAGACTATTGAAACTATTCAATAGATTCTCATTCATAGTCTTGAATGTTATTAGACTTTCCACTAGTGTGTTATACTTGGAGTGCATCTTATGAACTTCAATTTTCATACCCACACTTTCATTTCTTGATATGGACAACTCATTCTCCAACGCATTTACTCTTATTTTAAGATTATTGAAGAGCTCTGTATTATTTGTAAAATCTTCGTTGGCTGCGCTATTTAATCTGCCCGTAGCGAGAGGATCAGTGTCGGTTTTTTTAGGTACTGTTATCTTCCTCTTGATGTTATCTAAAGCACCTTCATTGTGTATCCTAAACTGTGGGTGCTTGAATTCCCAACTGAGCTCCCCGAATTTAGACTTCTTCTTCTCCTCCGGTTTCCTTTTCACCTTATGAAAGTCGTACTTGTTCAACTGCCTCACAAAACTAGCAAAATTAGAATGCTTGAAATGATTTGGTAGAATATGTGTGGTAAACTTTCCTGTATCCAGGACAACAAAACTGTTTCCATCTTCTGTCCAGCGAATAGTATCTGGATAAGCGTTATTCTCCAGAATACTGAATAGCTTTCTAACAAACTCATTTGACGGAGGTTTGTTGGATAGTGAGGGCATGGAACTCGAATCTGACAAGTTAGTGGTAACCGACTTCTGCAAATGTTGCTGTGTAAGTTGTAGCGGATCCGTGGACTCGTTCGTTATGTCCTGTGACGACGAGCCTATACCTGCAGTAGCTGCCGGGTTGTTCATGATATCCCTTTGGGAGGCAGCACTCTCGGCAAGGGACTTACTGTTCTCCATTTTTATGTCCATAGTGCCATATCCCATCTTGCTCTGAGTTAGCTAGGTTGCGAAGCCAAAAGTGTCCTGTGCGTTCTTTTGCACAGGTTCTTCAAATTTCACTATTCTTTTGAAGATGACGAAAAAAAAAGATGAGATAAAAAGGAAGCGGCGACAAATAATTCAGAAATGACAGCTATAGCGGTATTTTATTCGTGTTACAGGACGTGCATCATGGTTCTTGATTACTGTTGGTGGTGGCGAATTCAATAATTTCTAGTTGAGCCCACTATTGCTGTCTGGAAGTATAAAAATTATGAGAAAAGATCTCGGACACAGCTACGATACGATGTTTAGTTTTGGCATCACTGTATGTATTAGTTACTAATATAAAGTTAAAGAGGTATATAAAGATGGAATAAAAAGTGGGTAGAGAAAATAGAAATGGTAAAGTATGTAGTGTTATATCTCAAATCTACCGCTGACAAATTCGTCATCCATGTGTTGATCTCCGTCAAAGTCCATGTGGCTGTCCGAGTGGTCGTTCTTGCCGTGGTATCCATCGTCGTGTTGGTCATGGTCATCTATGACATCTTCATCAGGGGGTAGATTTGGATTACCTGGAATGAAGGAACCTGGCTCCATGTAGTATGAGTTTTGCAAAAATTTACGGTTGTTGTACGTTGTGTTATAGTGTTCATCCATTGCTGACTCGTCCACGAATGTGAAGCCTGCAAATTTGGCTTGCATTCCTGGCGACAATGGGGTAGCAGCAATGGGTTGCTTGTTCATATAGGATGTCGATGTCTGTGTAAACTCTGGGTCAAAATTGGAGGTATCGGTCTCCGAGACTAGATGTGGCTTGAATGGCGGTGGGATTTTCTTTTGTTTCAATGCTTCCCAGTCAATATCAGCAAAGAATGGTTGAGCACGTAACTCTCTTCCATCGTCAATGGCACCAAGTCTGTGCTTGGGATTTCTATTCAATAATCCCTTAACAAACGAGCGGCCCTCTGAGGAGAGGATATCACGAGGAAATTTCACTTTACCAAATGCAATCTTTTGATACATCTTTTGATTGTCTTCTGCGAAGAAGGGTGACCATCCACAACACATTTCGAAGATTAAGACACCTAACGACCAGAAATCAACCATTTTAGTGTAGCCCGTCTCGTCTAGCAATAGTTCTGGTGCCAGGTACTCAGTGGTGCCACAAAATGTGTTGGTACGGTCCTTCAAATCAGCCTTTGAAAGTCCAAAATCACAAAGTGCAATGTTACCATTAGCGTCCAACAGAATGTTTTCTGGTTTCAAATCTCTGTAGACAATATCGTTGTCGTGTAAATATTCCAAAGCCAAAACTAGCTCTGCAATGTAGAATTTAGCACGATCCTCAGCGAATCTTCCCTCCTTTTGTAGATGCCAAAATAATTCCCCTCCACTCATATAATCTGTGACTAGATACAGATCTGTAGGGGTTTGAAATGAGAATTTTAATGAAACAATAAAGGGTGAAGCTTTTGTGGCAGTACTTACAAGGATATTTCTCTCGCCAATAGTATGGGCAACTTCATTTTTCTTTACAATGACTTTCTTGGAAAGGACCTTCATGGCATATATTCTCTTTGTATCCTTCTTCTTCACTTGGTACACTTGGCCAAAAGTACCCTTGCCTAGCAGCCTTAGGACTTCGAAGTCCTGTGGGCCGTAATGTCTCTTCTTGGTAGATGTATAATGCCATTTGATCAAGATTTCGCCGGAGACAGTTTCATCTAGAGCACGACTTTGAAGTTTGTACCATTGATTGTGCGTGGCATTCTGTGAACTGTGAATATTTGGATACAACCTGATTTGTCCCAAGAACATATCATCGTGGGCTGTATCGTATACGGAGATATCCAATTCAGAATGAGCTCCAAGTACATCAAACGTAGTTTGATGATGCCATATTGGGTTTGAACTGTTGACGTGTTCATGGTTCTTAGTCCCTATTAGGTTGTCCTTAGCATTTTTAGACTTGTGGTCATCTGGCATATTAATTAATTTGTTTAGTTGGGAGGATGATCTGTGTGTATATAGTGGTTTTTTGATCATGTTTTCCTTGATGACAGGTAGTCCAGATTTTGCCACGTTATTTGCAGAAGTCTTTGTATCAACTGATTCTGGACCATCGGAGATGAATTCTGAGCTTTCAAAAGTACAGACCACATATGGTTGAGAGTTTTCAGCCCTCGTCGATAGATTTTTTGCTTCGACGATAGTGACCTCTAATTTACCCCTGGGGACTCCACTTGTTGGCCCGCTTGTAGTGGTGGCAGCTGTAGTGATGTTATTATTTACGTTGTTTGTTGGGGGAGCCAGGTGAGATGAGCCGTTGGAGGAAATACCAGAACTAGCTGAAATATTTTCGCTATGGCCACTCTTATAACTATTGGATACATGAGTCAAAGATTCCTTCGCAGAGCTTGTGACACTGGGCACCATACTAGAAGGTGTGCCGTTGCCTTGATTGTTGTAAGGGTCTGATTGTTGTGTGTGGGCTTCCGTGTACCTTTGGTTTATGGTAGCGTACCGGTTATGGTCTGAAACGTTATCGTTTACCTTGTCAGAATGTTGGTTGTTATCTAACTTCATCTGAGATATGACCGTTTCCGTCGATATCCCAGTAGTGCCCATAGCATACGAACTCTGGCTTATTGCAGTGGTTGGTGTTGCCGTCTGCGACGTAAATTTGGGAAAGAATCCATTGTTATTCTGTGTCATTTGGTGTTGTTGTTGTTGTTGTTGTTGTTTATTGCCAAAGAAATTCATGCTGCTCTAAGGTAATATTTTGAGTAAGGATATCTATAATAAGAGGGAGGAATAAAAAGAAAATTGATAGGGAGGAGGGTTTTTGAATATATCTGAAGAGTTAACACCAAAAGAATAAAGTTGGGATGAAGCAGGGATATTATGCAGATACAAAAAGGGCTTAAAAGGCTCTAAAAGGAATCTTGGTGTTTGCGAAATGTATGACGGTTTCTTCGAATGTCAGTGTCTTACCAAAGGGGGCGAGACGATTCTTTAGAAGAAGAAGTTGGTGATGATGATAACAAAGACAAAAAAAATATGAGACTTGTCTTGACGCGAACAAAAGGAACTGAAACTATCTGTGTTCGAGTGATTTGACAGGCTTCTTGATCTTAACCACTTGGATGTACTTAACAGTGTCGGATACTTGGTAGAAGTAGCTCCTTGGTTCGCTCGGTAGGAGAGGAAAGTGTATATATTAATCGCCAAAGAAGGAGGAGGGCAAAAAAAGAGGCGAAAAAAAGAAAAGTGTAGTGATAAACAGGGAGAAGCCGATATAAAAGAGCGTATCTGATTCGATTGCCACCGTCGAGTCTCACGGTATCAGGCGACAAGTGATCTATAAGTCGGCTATCCGCTTACCAATGTGTGTATGTATGCGTATATATGAGCAGAGTCACCTTCCAGGACACCGAGAACCAGTTAATCATTCGAAACAGCGATGGAGAACAATAGAACGGCGAAAATGTCAGCCGGCGCTACCCGGTCGGTCATCGGATTTCCGCTTATTAAGACGCGATGCCGATGAGCATCGCCTTAACACGTTAGACAGACACTCGGATCTGCCCTCTCTTGCCTCTCTCCTTCTGTTTAGCTGATGTATCACGGCTCTAGCAGCATATTAACTACAGGCACGCAATTCAGCAGTAATTGGTTGTGCGCATTGTAGCCTATGTTGAGGCCGGTACGGTGAGGGTTTCCGCCGTAAAGTGGATCTTTGTGCTTGCCCTCATTCTTGTCATCTTCTGTAATTAGTTTGGCTATGACTTCGGACCTCTGTACGGTCAGGGTGCCATTTATGGGCAACGGAACCCCGTCCACGGTGACTACGCGGTATACCATTGTTGGCGACAATAATATGCTTTGGGTTGCGCAGTTGTCTCCGTACACGTCGTCCGTGTCGCACTCAGCAAGGACGTCGACCGGTATTATATGTCCGTATCTGTCGATTTCATCGGGGATCATCGTTTCTAATCGGATTTTTCTGTGACCCGTGAAGGTTTCAATCTCTATATTTGTAGTATTCTGGGTGTGTAATATTTTCGGTGGAAGATACTCACCTGGGAAATCCATGATTAGGTCGAACGCATCTACCGATGGGCGAGGCTTCGATTGACTATATTTTGAATCAGCCCAGAGGTTATAGAAACCGGGCTCCAATTCCATGGGAAGATAATTCTTCAGATATGCAGGTTTTTTTAAAGTGTCATTGTATCGATAATCAATCTCAAATAAATCCCTCGATTTGCTTAGCATTGGTGACGATAAGAAACTGTTGTCTGTCCTGACCCTCGCTACATTGTAACAGGTATCTGTAATGGTGTCAACCGCCTGGGATTTGGGATAATTATGCTTTCTATGAATGTGTCTATGTTTCTTGTCTTCCTTTGTGTCTTTTATCTTGCCTTGAAGCTCTCCTAAGTGGAAGATGTACCTGCTATCGTTGAAGTATCCATTCATTCTATAGTTTCGAATAGTTGTCGGAGACAACCAAAGGGGATGTGCCTCTGTGCTAAAGATTACATTGTCTCTAGACTTGTGGATTTCATTGTCCTCGTCAAATAAGAGGTACAAATATTTTAGCGTTTCACTGAGCACGAAGGTCTCCATCCTATCTTGATACTCTCCCGTTATGACATTTTGAATGCCAGCAAACCCACATTTCTGTCTAAATCTATTCTGTAAATCATTAAGGATCCTATAGCCAATATTTAGATAAAATGGGTCCTTTGTGGCTTGATACAAAAAGTAGGTTGATTCAATAAATTCAGGACGTAAGGGATACCACTCTAAAGGAACGATATCGCCCGATTTGTGATTGTTTGGATCTCCAAATAATTGAAAGGACCATCTCTCCGGGATACCGCCATATGTATTCCATAATTTCAAATAGAGCAAATGTTTCTTCTTTGCATCCTCGATATCACCATGCAAGACTTGTAAACCTGGGAAGAATCCACCCAGGGAATCAATCCAGTTAGTATACAGATAACCGTTTGCTACCATAATGTTTGTATAAAACCAATCATTTCTTGAACTTACCTTCAGTGAATTGTAAGATTGGTCCCATATGTTGTATAATGCTGGATCGTTGAAGAGAACAGATCCCTTCAATGCGTATTCATAAAAGGAATCAATGGACGCACCAATTCCTGTGTGGACAGAAAGAATCTGGCCAGTTTGTGTGTCGATCGATGATGGGACAAGATTAAGTTCAGATTTTAGTTCCCAGATCTTGTCAAAGGCATACCTACTAACCTTTTCGTATTTCATATCACCTGTCAGGTACGACAATAGAGTAAATTCAAACATGGGAGACGTGATACCTGCAACGTTGTTTTCTGTTAACTGATCTTCAGGAATGTTCTCGAAATAAGTTTTGAGATTGATTCGCGGTACCGGCAGACCCGTCTGAGTGAAATAAGCTGGTAATAATCTATCAGCCATGTCTACAGCTAAATCCAACAGGAATGGTGTATCATATTCGTTGCCCAAAAACACTTCCTTCCTACTGTCCGTAGCATATAGATGAGCAGATAGTAGTCCTCCAATTATTCTAATAGTAGTCTCGAATACCTGAACCGTGACATCTGCTTCGAAAGATAAAGTATCATCATTCTTCGAAAATGTATCCCTTACCAATTTGACTAAGCTCTTGAACCTAGGCTTGTCACCTATGATCGCAGCTGTAGACAATGAATCGATTAATGTAATGGTGAAGTTTCCGAGCACATCGTTCTTGTTTATATCGTTGATATCTTCAAAATTGCGTGTGTTTGGAACACACGATATCGGTCTAACCTCGTCATATGGATATCCATGTGCCAAGTAACTATCAAATGCAAAATCAATCAACTCTTTCACTTCTCCTCTCTTGATATTCAATTCATTCTTCGTAAATGCAAAATCATGGGCCGATACCAATGCTATTACCAGATAAGCCGAAAATATTATCGTGGTCAACAATGGCGTACTACACATAGTCTTGACCAACAGTAAGTCAGGCACCCGTGTATAATGGTATGCAGTTGGCCTCCGGGAGTGAGCTACATACTAGGTATAGCTACTACAACTCTGAAATCTTAAAATAACTGAATAGAAACTAAAGAGAGATTCAAGTCGGGAGGATGAAAGAAAATATCAAATTGAAAGGTTTATACCAAATCTGTCACACAAAGGGAACATCATTCGTATTTACAAAGATTTCATGTTGAATGATTTATCCGCTGAGATATGAGTGGAAATTGAATACTTACATTTATAAAATCTGATTTATCTTACGAACATTGTCCCGTGGTACAATATATATGTGTTGACTCAACACTGAAATATCAGTAGGTAGAAGATCGTGTATATCATTGTATGAAAGGTATCCATGTCTTAACAGAATTGCGATATCTTGAATAATCATCACCAAAAAACTCAATCAAGTGGACCTCTTCGAACGCAATTCTCTTGCTGAAGAATCTGAATAAAACAATTAAAAATAGGATAAATGTGATAGGGTTCAATAATATCAGTTGAGTTCCTAGGGCCCACCAAAAGAAGCCAAAATAACTTGGATGTCTAAACACTGAATATACTCCATTGGTTACTAGAATTTGATCATTATTCTTGGTCGTTTGGATTATATGAGAAAATGACTGACCCGCAGTAATCATTGCCAACGATCTGACGATTTGGCCAGTTAATATTAACACAAAACCTAGCACTATAATTGGGCATGAAACACTATTATATGATTTTAGCTTTGGGAAAAAGTATGCTTCCAATAGACATTCAAAAATGGCCACCAAATGAGCAGCAGTGTATTCGACTCCATTGTTTATGAGAAAGGACTGAGACGTAACCTTCTTGGGGTTATATCTTGCTGTGATATAGTATTCGAGAAAATGAAATAATGATAAAGCAATTATATAGAAATTGAAGCTTTTGAATTGAATCGAAGGTAGCAGCCCTACCATGGTTCCAAGTAGAGCACCTAGAATGAATGATGTTGTGACGATATCATATGGTTCGTTACTTTTAATATCAGGATAGACTTTATCAGTCTCCTGGAAGCTCCTTTCCGCTTCTGTTTCGTTAGAAACTGCCCTCTTTTCCATTATTAGTTAATTGGGGTGATTGTTAGCAGTGGCTGATTCATAACACTTTAGGTCGGCCATTGAGTATCTGCCCATGTTATTTATACCAAGGCTAATGCTTCAAGCGTTTCAAGAAATGGAAAGTAAAATTGAATGTTTTTCCTAAAAAGGAAAATACATGAAAATCCCCTCCGCTGTTACATTTGAGGATGTTCTAACAACTTTTGAACTCTCATGACTATGTTACAGTTGCATTATGGGTAATTGAAGGAGATGTCACCTCTTATCTTTCCTATATCACCGATCAAACTGAAAAGAAGTCGGCCTTATCGTAATTTACATGGAACTGGAGTATAAATGTAAGGAGAGATGGTTTATCTTGTAATCCAAAAGACTTCTCCTCTTAGGGGCCCCACTAATTCAATTATCACCAAGCAAGTTCTAACATCAAAGCTTGGACTTTACATTTAAGTGCATGCTTTTGAGTAAATATTGTAGAAGGAACTTTGTTTACTTTCTGTGTTAACCTTTTCCTTTTTGGTAATTCCGCCCGAAAAGATAGAGACGATAAACAAAAACATAATCTCTTCCACTAAATTCTTAAAACCTAGTGATTAATCACTTTTAGTTATCGAATACAATCAAAGGCCACCCAATAAAAGATGATATCTTGAAAGTACACGACAAGATTTGTAATACTTCAAATAATACGAAATGTATTCAAGAATCGTCAGCCCCGCCCCTCCCCCCATTACATCAATGACAAATTAACTCAATACTTTGAACATTCTACTATTACTTTTATTTTTATGGTTTCTTATGGTTTCTTGCTGATTGATAAGTTGAGTTCAATCTAAGAAATGGTTTTTAGACATGAATATTCGTTTGAATTTTTGTTTCCACGTAAAAATAGTGGGCATTATGTATTATTTGTCAGTTATATACATTAACCATTATAACCAGAACACGATACCGCAATTACCCCCCACAAACAGATCTCTGAAAGAACATCCCTGCTATCTTCTAATATGTACCCCTCGCTATTTTTCAAGACTATCATATAAACCCGTACCCCCTTCTATTCTAAAAAAACTTAAATTTCACACTGAAATTTCAAAAAAGTAGATTTCCAACTTTTGGAGGGAGTAGAGGGGCAGTCCCCGAAAAACTTAGGCTCGGGGCCAGCATCGCCGAGCCCACATTCCACCAACGCTCCCCCGCTCCCGTGGAATCCCTAGGCCCAGGAGACCCCATCTCCTGCCGGATCTCGCGTGAAACTTCTTTCTGTCTCTTTGTACAAAACAATTTGACCTTCTAGTACTTAGAAAGCGTTGATTCTTGTCAATACTGAAGGCTTTGCATCATAGAAATCAACCGACTAAGGAAAGATGGCTAGAGGACCGTATGTTAGAGGAACAGTAAACAAGCGTTATTTTGGAAGTGTTATATTGGCTTAGAATTGTGTGAGAGACGAAAGCGAAAAGATATCACGACAAGGATAATATTGAAATGAAATGTTTAGGAACTACATGCACCTAATGGAATTAAAGATTTGAAGAAGAAACATATGAATGGGTGCAAAGGGGAGAGATGACTATATAATCTCAGAATAATCGCTTAAAGTGAGATGGATCTGAATAACAATTTACTAACATTCCACTATATTATGAACTCATAATATACCCTATTCAACAGAAAGAAGCATCTTAAGAGATTAGCAGCTCCACACCACTGGTTGTTGGACAAGCTTTCTGGCTGTTACGCTCCAAGACCATCTGCTGGTCCACACAAGTTACGTGAATCCTTACCTTTAATCGTTTTCTTAAGAAACAGATTAAAGTATGCCTTAAACGGCCGTGAAGTCAAGGCTATCTTGATGGAACGTCACGTCAAGGTTGACGGTAAGGTCAGAACTGACACCACTTACCCAGCTGGTTTCATGGATGTCATCACCCTAGAGGCCACCAACGAGAACTTCAGATTAGTCTACGACGTCAAGGGTAGATTCGCTGTCCACCGTATCACTGACGAAGAAGCTTCTTACAAGTTAGGTAAGGTCAAGAAGGTTCAACTAGGTAAGAAGGGTGTTCCTTACGTTGTTACCCACGATGGTAGAACTCTAAGATACCCAGACCCAAACATCAAGGTCAACGACACTGTCAAGATTGACTTAGCCTCCGGTAAGATCGTTGACTACATCAAGTTCGACGCTGGTAAGCTAGTCTACGTCACTGGTGGTCGTAACTTGGGTAGAATTGGTACTATCGTTCACAAGGAAAGACACGATGGTGGTTTCGACTTAGTTCACATCAAGGATTCCTTAGACAACACCTTCGTCACTAGATTAAACAACGTTTTCATCATCGGTGAACCAGGTAAGCCATACATCTCTCTACCAAAGGGTAAGGGTATCAAGTTAACCATTGCTGAAGAACGTGACAGAAGAAGAGCTCAACAAGGTTTGTAAATTAATTAAACAAGAAATAAATGAACTTCTATAATCTTTTAACATCAATCTTCATGTAATTCTCCTAAATAAAATGGAATTCCAATCATCTAAAGTATCAATTTACTTTTCAAAGAATAATGAATAAGCTATTTATTATGTATGCAAAATTAGATAGTCTTGAGACTTTGGGACATATATACGTTTGCCAATTTTTATGTGTTTCATTATATTGTCATGCAGATATTCCGGCAATATATTCTCGTAGTAGCTGTTTAACAGATTTGCCCCCATAATCCAAACAATCCTCCTCATTGTAGGACTTACCTGCATCAACAGCTCTTCCCTTTAAATTATCTGCCTGAATATCATTGATTGCCTTTAACACATCGTTTGTTAGGAAGCTAAAGAATATAAAGTCAACTTCCATATTTGGGTCATCATTGTCCTCTATATTATTATATTGGATAACATTTGGAATTGGATACTGCTTGACCGAGCTATGACGAGTATCATCACCATGACAACCATAATCGTCTCTTGTAGTATGTCCCTCGGTTAGAGCTGGATCCATGACAAAGGGACAGGACTCTGGCCGTTCATGCAAATGCTTGTCAAGTCCAGGCGGGGAAAGCATAGCGATAACAGGCTCGTTGTTCAAATACTCCTCGACCCTACTAGCTATTCTGAGGGGTAATTTGATATATTTCCATGTATTCTCAAAGGGTAGTACATTATATTCTGTTCCTATTGTATAAGGACCCTGATATAGGTCGAAACGGACAGCACCTGTATTCAACATAACAAAACGACGATCACTGCGGACCGTATCTGAGTGCAGGGTGTATAGAATCTCTTCCTTCAAAAGCTTGTAGATGCTATTGTCTGAGTCTACTGGTCTCGCTAACATATAATAGTTTTGGGGCACATACCCAAAACGAATATCTAATCCTAATTCCTGCCTCAATTTATTGACGCTATATGAAACCTCTTCTCCTCTCTTGGTATGCAGTTGCTCACTGTTGGAATGAAATTTAAACGACCGTTGGTTAAAGTCAATATATCTTCTGGAAAACTGCGGATTATCAGATGTTAGGTTATCTATGGATAAAAACCCAATAGTCTCAGCAAATCGACCACTTTGTAGACAAGTGGCTCTTGAGTCTAGCTCTACAAAATCACGAATGTGACTATGCCCTCCAAAATACTGAATGACTATATTGGGAAATGCTAGCCTGAGACATTCATGCAATAAAGCAGTTTCACGTTTATCATCATCTGAAGCAGGTAAATGACCAAAAATGACTATGACATCTAGATTAGACTCGTTGTAATCTTTGAGTAACTCTTGGAACCACGGTTTCTGCACTTCCTCCACTGGATGAGTCACTTTTGCCCTTGAGTTCTTCTTTTGGAAGTGAAATATGAATGATAATGCAAGTACTCTTACCTTTGCCCTTGGGGTTTCGAAGTAGATAAATTTGTTGCCAAATGGTACTTCTGAACCGTCATCCAAAATGTAATTAACATTACTGGAGACATACTTCTTCTTGAATTTTGGGGACATGGCAGTCGAGTAGTACTCTAATGTGGCTCTCTCCGGTGTATATAACTCATGATTGCCCAGGGTCAGCAGATCGTAATCTAACTGGTTAAATATCAGTGTTGTTTCAATACCATTAGGAGTTGTAGCATCGCTAAGACCACTACCGTCATGTTTGTCACCTGTGTCGACGATTAGCAGGTCCTGATCCTCCCCAAGTCGGTTCTCTTTGAATCTGTCAATGAAGGAGACGAGATGCCCCCAGTCTGCATCATAATCGGCTTGTAGCGGATGGGACCCCAACCAACCATGTGTATCAGTGGTATGGAGGAAATTTAGTTGGCCCATATGCAAATTCCGAAGAGGAGAACCACGGGCCTTATCGTGGAAGCCATCTTCTAACCAGGACTCGTCCTGAAATGCCTGCTGCTGCTGCTGCTGCTGTGGAAGTACAACAGGTCTACTAGCTACTCGGCTAATGACCTCAGCCACTGAGAGTAACTGTAACAGTTTCATATCAACCCTTACACTCGATGGCTATAGTGTATTGTGTCTCTTGCCCTGTAGTTGGATGTCCTTTATTTAATGCCACAAAATAGTGATGCCAGTAATTAATGAGCCGCAGAGGCCTGATTGGCTAGGCTATACTATTATACACAGGTAGTTCTAGTGAGGCAGTACGTACTATTTGTATGGATATTCCACTTTGCGGTCCTTCCTCAACCAGATCTTCTTCTTCTTCTTTGTGGTGACGTGTTCCACAAACTTATCCTGGCAGTACTGTTCCTTGAAGGACTTGATGAACACGGGATCCCACAGTTCAGACCCAATCCCCAAATCCTTACAACATCTCATTAGCGCGTTACTCTTACAACCCTCTGTTGCTGTGGGGATACCGTTTTCGTTGAAATAGTCCTGCTCTCCTCTGGCGACACCGACTAATTGTCCGTTGCAGATCAGCCCATACTCCCTGGTCACCAAGTTCGCTGTCACGATGGTCTCTGAGCGGGGGACAAGGCCCCACCCGCCTGCTCCGAATGCTTTGTTCAGAATTCGGCGATACTTGATCTCTGGTAAATAGATCAATCCATCCGGCTTGATCTCAATCTCTTGGGGTTCCAGAGGCTGTAAGAGAACTGCCTGAATCGTGGAGTTGAAAGGCTTAGCACCTAGCCCGTGCCAAGATGTGTACCAGTCCACTTCATTCATAACAGGGCCCTTCTCGACCTCCTGGGGGGCATTATCCTCAACCTCCAACTGTTGCGTGCCTATCTTGGAACGTCCGCTGAGAGAAGTCGCTAAGCTCTTGGTATACCCCTTTATACCAGCTGCAGGCTTGCTGGCAGCAGTGCCAACTGTAGTGGTGCTCCTAAGCGGTTTCTTGACAGCAGTGGCAGCATTGGCAGCTGCGACACCGCCAGATGACGTCTGAAAGCTGCTTATGGCGAAACCACGAGCAATGACTCCAAAGGCAACTCGGGGACTTCTAACCGCAGCACATCTCAACATTATACAGAGCGTGTTGGAGTGTTCGAATTTATTGAGACCGTCTTTAACCTCCGCCAGAGGCCATTAAGCGATGACTGGAGATGATTGCTGTTTTTGGCATTGGAATTGACAATAAATTGTGATACGTCACAGTTTCGTCTTGAAGCTGAGATAGGGGGAGTACAGGGCATCACAATGGATGAGTGTGAGGTTACTATGGTTAAGGATGCACCAGATCATTCCCCTCCGAGTCAGCTGGGCCAGAAATGGCTGGAATCGCCCCGACCAGACTCCGAGAGAAGTTACCGAGCCTGGCAGGCAATAGTGGTGGCAATTGCCCTGGTGACACGGTTCTACCGTCTGGACTATCCATCAGAGGTTGTGTTTGATGAGGTGCATTTTGGTAAATTCGCGTCTTATTATCTGGAGAGGTCATATTTCTTCGATTTGCACCCACCGATGGCGAAGTTGTGGCTTGCCCTTGTCGGCTGGCTTGTCGGATACGATGGATCCTTCAAGTTTGATAATATTGGGGAGAGCTACCTCGATACAGTGAATCCACCGCCATTTTTATTTTACCGGTCGTTTAACGCCCTACTTGGTGTATTAACTGTCATGATAATGTTTAGAATCCTAAAGGAGATGAACTTCATGGCAATAACATGTGCCTTCGGCGGGTTTATGGTAGCCATTGATAATGCACAGATCCTTGGCTCGAGGCTAATAATGTTAGATTCCATCTTGATCTTTTCAATCGCATTGACACTCTACTGTTACGTCAGATTTTATAAATGTCAATTGACGCAGAGTTTCACCTTCCAATGGTATCTCTGGCTGTTTTCCCTGGGGATATCGTTGTCATTAGCTATCTCATCCAAATACGTGGGTGTTATGACATATGGGGCGATAGGTACAGCGGTCATTGTAAACCTGTGGCAACTCCTAGATAAAAGGACAGGCTTAACAACAAGAATTTTCCTAAGAAACACTGTTAGGAGATTTAACACACTAGTGCTTGTTCCCTTCTTGATATATCTGTTCTGGTTTTGGATTCATTTCAAGATTCTCATCTACGCTGGTGAAGATGACCTTTTCATGTCCGAAGAATTTCAAGATACGTTGATTCATTCTGATGATGACTTCCAGAACAACGTAATTGTCAATTATTACGACATAGTTACATTAAACCATCCATTAACGGACGTCTATTTATTTTCAAGGGACGATACGTACCCATCAGAGTACGAAGACGGGAGAATCTCAAGTGGAGGTCAAGTTGTATTCGGGATTGAAGAACCATACGATAATAATACACTGTGGGAAATTTTGCCCATCGAGAATAATATCAGTTTTGAGAATAAAGCTGTTCTCTTGGACGATTTTGTTAGAATAAGACACATCAATACCGATAGCTTGTTAATGACACATGATGTGATGTCACCACTGTCCGAGGCGACCGAGGAAATAACAACAGTATCCATGCAAGAATTTACGAAGGATAACTATTATCAATCTCCAACTATTTTCCAGTTTCAGGCATTGAGAGAGTTTGATCATGGCCATGTCATTAGAGGCAATAGGACGATGTTCCGGATATATCACCCCGAAACCGATGTCAGTCTTTGGACACACTCTGATGAGTTGCTCCCCGAATGGGCAGATGAGCAACAGGAGGTATGCGGTACATCGTACACAGATAGACACGATGCCGTATGGTTGATAGATGACATCGCAAACCTGAGTAAAGAGCGAAGGGAAAATATTGTCGACACAGACAAAGGTCCCAATTCCTTATGGTTCTTTACTAAATGGACAGAGTTACAAATATCGATGCTCGCACACAATAACGAACTAACATCAGAACATGATTATGCGTCACAGCCATATTCATGGCCTGGGAGTATGAGTGGTGTGCTATATTGGTCAAAAGATTCAGAGACTAAACAGATTTATTTTATCGGCAACATCATCGGCTGGTGGATTCAAATCATTAGTATTTGCATCTACGTTGGGATTATAATGGGCGACATGATAACGAGAAAACGAGGAGTGCACATTATAAGTGCGATGGCTAGAGAGAAGTTATACGGACCTCTTTTATTTCTCATAGTGGCCTGGGGCTGGCATTACTTCCCGTTCTTTTTGATGAACAGACAAAAATTTCTTCATCACTATCTTCCAGCTCACATGATCGCATCATTATTTACTGCAGCTTTGTGGGAAACCATATCAGTCGGGTTCAAAATAAGCGACCGTAAGAATAAGCAAGAGGTGGATCAACGCTATTTGAAAAGCCGCACTAAGCTTAGAATTTTATTGACACTATTATCTGCTGCTATTGTTTGGTGTTTTATCTTCTTCATCCCTATAACCTACGGTAACATCAGTTTATCACCGGAAGATTTACTGAAAAGGCAATGGTTAAATATGGACCTGGCATATACATAGACTTTTATAGACATACACATTATAAATATTTTTAAACGATTTATTTTTCAATATAAAGATGAAAAATTGAAGATACAAGAATAATGCAAATAAAGTACCAGGAAACGCACAGGAATTTGCTCAAATAATGTCCCTAACATTGCGTTCATTTCTACAGAGGTTAAGAAACACGCCCATCCAACAATTGCTTACCCCCAGGTCCCAATCATTGAGAATTGTTTCTGGCAATGAATCTGCAGATTTCGATTCTGTGGCGAGCGCCATATCATACGCATATTTCCAGCACGTAAGCAACGAGACTGACATCATCCCAGTGATTAATATCCCCAAGGCAGACTTGCAACTACGAAGGGATGTAGTCCATGTGTTGAACACCGAATACAACGTTACCGAAGACCTCTTATATTTCCTCGAGGATTTGGAGCAATGGAAGAACCATGATAAGTTAAACGTCGAGGCTGTTATAGTGGACCACAATGAGGTAGTGAATGCATCGAAGTCGTTAATTGACAAGGTCATTGCAGTCATTGATCACCACGAGGACCAAGGGCTGTACCAGGATGCAGATCCAAGAATTATAAAAGTCACAGGCAGTTGCAGTTCATTGGTGTTTAATTACTGGTACAAACACATCAAAGATCTGAATAAGATGAAAGAAATGGTGAAACTGTGCTACGGGGCTGTGTTAATGGATACGTCAAACTTCAAACATAAGGTAGAGCAACCAGATTTGGATGCATTGGAGCATTATAGAGAATTGGTTTCCACTGACAAGACTTTCGACCAACATGAATATTTCAAGTTGTTAAAGAAGGCCAAGAAGGATATCAAGGGATTGTCAGTAAGAGATATCCTGAGAAAGGACTATAAACAATTCGAGTTCACGACCAGTGGAAACCAGGAGTTGACAGTAGGAATAGCCTCTTTAGTCAAGCCCATGAAGTGGATGTACAAACATCATGGCGGTGTTGCTCCATTTAAAGAGGAATGCGTCAAATTCAGAGATGAGTTTGGACTTGACATGCTTGTTCTGATGTCCTCATACTCGAAGGAGGAAGACTTCAGAAGGGAGTTGGTGATCGTCCCGTCACGTAGCATCACAGAACTGTCACAGAGACTGATAGACGCAGTAAGAGATCAACTGGAGTTAAGTGCACCCAGAGCAAGTGAGGACCTCGAGGATAACGACACACTGTTACAGGAAGTGAACATCAACAGCCTGGACCAGTACCATGCCTTCGACCAGCTGAATGTCCAAGCCAGCAGGAAACAAGTGGCGCCATGCTTGAAGGAAGCCCTGCAATCCATCTGAGAATGTACAAACATACAGAGCCACTCGATGCGGTAAGCACGTCCAGATAATATATATGCATTGAGACTCTGACCGTATGCTACTGGGCCAAACCGGCGCTACCACATCAAATATAACAATAGCACGTGGAAACGCCACAACGTACAAAGTGACGATTTGCGTCAGTGGTATTTAATACAGCCAGTATATAAAGATGGTATACCGGTTCTGGTCAATTGGATCTCTCAAACCCATCCAGACCAGCCAATTCATCCAATCATGTCTGTCAAAGCTGTTAATGTCGCTGTCATCGGTGCCGGTGTCGTCGGTTCCTCCTTTTTGAACCAGATTATCGCCATGAAGTCGCCCATTACTTACAACCTGATCCTCATCGCCGAGGCCGAGGGTTCTTTGATATCCAGGGACTACTCCCCCCTGAAGCTAGACGCCAATTGGAGAACCGCGTTGACTAACACCACGGAGAAGTCGCTACCCATCCCTGAGATCATCGATTTCCTCAAGAAGTCCCCCACACCAGTCATCCTCGTCGACAACACCTCGAGTGCGTACATTGCCGACTTCTACCCAAAGATTGTCGAGAGCGGCATCTCCATCGCCACCCCTAACAAGAAGGCCTTCTCCTCGGACATCTCAGTCTGGAGACAGCTGTTTGCTGGCAAGCCCACCGATGGGCTGGTCTACCACGAGGCCACCGTTGGTGCCGGTCTGCCAATCATCAGTTTCCTGAGGGAGATCATCCAAACGGGTGACGAGGTCGAGAAGATCGAGGGTATCTTCTCCGGGACGCTGTCGTACATCTTCAACGAGTTCTCGACTGCCACCGCGAACGACGTCAAGTTCTCCGACGTCGTCAAGACCGCGAAGAAGCTCGGCT
Source organism: Kazachstania taianensis (assembly GCA_003708865.2). Taxonomy (NCBI): domain Eukaryota; kingdom Fungi; phylum Ascomycota; class Saccharomycetes; order Saccharomycetales; family Saccharomycetaceae; genus Kazachstania; species Kazachstania taianensis. The sequence goes on along the minus strand of PPOK02000005.1, from coordinate 411,206 downwards.
ACACGGAACCGGACCCAAGAGACGACCTGAACGGGCTGGACGTCGCGAGAAAGGTCACAATCGTCGCGAGAATCTCCGGTCTGCCCGTCGAGAACCCAACTGCGTTCCCAGTGCAGTCGCTGATCCCCCAGCCTCTGGAGTCCGTCAAGTCCGCGGATGAATTCCTAGAGAAGTTGTCGCAGTACGACAGCGAGTTGTCGAAACTCAAGGAGGACGCTGCTAAGGAGAACAAAGTGTTGCGTTTCATCGGTAAAGTCGACCTGAAGACGCAACAGGCGTCCGTCGGGATCGAGAAGTACGACTACTCTCACCCATTCGCCGCGCTGAAGGGCTCGGACAACGTCATCTCGATCAAGACCAAGCGCTACACGAACCCTGTCGTCATCCAGGGTGCCGGTGCCGGTGCAGACGTCACTGCCGCGGGTGTTCTGGGAGACGTCATCAAGGCTGCGCAGCGGTTGTGAATATATACTGTATAAGCTCATATGCTCTTTGCTTATAGTTCTATGTGTCTGTAATGTATAGATCGAATTGCGGTACGTACACAGATAACATCTACTGTTGAGGTTGTTGCTGTTGTGGTTGTTGATCGTGGTCTTGACCTTGGTCCTGCGCTTGTTCGGACTCGTTTTGCGCGGATTCTTGCTGCCTGACACGCTCCTGTCTCTGCTGTTCTTCCTCCATGGACAGTCTCAGCGCCATCGCCAGCTCCGGGTCCATCGACGGGTCGACGCCGAAGTCCATGAACCCGGCGTCCGCACTGCCTTCCTGTCCGCCAAACGCCCCGCCGCCCACAGCGCCTTCCTCGAGTATAATCGGAGACGTGGCGATGTGCTCGTACAGGAGCCTGGGCCCCGGCCGCACCGTGAGCAAGTGGCTGCCAAACTCGCCGGGGACGTTGACCGCCTCGACGAACTCTGAGAGCAACTGCGTGTTCGCGTCGACCTCGCCGAAGTTGACGACGTCCACGGCGATGTTCTCGCTCTTGAGCCGCTGCCCGAGCGCGACGAGCGTCTCCGGCGAGTCCCCCACGGGACTGCACACGAACAGCACCACGCGCTGGTGCTGCAGCTTGTTCTGGCGGTGCTTGAGCGTCAGCGCCGCGATCTGCAGCGCGGTCGCCACCTGCACGCCGCCGCCCACCACCGTCTCGTGCAGCCCCGCGAGGATGCGCCCGAACTCGCTCGTGAACGTCGAGAGCACCCTGGGCCCGTCCCCGGCCGCCGAGAGCAGCGCGACGGTGTTCTCGAGGTTGCTGTTGCGCTTCGCCTGGAACACGTACTCGACGGCGTCGATCTGCGCCTCGAACCTTGTCCGCGGGAAGTCCCCGTTGCGCGCGTACTCCGAGTTGTCGATCACCAGCACCGTAGCCTCCAGCACCATCCTGTATGTCTCTGTTGCTTTGGCCCTTTGCCACTGGGAGTCGGATACAAGAGTGGATATTAGATAAAGGTTTCTGGGCGGTTAATCCGTTCCAGACGCCACAGAGGTCAAGAGCGCTGCAATGCCCCTGGAGACGGCTGGGACGGACGGTATCGAGGGCGGCGACGCGCGGGAGGCGCTGCGGGAGCGCGCGCTGCGGCTGCTAGAGGAGAGGTGTATGTATAGGTGTGCTTGTGGGTGGGCGTCACGGACTGTTACTAACTGCTGCTAGTCGCCGGTGTGGAGAGAGACGTGCGGGATGCACAGGAGCGGCACGGGGCTGCGCTGCAAGACGCCGTCCGCGGGGCGCTGGCGAGCGCTGCTGCGACGGGAGCGGGCGGTGCGGGCGATACTCGGGACGGGGAGCCAGGCGAGTCGGGCGGGGACGCCGAGACAGGCGCGCCAACGCTCAGGGAGCTGCTCAAGAGGGACTAGGCGCCATATAGCAGCGTTGACTGCTGCCATTGGCGCTGTGATGGCGGGACGGGTGGCTGTTCGAGGCCTGGAACACGCGCCTTTTTCCAGTGCTGAAATATTTCGTCACCGGCTCCTGGACACCCCGGATCCCCCGGCGTCTCCCTGTTCCTCGGGGGGCTGTGGCTTGGTGGACACTTCAGAACCGCTCAGAAGTGCAATTGGCCAGCGTGCTCTGTTGTCCCGAGAACCGAGTATCGAATATGCTGTCGAGAGTGTTGTGCAGAGGTGACGTTCCAAGAGTGCTGTACAGGAGCAAGCTGCCCGCGGGCTGTGTGAAGAGCGTTGTGAGATGTGGCGCCGTGCGGTCTGGTGCAGTGCGATTCACGTCCACTGCATCAGAGAACCACGACACGAACAAGGACAGTAGCAAGAGCGGCGTGTGGAAGAAGACTCTCCTCGGGGCTGGTTCCGTCGGGGTGCTCTACGCAGGGTACAGGTGGTACGCGGGCCCCTCCGCCGTGAACGTGTACGAGGGGCTCAAACCGTACCCTGTGAAGTTGACGACAAAGGATACGCCCTTCGCGACAGACTACACTCTGCTCGGATCTGGTGTCCGCACACTGTCGATCTCGTCGTACAAGGTGTACGCCCTCGGGGTCTACTTGGCTGACGAGGATAGACCGCTGATCGCGAAGATCCTGGACTCCAACTTCCTACGCAAGAACTTCATAGACGTGGACCCGAACAAGACACACGCCGAAAACGTCAAGGCCGCGTTGGACGACCCAAAGAAGTCTGGCGTCGTGATTAACTCGCTGCTCGACGGCGGCGTGCGCATCCTGATCAAGATGACTCCGATCATCAAGTCTAACCTGACCTTTGTCCGCGAGGGTGGGATAGTCAAGGCGCTGAAGATTGCTCCGGAGTATGCGACGGACCAGGAGACGATAGAGCGCGGGATCAGCGAGATCAGAAAGGCGTTCACGCACAAGGGGTCCATCGTGATCAACGACGACCTCGTGATGGAGCTGAAGCCGGGCTGTAAGGTGCAGTTCTACTACTACAACGACAAGAACGACAAGTTCACAACAATGGGGACCGTCGACGAGCCCATCGTGGGCAAGATCCTCTTCAAGTCCTACTTGTCGGGGGAGAAACCTCTGTGCCCGGAGGCCAAGGACGCCGTCGCGGCGAAGCTCGCTACCATGGTCTGATCTCTAGTATTATATTACAGTATATATGACGAAACAGTGTCTTGTTTTATGACAGTATGGCTTGTTTTACAGCGACGAGACAGTATGACAAGCACGCTCAAGCATCCTCGTCCTCGCTCAAGTCGATCTCGGGGATGACGAACTCCTCGTCGCTGTCGCTCTCCTGAACCTCGATCTCGATGGTGTCCTTGGGCACTCTGCGGGCGGCGCCACTCTCGGTCGCCGCTATGATCGTGTTCACGGGAACGTCCTTGTTGAACTCGACAGCCTCTACGGTGTCGTTGATCTTGACCCGCTTCACGGTCTCGCTCTGAGGCGTCTCTGCCTGGGCGGACCCCTCATCAGCACGCCTCTTCATGACGTTGTCAGGGTTGACCTCGTCGGCCGCCTGCACGGGTTCCTCGAACTTGGGGACGACAGTCTCCTCGTTGTCCGCTTCAGTGGTGAAATTATTCAACACGACAGGGGCAGCCGTCTCGTCGGCGTACGCATCTGTATCCTGAACCTCTGTCTGCAATTTGGTATTCAGGCCCCTGACACTGTGGATGACCCCCAATGGCAACGAAGGGTGACACAGCACGTCGAAGACGTCGTCGCTTGCGCCCTTCAGCAGTGACACGGCGATTGGCAGGATGGAGACCCTTTCGAAGCCTGGGTTGATGGCAATGATCCTCAAGAGCTTCACGAACGATTCCGGGATATAGCCCAGTTTGGTCTTGAAGTTCAGGGACAACGATATGGCGTGCTGGGAGACCCTGATCTGTTCACCCGCGGGCAACTTCCAGTTACTGATGACGTGGTGCAAGAACGCGTTGATTTGGTCGAAGGTCTCCAAGTTGTTTCTCAGAGTGAAATCGCTGGCGTTCGTGTACAGGTCCGACATGGCGCCCATCTGGTTCTGTTGCGACTTCTTGCTCTTGCCATTGCTCTTGCCCGTGGTGGCAACCGGTCCCTTGCTCGTCGTTGATTGTGCTTGGAAGAATGGATCGACTAAGGATGTCTCCTGCGTCAAGTACAACGCGACGTCCATGAGTTTCACGACGGGGTCGATCTCGTTAGACTGGTGGCCGAGATGTGTCAACAGCATGTTTGTCAATTGGAACACCCTTGTAAACTCGCTCTTCAGTGCGTTACACGCGTGGTAATCGATCTGGGTCGTCTTGGGTCTTAGAGGGATGAATGTCTCTAGCGAAGACATGATCTGCGGGAAGAAGGACAGACAGTGTTTCCCGAAGGTCCGCACGACCATCGTCCAGATCGTGACACTCTTGAATTGAATCTGGGGCAGGACTCCCTGGATGGTGGCTGTCAAGTTGCGGTCGTGACGCAGCTCGCTCTTGATCGGCAGGAACTTGGTGCTGATGTTCATCAGAGTCTCTGCGATCGCGTGGATGGTGCCGACGGGGATTCTGACCGGGTACGGCGTTGGCTGCGTGATGAACGATCTGAGTAAATCGATCAGCAGGGTGATGCGCGTTGGGATCTGGGAAATAGTGAACGGGTCGTTCAAGTCGATCTTCAATGCGGGCAAGAACAGCGCTTCGCCCGCGTCGGGAGCGTCTCCGCGCGCCACGGGCAAGCTGCTCAACAGCTTCTTGAACTCGGAGTCCTGGTCGAAGTCTAGCAACTCGTCGCACAGTTGGATAACGGGTCTGAACTGCGCGAGGATGTTGGACATTCCCAGTCTCCAGTTCTCGTCGTTGAAGGCCCTGTGGTGGGACTGTGCGTTCGCCGCGGTCGAGTCTCTATTTTGCGACTTGATCAAGTGCAAGTACGCGAAGTTTGAGCACACCAGCCGTTTCGTCTCGTTGTCCAGACGCGCGTACATTCCACTCTTGAAGAACCGCGCGACGAGTGCGGCTCTGTACTTGTTGGCAAAAGGCTTGAACGTGGTGGAGTGTCTGTACAAAACTCTCTTCAGGACGCGCAGCGCACACTTCGGCGCAGCCATCTGCGCCACGAGTTGGATCAGCAGCGGGATGACAGCCTTCAATTTGGGCACGAGCGTCTCGCGGGACAGCGTGGGCTTCCCCCGCATGAGCTCCATCAGCGTCCCCAGTGTCTGCACGAGAGCCTGCAGGACGACATCGAAGGCCTGCGTGTGCGCCGCGGCCTCTGTCTCGTAGTACCTTGTCATCTGCTCGAGCCGCGCGTAGACCGCCGTCAGAAGCTGCCCGCCGAACGCGGCGAGGAACAGCGGGTTGTAAGCGGCAACGACCTCTGCGGCGCGACACCCCTTCCACGCGGCGTAGTCGTCCTTGTCCCTGATCTGCTTGACGATCTTGGTGTTCAGCAGCGCCAGGTCGCTCTTCAGAATGGCCTCGTCGACGTACGCGGGGGACGCGACGGCGGAGAGCAGCGTCTGAAACTCGGCGCCGGCGGCGGCCTCCAGCCTCTTGGCCCACAGGGACAGGGGAATGTGGTCGCTCATACGTGCTTGTGTTTGGTGTGTTTGGTCTGGCCGTTAGTAGTGCAAAATTTTTCAGTTAAATACTGGGCATCGCATCGACGTGCTGTTACAGGGCACTGCTGCAAGACATCGTTGCGACTCTGCCCTAGCTCGCCTACTTATACTTGAAGGGCTGCGAGTACGCGTTCTTGGCGTCGACCTGCGCCTGCCCGTCGCGCGCCTTCCGGGGCGAGAACTGCACGAACGAGCGCGCCACGCTCGCCTGGTCGCTTTGTGAGTCGTGCGAGTCGTGTGAGACGTGATCGAACGAGTCCTGTGAGTTCTGCTCGAGGGAGCTGTTCTCGAGGGAGCTGCTCTCGTCATCTTGCGTACCAGCCGTATCTTGCGAATACACCAACTCACGCTCGTCCTCCTCGCGCTCACTCTCATTCTCAGGCTCGCCGAGCTCAGGCTCGCCCTCCTCGCCCTCCTCGCGTTCACGTTCGCTGCGCGCACGTTCACGCTCGTTGCTACGCTCCGCGGCAAGCCCAGTCAGCGGCACCCACAGCAGACACACGACCAACACCCCCAGCAGCACGCTGACTTCGACCGAATCCCACCTCCCCCGCACCCACGCCACGGCACCGCGCCCCCGCACGCGCCACACGCTCTCCTCCAGCACGCCCCCCTCCGCCACGCCCTCCTCGACGCCCTGCAGCGTGTCCGCGAGGAACCGCGTCAGTTGGTCCGCGAAGTCTCCCTCCTCCTCCCCCGCCCCGCGCCACCACCATCTCGTCCGCGCGAGCCGCGCGTCCAGCAGCCTGTATACGCCCTCCGCGAACAGCCACGACGCGCCCAGCCCCACCGCGCCGCCCAGCACCGGTCTGCGAGTCATCGGCGCGTTGCATGCGGTCTCTTGGGAATATGTATTCGTGTTTAACTAGGATATGCCGCCCAGCGCGACGAGGACCGCCTGCAGCAGCAGCTGCAGCGACCAGAACGCGACCTTGCGCACGCGCAGCCCGCGGCGCTCGTCGTCCTGCACGTACGTCGCGAACGCGTCGCCCACGGCGCCGGCGAGGTCCTGCATCAGGCGCGAGTCGAAGGGTGTCCACGCGCCCGCGAAGTCCGCGAGCGGCTTCTCGAGCGTGCAGTGCACGGGGATGTACGTGCGGTGCGCGTTGATGTACGCGACGGTCGGGCGGATGAGCGCCTTGTTGCGGTACGTGAGGGTGTTGCGGAAGTAGGGGACCTGCGCGCGGGCGTTCTTGAGCCGGAGGGAGACTTGTATGCGTAGCGTCGTGTCGGGGTGCGCCGCAGGCGTATCCCGGCGCGGCGGGGGATGTGTCGGCGCAGTTGACGCAGTCAACTGCGCATCCTGCGCACCTCGACTTGTCAACTGTATGTCCCGACTTGCCAACTGTGTATCCCGACGGGACAACTGTGTATCCCGACGGGACAACGCCGCCGACTCCGTCGACTGCGTTGTCACGTCCGCCCTCACATCGACACTCCCCGCGGTGATCCAACCCAGCGGCCCCTCCCCCCCCAGATGGTCCACCGGCAGGCTATCTATCCGCCACCGCGTGCACTCGTCCCCCCCCACCCTGCGCTGCGACACGAACATCGCGCCGTCGTACGTCCCCGAGGCGGAGTGCGCGAGCATCACGTCGTGGAACAGCCAGTGCCTGCGCAACCGTGCCATCCGACACTGGATGACGCTGACTTGGAACGGCCGGAACGCGGGCTGGCAGACCGTCACCAGCGCGTCCGCGACGTGCACGCCGCCGCGGATCTCGAAGCCCCCCCGCGCGTGCACGTTTCGCGCGAGCGCCGGGTCCGCGTCGCTTGGCGTGACGTGCGTGCGGTCTACTATGCCGCGGACACCGCGGATATGCAGCGACTCGAGCACGCCGCGGCCCGCGAGCCAGTTCGCGAGCGACAGCGTCACGTCCACGCTCTCGACGCTCAGCTCGAACGCCATCGCGTTGTTGTCTGGCGTCCGGGACAGGGACACGCCGCGGAGGCGGATGCGCCCCCACTGCGGCGTCTCGGCGTGCTCGAAGCGCACTCGCACGCCCGTGTTGCGCGTCACGACGGCGCCGACGCGCGCGGCGACCCACTCCTGGCCGGAGACCGTCGTCGCGAGGTACAGCGCGCCCGAGGCGAACGTCGTCGTCGACGCGGCGACCCACACCGCGTGCGACATCAGGACCGCGCTAACCCAGGCGTGAGCGTGCCGTGACGCCCAGGCGTGCCTCGACGCCCGCGCGCTCCACCGGCTGGACCACGCCGCATTGCTCGCCCACACCCTTCTGAACCTCACGCCGCGGAACATGGCCTCTGTTGGACTATATAAGGAGAAAATTTTTCACTCTGGCCCTTCACTCTTTCACCACTGCATCAATTGCAACCACCACTCCCACCAATTGCCCCAACATGTCTACTGCATCCGTCACTGTGGTCTCGAAGAACGAGAAGAAGGCGCGCGAGCTGATCGCGAAGCACCACCTGCGCCGCGTCCCCGGCGTCATCCGCGTCGCGTTCCGCAAGCGCAACAACGAGATCGTCGCCGTCGAGAAGCCGGACGTGTACGTCACCGTCGGCGGCAACTACGTCGTCTTCGGCGAGGCGAAGAAGGACGACTTTTCGGAGCGGCTGGCGGAGGCGCAGCGCGGCATGGAGGCCACGGGGATCGCCGACGCGCAGGGCGAGCACTCGCCTGCGGACATCCAGGCCGACATGCAGGCTGCTGCTGACGCCCGTGCGCATGACCATGATCACCACGATCATGACCACCACGATCACGACCACGCTCACGCCCACGCTCATCCCGAGGACGAGGACGCCGGGGACCTGTCCAAGGACGACATCGAGCTCGTGATGCAGCAGGCGAGTGTCTCTCGCGGCGCGGCCATCGCGGCCCTGAAGCAGCACGACAGCGACATCGTCAACGCCATCATGTCCCTGTCCAAGTGATACGTGTTTGATGTTTGATGTTTGTAGTTATGTACTCACTAACTCTTAGTCTACGCTAATCTTCGAGTCGACGACTCTCCCGTCACGACTCTCGCTCCCGCGCTTGCATCGACTCTTGTCATCACTCTCAGCCTCGGCCTCCGCCTCGGCCTTGTCTGGCGATTCGTCCAGGGCAAACGCACACGCCGGACACACGAACCGCACGGGCTCGCTGGCGTACCGGTACAGCCCCGGGAACACACCGCATTTCGGACAAACGACCCGCAGCAGCACATCATCACCCCCCGCGATGGCGTTGACGGCCCGTTTAAACCACTTATCCCGCCGGTCCACGCCGCTCACCGCTGCCTCGAGCCGCTGCAGTTCCGCGCGCTTCTCCTCTAGCGCTAAGTCGATCCCCGCGACTGTGTCCCCGCCGTCCGCGAAGCGTTGTAACAGCATCCCCGCGGCGTCGTAGTCCGTCGTGTCGCGCAGCTCCTGCAGCGTCGCGGCGTGTGCGTCCCGCAGGGACGCTGCCTGGCGCGTGAGTCTGCGCCGGTACGTTCCGACGAGGAGACCCACTGCATACCACCAGCACGCGCACGCCGCGAGCAGTGTCCCGAGGAGCGTGGCGCTGGAATGTGAGCGTCCTGTGAGAGCGAGCAACGCGGCGAGACACGCGGAACCGCGCCACCGGGCGGCCCACAGCGTGTCGTCGAGCGTCGCGAGGCGGTGTTCCGTGGTGCGGATGCGGCGCGCGAGGGCGCTCAGCCTGTCGCCGTACTGGTCCACGGGCCGCGCGTGCTTGCCGGGCCACCACATGGATTGCTGTCTGTGGCTGTTGTCTTGTCGAGTGGCAGGTGTGACGACAAGATGAGCAGATGAGAAGACGGGTCAAGACAGGGCAAGTTTACAGTAGACTCTCGTCGTGACATTGTGTTACCGACTCACAGGCAGTACCACGGTGTTGTTATGTGTCTTGCAAAGCGGTGTCGATCACTTACGATGCGTCGAAGAGCTGATGCGTTGGGGTCACCATCCTATTCGACGCTATAAACGAAAGAGAACCACCTATTATCACCGGACACCTGCCACCCTCCCTGTGGCTTCTCGACAGACTCGCCCTCCCTGTGGACTCTCGAACCCGAAACGCTACGGCGCCGCGCCATTCCACCCCGATGCTTCCCTTAATATTGATCGTGATGCTATGACTATCGCCTGCTCCGAAGCGGAACCGTTCCCACCTTCCTCTCGCCACTCCACCTCCGATGCTTCTTTGCTCGTGCTGCTGTGACTCCTGCTCCGAAGCGTTACCACTCCACGGATCCTGCATCCAGCAATCTACCAGTTATCTTGGAGATATGGATATGATGCCACTCGCGCGTCGTGACGGTCCGCGCCAGGAGGAGCGTCTGTTCCCTTGGCGATTCCGCTATACCAGCCTTTGGTACACAGTCGTCTTACGATGATACAGCTGATTATTATGGATACATCCTACAAGGTAGAGCAAAGCAATTGACCCTAATCCGGTCATTTCAGCTTTAGCTGGCCAGTCGCTTAAATCTCGAATCCCTGGCACTATTCAGGCAGCTCTGAACGGCCAGAAATGGGAGGATGCTATTGAGAGAGAAATGGGAGGATGCTATTGATAGAGAAATTGGGGCATTAATTCAAATCAGGACCTTCGGCATTACCCATCTATTACCAGGCAGGAAGCAATTTAACCAGGACCTTTGATATTGCCCATCTATTGCCAGGCAGGAGGCAATTTAACCAGGACCTTTGATATTGCCCATCTACCACCAGGAAGGAGGCAATTTAACCAGGACCTTTGATATTGCCCATCTATTGCCAGGCAGGAGGCAATTTAACCAGGACCTTTGATATTGCCCATCTATTGCCAGGCAGGAGGCAATTTAACCAGGACCTTCGGCATTACCCATCTATTACCAGGAAGGAAGCAATTTAACCAGGACCTTTGATATTACCCACCAGGAAGGAAAGCTTTAATTCTGTCAATTGGCCCTATTTACGCAGTTACACACTTATGTCTTCTCATCAGTATTTCACTCAATCTCTAACCTCTCAACAGATTATGACCCCTGTAGATCGAAGAGCTGTTGCGTCGATTCGATAAGAACTGATGCGAAAGAGCTGATGCGCCGATCGCTCACGATAATGCGTCAAAGAGCAATGCGTCGAGCTGATGCGTCGACTCGGTCACCGCTTCACAGTTCACAACATAGGTAACCCTTCCAACTACACTACGATCATGTACTACGACATCGTTGTTGCTTCTGGCTCAAGACCATTATTCCGTAAACGTGCAGTTATGCGATGCATTTCACAAAGCGGCCTTTCGATCAGCAAAGAGAAGTTACAATTAGATCAGCCGAAACATCCACTTTCTAGTATACGAAATCACGGCCAATCGCTACACTCCAATCACCGAGTCCATGATCGTGTCACCAAATATCTGAAATTCCTTTCTGGATACGACCTGACATGGTGATATCTACCAGGCGTTAAGAATTTTGTAGTTGATTACCTCAGTCGCTACGGCTTGGACGACCAACCACTTCTTGACGATTTCGCATGGCAGCACAGCTGGCATGCATTCTTGCAACGCACAAGCACACTGGGACAAATTCTAAAGCTTTGGCAGATCTGATAAATTACTGACAGAGCTGTTTCTCACCAGAGAGTTGCCCAGGGCATTGTTCTTACTATCCGCACCGCCATGCTGTGTCATGTACCAAACACAACACATTGAAGATTGTATACAAGAGCCCTCGTCTCATGCCTCTCGGCAAGTTATCGTATCATTCAGCGCCATACCGCTCGTGTATGCCAGTGACAATAAACCAAATCCACCCTTACGATTGTTATTCCATAAAGTATTCTTGCCAGCACAACATGAGCACTATTCATTGTTCCATACAATATTAGACATTCTGGAATATGGAGATAATGAAATAAGCAAAGGTTAGCTAGGATGGGGATGATCTTGTAGACCTCCTGGACGTTGTCTGTGTCCATTCTGTCTTTCTTTTTTTGCGACAGTTCATTTAAGAACACGCGAACCTTACCTCTACATTATCCATGTAATCCTGCAATATCGAGAGCGGTCAATTGAGATTGTAGCGTACTTTTGAATAAAATCGTGAATCGATGTTAAGCATACAGCAGTGATAACAAAATTAAAACAGTACAATCGGCTGCAACTGACCCTTCGTGTTCTATTTTGTAAAAGCCTGCAACCCATTCCTCTATCATCATGAGTCATAGCACTCTTTCTGCCAATAATCCGTCACGGCAGAAGCACTTTAAGGTGGGACTACTCAAAACTTGGAATCTAACAACGTCTAGAATACAGAAACATCACTATGAAGCATGTTATGGTGTTTCTGTTGCTGACCTCACAAGGGAGACGCCAGGACGCTCTTGTCCGTCCCACCGATGCAGACATTTGGAAGACCAGTAACGGATCTGTCCGTCTTGGCTTCCCGTACCCGTACCTTGCCCGTCAGTACCTAGCACTACCACCGGACAGCACACCCACTGAAGCGAGCACCCCAAAGTGCACACCGTCACTACTCCCCCACTTCTGTAGCCAGTACCATCTGCACTACTGAGTGCAACACCTTGTCTTCAACAGTAGCGACCGCTAGCTGTTCACTAGCACCCCATCACATCCCCACCAGTAGACCCGAACACAACATGCCGTGCGCCACCATCACGAGGGACCACTGGACCGCGGCTGCTCGCGGCGACAGTGGGGGCGCCACGGTGCGGACGGAGCTGGGGACTGTCCTGCTCGAGATCCAGGGCGACCTCGCCGTCGCGGCGCAGCGTGATATCGAGGACAGTGCGGCCAGCACGCGCTGGGGGCTGCTGCAACTGGACGCGGAGAAGCGGACCGCGACGCTGTACGTGGGCCAGAAGCAGCGGCTGCTGGGGCGTGTCGTGCCGTTGGATCCGCCGCTGGGACTGCTGAAGTTCCCGCGGGGAGAGTCTGGCGACGGCGCCGAAGTGCTGTTGCAAGACGTCATTACGCACCGGGTGCTGTTCTCCGAGAGACCGCTCCCCGTCATGTAACTGTGGTACTGTGTTACTGCCACACCAGGTTGGCTGCATTCCACTACATCATATAGCACACTTCAATGCGCTATACTACATTATATACTACACTCTCAGCATACTGTGCTGCACCGGGAGCTGGTGAATGAGTCATGGCGCCTGCATAGTTATACGGTTCGAGGATGAGTATGCATTGGACCACTTTGTAACAACATATGAATCTCTGTATTCTTTCATCAAGTCCCATGCCACTTTTAACGACCCTGTCAAGGATAATACTCTTGTATGGTTCAATGTGTATCTTAAGTGTGTGCCGGTCTCATTGCATCGCTTCTGAATCAACGTACCCTGTTTGTATAGTCAATCCACTCTACCGTGTTCAAACCTGTTTCCTTTTTGATTGGCTCTGCCGCATACATACCAACCATCTACTGTCTCGGAAGAGCTAATGTATGCGTTATCTGATCTTTCCCCGTTTCAAGTGCTCTGCAGATCTTAAATCAATGACGAATGGTGGAAGTTAGGTAATCGAATCTTCGAAACTACGACTTGCATTGAAATTATACCCTGCTACCCACCTGAGTATGCACTAGGCATTCCCACGATCGAATAGTGTAGTGAAGAGTATCTTTGGCCAGGTAGCTTCCCCATAGTAGAACCATTACTTTGATAATGGAATCACAAGCATTTGCGTGATTGGCAATAAGCATCACAGCTCTTATTCTTTATGAAGTACACGAACACGGTGTAGAGTCCTGTAGAACGTTCTTTGAGGAATGGTATAATTCGGTCATAGCACTATGTGAATGGTAGAGTATTATCCTGGGGTGTTGAGAGACTTCTTCATAATGCATTGAGTTAAGTAATGGCGTCGGGACTTAATTCAGAAGACTGATCTCGCCTTGTTTTATGTCATTGGATTCACACCACTCAGTCGCCTGATCTCGCCTTGTCTTATGCCGTTGAGTTCGTAGCAGTCGCCTGCCGTCAGCAATTGGGGTGCCATAGTACCAACTGCGGTCATCGCAGCCAATGCCATAACCACACTCCTCGTTCAATTCCCGACACTTAACACTCAGTACAGACGGCTATTCGATACGCCCAGTACGCTCACTCCACTGCACGCGACACTCGGTCCCCTGCACTCTGCTTCTTGCAGCATGCCTCTCTTGCTCACCGCTATGCAATGGCCATCGCTATTACACAATATACTCATACCTTGCCACAAGCACCACACCTTACCACGGTACACACCAGTGCATTGCATCGCGTCAGCAAGCTTTAACGCCACACTGCGATTATCCCACACCCCAATCACACCAACACATCACCACATCACCAGCAATGCAGCGAGGCAGCCCCATCGGCGCCGGGCAGCGCCACCGCGTCTCCGTCGACCTCCCCACATGGGCAGACGCAGAGGCCTACGCCACAGCGCAGCGCGCCACGGAACACGACGCCACGGGCCAGGACACAGCAGCGGAGGGCGACGCAGGACACCCGCGCCACACGCTGCAGCGCGCGACGGAGCGGCTCGTGCACGTCCTCTGCGGCGCGTACGCGAAGGAGAGCGAGCGCGCGCTGTGCTTCCCCTCGTACGCGGTCGCGAAGCTCTGTCGCCAGTACGTCCGGGACCGCACCCCCGGCGCCGTGCGCGTGCGCATACTGCAGCTCGCGACGTCGAAGCCCGCTGACGCGGAGGAGCAGGTGTGGCGGCGCGAGTGCCGCGTCGCGGTCGTGTTCGTCGCCACGGAGCTGTACCCGCTGCTGCTGCGGTTCTGGCGGCTCTCGGGGCTCGTCGTGTCGTCGCGCGTCGCCGAGTACGTGCTCCACGAGCTGTTCATAGCGGAGAAGTCCGCGCGGAGCGCCGCAGAGGCCCCCGCGCGGTCCGAGGAAGAGGTGGACTTCATAGAGAGCCGTTTCGGCCGCACGCTGGACTTCACGCACGCGGACCGGGCGGAGGCGCTCGTGCGGAAGCGCATCGCCACGAAGATGGTCGAGCTGGACGAGATGGACGCACCCGCTGCGCCGGTCCTCGACATGGACGTCTTCGCGGACGACGACGAGGACTCGGACTCGGACGACTCGGACAGGGACACGCTCCTGCACAGTCTGATCCCGCCCGAGCCCATATCTGCGCCTTTGCAGGAGACACACGCTCTGCACGAGACGCAGACGCCGCATAACCCTGGCGTGGACGCGGACAGGGACGTGTTCCTGTTTCCGAGCGGGATGGCGGCGCTGTTCACCGCGCACCGCATGTTGCTGGCCCGCGACGCGCAGCGCATCTCCGCGTCCCGCAGCAACTCGGCGACGCACCTGGACGCACCGGGCGCAACACCGCCCACGGACACGCCAAGCACCGCGAACACGACGCACAAGAAGACCGTGGTGCTCGGGCTGCCCTGCGTCGACACGCTGACGATGCTGCGCGAGTTCAACAGCGTGCACTTCATCGCGGACGGCTCGCTCGAGACGCTGCGGGAGATCGTCGGGTCCGGGGAGCAGATCCTCGCGGTGTTCGTCGAGTGTCCGCGCGTGGCGTCGCTCGCGGTGCCGGACCTGCCGGCGCTGAAGGAGCTCTCGGCGCTGTTCGGGTTCGCGGTGGTGCTGGACGAGTCCTGCAACGGGTTCGTGAACGTGGACGGGCTCGCGTACGCGGACCTCGTGTGCAGCGCGCTGGGCAAGACGTTCAGCGGCGAGCACGCCGTCGCCGCGGGGTCGCTCGTCGTGAACCCGAAGTCGCCGCTGCGCGCGTTCCTGCGGCAGTTCATGGCGGCGGAGTTCGAGGACCTGCTGTGGTGCGAGGACGCGATCTACCTCGAGCAGAACTCGCGCGACTTCATCGCGAAGGCGCACAAGGTGAACGCGACGACGGCGCAGCTGCTGGCGGAGGTCGTGTTGCCGGCGCGCGGTACGGTGTTCGCGGAGGTGATGCACCCTAGCACGACGGACCGGCGCGCGTACGACGCGATCATGTGCAAGAAGTACGGCGGGTACGGCGGCGTGTTCCAGCTGACGTTCCGGTCCCCCGCCGCGGCGCGCTGCTTCTACGACCACCTGCCGCTGCACAAGGGCCCGGGGCTCGGGACGGCGGCGACTGTCGCTTGTCCTTACTACGTTCTGAACGACTACTCGGACGCTGTGCCGGACCTGCACCCGGACATGACGACGGTGCGCGTGAGTGTCGGGCTCGAGAGCTACGGGACACTCGCGGCGGCGTTCAGGGAGGCCCTCGCGAGCGTCGCATCGCTCGCATCGGAATAAAGAATATCTTAAGTACGTACCATACGTGCGTATATATACAACTGTAACACCAGCGCATCACTCCAACGAGCTTCCCATCAGCATATCACTTCTCCTGCAGAGGGACAGGCTTCTCTCCCCTGTCGAAGCGCGGGTTTCTCGGGTCGTTGACGTACTCGTCCATCTGCATCATCTTGGCGGAGACCTTGCTGACGCCGTAGTATACGATGGCGCCGCCGAGGAAGAAGGGCCAGTAGTGCTTCAGCACGGGCGTCGGGTACCTCTGGAACATCGCCATGTGTGTTTGTGATGGGTGGTGAAGGGTGGAGGGTCATCCTTAATTTGTATACGATTGCTGTATTAATACTCTGTCGAGGCCTATTTCCTGGCGTGTGATTGGCGGACGGCCGCGTGGGTCCAAGCCTCCTGCGTTGATGATGGTATGCATGTGTGTGTGATGATGATAGTGTGTGTGTGTGTGTGTGTGTGTGTGTGTGTGGTTCTGTCTTGGGCAGACGAGATGTCCACTCGCCAAGACCGATACTGCGCTGATGCAGTCCTATACTGCACACCGCTCACCACACCACCATTGCAAGTGTCGATGCACCATACGACTCTCCAGACGCGGCATGGCCCTACTCTTGCCAAGAGCAGACTGATGTAACAAGGTCCGATGTGACGGTGTTGGCCCTGTAGCTTGACCCTTATCAGGTTTAGAGTTAACGACCACACTGGTACCAGCGGGTGGTACAAGGCTCAACCAGACTTGACTATCAAACCGTCTTGGCACTCTTGATGTCACACACTGGCATGCGTTCGTACTAGAGGACTCTTCCGAGTGCCCATCCGAGTATTGGACACTACTCAACAGTCCGAGCAAGCGTCAGCAAGCGTCAGCAGTGATGCGGGATAGCAATAGTGGTTACTTGGGCTGTGGATGTCTCAAGCACACTCGGCTGGAATAGCCGCCGAGCTATATATATACATATACACACATACACACATACTCTCTCTCTCTCTCTTTCGCTGTCGTACCGTTGTAGGCTTCACTACAACGCGTCGAAACGTAGCCGTCGCGGCCGTTCCTCAATGGCAATGGTCAGTGGTACACTGCGCTTGACTGCATCGCCTGGCCTTCGTTACACTCTCCTTGACTGTAGTACCTGGCGAGCGGTCCCGTTCTTGCCGGCTGCGATGCAAATTCCAGGACAGAACACAGAGACACCTCCACAACACCCCATGCCTCTTGGACCCCCAGCACAGGTGCCAGACCTCCAGGTGCCACCCAGGTTGCCGGACCGCCGGCTGCCGTCTCTCTGGAACTCAGCCCTAACCGCTTTCCAGCCCTAACGGCGCTGAATATATTTACTACCGCCGTCCAGCCGCCGTCGATGCTATGCACTGCAGTCCCGTATCCACCCCCAGCACCTCCACGAAGCCATTGGGACGCCGCGATGAGTACTTCGCCTGCGATGAGTACCCCGCCCGCAGCGGGAGCACCCCCCGAGGGCGCCGACAGCGACGCCGCAAGGAACAGGCCCTTCGTGTGCCAGGTGTGCACGCGCGCGTTCGTCAGACAGGAACACCTCAAGCGCCACACGCGCTCGCACACGAACGAGAAGCCGTTTCTGTGCATCTTCTGCGGCCGGTGCTTCGCGCGGCGCGACCTCGTGCTGCGGCACCAGCACAAGCTGCACGCGACGCTCGTCGGGTCCTCGCGGCACCACGAGCTGCTGACGCAGTTCCACAGGGACGAGCGCGTCGTGGGGGGAATAGAGCCCACGCGGCACGTCATCCGCATCGAGGGCAACAAGAAGACGATCCTGCCGACGCCCGCGAACCCGGACGCGAAGTCCGCCGCGCAGTTGAAGCTCGAGGCGAAGCTCGCCGCGCGGCAGGAGAAGAAGCTCAACAGGCTCCGGCAGCGGGGCGGGCGCACGAAAGCCAAGAAACTCAAGGGCGGCGATGACTCGCCGCCGCTGGCCCTGGAGAACAGCGCGCTGTTGCAGCGGCGGCAGAACGTGCAGCGCCACGCGTCCTTTTCGGCGGCGAGTGCCTTCACGTACAGGCAAGAAAACGAGCGGCTGTCCGGCGCGCAGGCACTGAACGACCTCGCGCTGATGCCGGGGATCCCGCACCAGGTCGGGTTCTCGACGCCGCAGTTGTCCGCGAAGGACCTGTTCGAGAAGGCGCACGAGAACGGCATGGAGCTCGAGTCCATGCCCTTTTTGAGTCTCGACGAGACGCCGAAAGTGGGCGGCGCGAGCGAGATACTCGGTAATGTCAAGCCATCCTCTGTGACTGGCGCAAGTGCAACTGCAAATGCAAATGCAAATGCAAATGCACACGCCAAATGGAGCGATAACTTGGCGACGTTCGAGGACATGCCTTTTTTGGCGGATTTCCTGACAATGAGTTCCTCCATCGGCGGGGTAGGCGGGTTCATCGACAACACGCCCACGCAAGGTGCGGACGTCCCCCCGTCGGGTAAATTGGGCGTTCGCGTGAAGACCGAGTACTTCGACGGGAAGGTCCCCGCGTCAAACCTGGACTACTTCAATTACAACAGTAACACGCTCAACGGCTCCACGAGAACAAACACCACCACAACAACAACATCCTCCTCCTCGTCGGCCAATTCGCCCTTCACTAACAGCGCAGCGAGAAAGAGCGTTAGCTTGCAAGTCACTCCCATGAACTTTTCAGCGACAAGTATCAGTGACAACAATAACAATACAGAGAGCGAAAAGTGGTTCTCGAAATTCATCTCGCATGCACCACTCGAGACAGAGCCCAAGCCGCCAGTGTACTATGAACACTTCAACGATATCGGGTTTACAGAGGATACTATGATCCAGCCCAGTGATGATAAGGGTATGCCAACGGATAAGCAAGCGCATATGGACGATCACGATATTCTGAGTCTGTTTCAAACGCGGCAAATTGATCTGTCTAGGGATGACGCCGGCATTTCGAGTTTCGCACGTATCCCCTCGAGGGAGAACCTGACAAGCCTTGGCAGTGTCGTGTCGAATTTTTCAGCAAAACCACGCAAATTGGTCTTGTTCGATGACGAATATCGTCGCAAGATCATAGAATTGAACAACTTGACCTCTGACAAATTCCCGACCACGACACAGTTGAATCACTACATCGACATGTATCAGGAGGAGTTCCACAAATTCTTCCCCTTTATCCATCTGCACAGTACCACGCCGACTCTAGAGAATTACCCCTTCATACTCTCGATCGCCATGATTGGCGCGCTGTACTCATTCCACTCGATCCATTCGGTCTATTTGTCAAATATTGCATGGTTCCAAGTCAAGGAGTTGCTCGAGAGACAACACCACGATTATTCCATTACACCCCTGTGGGTCATTCAGTCGATTGTCCTGTTGACGTTCATCGGCATCTTTAGCAACGACATCAACGTGACCAAAAGTATGAGGACCCAATTGATGACTCTGATCCAGTTGGTCAAGATAACCAAATTGAACCAACCGTTAGAGACTCTCATCAAACCACCGATCGAAAGCGACCGGATCTTGCAAGTGGGTAATAATCCACAACTTTTGCAGAAGATGAGAGACCAGTACGACTCACACGAACAACTCGCCAATAACTTCCATTATTTCGTCCACGCGCAGTCCCGCATTAGAACATGCCACGTCATTCTCATGATCTCTAACCTATTCACGTCCTTGACGGGAATAGACTGTTCGTTCCATTCCATCGATTTGAAGTGCGGACTGCCTTGCTACCGGGAGATTTTATTCCATTCAGCGACGGCAGAAGAATGGTCCCAACGTATAGCCAACTACAAGATAACTTTGGATTCTAAATTCTCGCTGATAGAGTTATCCAACGGTAACGGTAACTACGAGAGTTGTCTGATGTATCTGTCCAGTGGGACGGAGTTCTACTCGCAGAATTGTAAGATATCGTTCAAGACAATGCTCGCGTTACTGATCTCGATCCACGAGAAGATCAACATCGAGAGGAAGACGACGAGGACCACAACAAACCACAACAGCTACTTGAAGTGGAAGATAAACTCGATGCCCGTGATCCAATCCATGTTGAAACACTGGGAGATGTTGTACTTGAAGCAAGGCGGGTTCTTCAAACCGCAGAGGGACAACATCGAGCGGATCAACGAATATCCGTCGATCCGGCTGATCATCCCGCTGTACCACTTCGCCCACTTGAGGGCCTCCGTGGACCTCTCCAGGACGATGAAGCGGATCTGGCGACAGGACTGGGCCGCGATGAACCACGAGATGACGCAGTTTTACCACGACGGCGACGCCCTCAGGGACGCCAGCGAGCATAGCGTCAGGATCCTCGAGTTCTGGATCGACACCGTGTCTGCACTGGAGGCCGAGGACACACACAGCAAGGTCTCAATCACGACACCGATCTTCTCCATCACATGCATCGTGTCCAGTGTTCTCGTGCTATCGGAGTACCTACGCGTGCTAGAGTCTGGAGCCCACCGGTACGTCACCGGGGAAATCCAAGAGAAACTCTTACAGATCTCAGACAAAGTTATGTGGATCAAGCTGTGCCGACTCTTCAAGAGGTTAGACACGTATCTGACAGCAAAGGGACTGGCAGAAGCACAAGGCGCTCTAACCGCTTACGTTGAGGACGTCAGCGAGGAGTCGACTTGGCAAGAGATGATCAAGATGATCGCGGACGGCGGGCTGTCGCAGCGGTCCTTGCATCTGGGAGTGCGCATCCTCAGCGCGTCGCCAGTGTGGTCTGCTGGTTTATTGTTTGCGCAGGCCCTACAGCTGCGTGCCGTCCACACAGCGTGATGCTGTGTCGATTTATCGTGGGGTTCACCGTTAGTGTCAACTCTCGATAATATCTCACTGGAAAAAAAAAATTTTGCGATGACTTCAAGATCGTGATCGACAGTGCACACAAAAGGCACGACGTGAAAACAGACACAGACCGCATAACAAGCACGATATGACAGGTGGAAAGCTCACAGGGAGACAGTTGTTCAACAAGCTGGGCCAACCGGGCCGGATCCTGGCGCCGATGGTGGACCAGTCGGAACTCGCGTGGCGGATTCTGTCCCGCCGGTACGGAGCCACGCTGGCGTACACACCCATGTTCCACGCCAAGCTGTTCGCGACTAGCGAGAAGTATAGACGGGACATGTGGGGCCCGCTGGACGGGGATGCTGTACTAGACAGGCCTCTCGTGGTGCAAATCTGCGGGAACGATCCAGAGTACATATTACAGACCGCGAAACTCGTACAGGGGAAATGTGACGCTGTGGATTTAAACCTTGGGTGCCCGCAGGGTATTGCGAGGAAGGGCCATTACGGTTCGTTTCTGATGGAAGAATGGGATCTGATCAGTAAGATCATCCAAAGACTGCACAACGAACTGGACGTCCCCGTGACGGCGAAGATAAGGGTATTCCCTGAGCAGGAGAAGACTGTGGAGTATGCACGTATGATCCTGGATTCGGGGGCGCAGTGGTTGACAGTTCACGGTCGTCTGCGGGAGCAAAAGGGCCAAAAGACGGGTCTTGCCGACTGGGACATCATCAAACATCTCACCGAGACGCTACCGCTAGAGGACCGGGCTCTGTTTGCGAACGGAAACGTTTTGTACCCTGCGGACATCTCGCGGTGCGAGAAGTACACAGGTTGCGACGGTGTGATGTCAGCGGAGGGCAACCTCTACAACCCTGGTGTGTTCAACGTGAACGCGATCGGGGACATCGACAAGACTTTCCCCAGGGTGGACACGCTTCTGCGAGAGTACTTTGAGATCGTCAGAGAGCATTCCACAGAATCGCCTGCGTCCCTGAAGGCGATGAAGTCGCATTTCTTCAAGATCCTGAGACCGTTCCTGCCTCATCATACTGACATCCGCGCGGCAATCGCGGGCCTATCATCGCGGGCGACACTAGAGCAATGGGAACAAGATGTCGTGGTCCCCGTGGAGACGGCCGTGCAAGAGATTTTGAAGAGAGCAGACACAAAGGACGAAATCACAACAGGCTCGCCAGAGCTGTGGGGCGGCGCATACAAGACCGTCCCATACTGGCGTTGCCAGCCATACTTCCGTCCCGTGGACGGTGTTACTGGGGACAAGCGTGTCACTGCATCGCTGAGCCAAAAGCGCTCGTCGCCAGATGATACCCCAGAGAGGGCTGCAAAGGTGGCCAAGCAAGATTGATCGCAACGAAGTGGGAATATCGTTGCAATTACATAAGATGTTGCCTCAATCACTTAATCTACAGGGAAACATCCCTCCAATCACCATGACTCATTTATTGATTGGTGAGTCTTTTATTATTCTAATTATAATTATATATGAATGTTCTTCGTTACAGTTCAGTTCACCTCCCCCATCCACAAACCCATCACCACTACAGACGCAATGATGCTGAGTCGCCGGATGCTACACTCTACTGCGCTGCAGTACGCCAAGAAGGTGTTCATGAAGCCACAGGTCGTCGGGGGCGCCCAACTCGGCACCATCGAGTTCAAACTGTACGACGAGACCGTCCCCAAGACCGCCGCGAACTTCCGTGCGCTGTGCAAGAGCGACAAGAACCCGCGCTACACGGGCACCGAGTTCCACCGCATCATCCCCGGGTTCATGATCCAAGGTGGCGACACGGACGGCATGCGCGGGTTCGGCGGCAAGTCGATCTACGGGGCCAAGTTCGCGGACGAGAACTTCGACAAGAAGCACGACCGTCCGGGGCTGCTGTCGATGGCGAACTCCGGCCCGAACTCGAACGGGTCGCAGTTCTTCATCACCACTGTTCCGTGTCCCTGGCTGGACGGGAAGCACGTTGTCTTCGGGGAGGTTTCCTCGGGGATGGACGTTGTGAAGAAGCTTGAGAGCTACGGGGCGCAGTCGGGGGCTCCTAGCGCCAAGATCATCATCGAGGAGTCCGGAGAGGTCGCTGACGACGCGACCGTGGAGTGATTTGATGCTTGTCCTGTCCATATATCTGTAATACACTATGTAGATGCACACTAAGCTATACGCGTGTGGCATGGTGCGTGTTGATCAGGCACGTTGCAATGTACCATACGGATTGTGATACTGCTATATGGTTCATGTATCAAGGAGTATCGTGGTTCACGTATCAAAGAGTATAGTGATTCACTTACAGAGCTTTGACTACCGTTTACCAAAATGCACAAGACATGTGTTGCTCAGTTCCGTTCAAGATACGCTGTACACTGTGTCGCCTCCCTATGCGTCTTGTAATTGAACATATCTAGTGTGTCAGAGTTGCTATTAGACTTCCTGAAAGACACTAACAGTCCAAACAACTTATTGATGCTAACCACTCAAGTCCTGTTATTCACTGACCAATTACGGCTGTTACAATCGCCTAAGCGCAGACACAAACACGTATCTGTCACCAGAGTAGCGATAATGCAGAGGTACTGGTACACCGTCGTTATGCTGCCATTTCGCAAATGATAGTGCCACTTCCCTCCCGGCAGATAAGCAATACCACTTTTATTCAGCTGGCACTCCCTCGAACCACTCCCTCGAACCACAGCCTCACGGGACACGCCATGGAGGGAATAGAGGACACGCTGAGCAACATGTCGCTGTACGACGCGAAGAAGTACTTCCGCCGGGCGCAGAACGTGCTGTACAACTACACGGACACCGAGGCCAAAGTCCGCGAGGCAACGAACAACGAGCCCTGGGGCGCCAGCTCGACGCTTATGGAGCAAGTCGCGCAGGCGACGTACAACATCCGCGAGCGCGACGAGGTGCTCGGGATGCTGTGTCGCCGGTTCGCGGAGAAGGGCGGCCCGGAGTGGCGGCAGGTGTACAAGGCGCTGCAGTTGCTCGACTACCTCGTGCGCCGCGGGTCCGAGCGGTTCATCGACGACGTGCGCTCCGTGCTGTCGCTCGTCCGGGAGCTGGAGGAGTTCCACTACGTGGACTCGCAGGGCAGGGACCAGGGGGTGAACGTGCGGACGAGGGCGAGTGCGCTCGTCGCGCTGCTCGCGGACGACCAGGCGCTCAGAGACGCGCGGCGCAAGGCCAGGGAGACCGCGGACAAGTACAAGGGTGTCGCCGGTGGGCGTGTTGTCGGCGTGGAGGGGTCCGGTGCCGGTGCCCGTGCCCGTGCGAATCCACACGCAGGGTTCACCAAGTCCACGGCGCACGGGATATCCGTCTCCGCGGACTTCGACGAGGACAGTGACGACGCAGCGGCGAGCAGCTTCCGCGATGGTGACCATGGTGAGGGTGCAAGAGCGCCTGTGATCGAACCCAGGGAGATTGCCCAGGGCCTGCTGGACGAGATCCCGCAGACTGAACCGCAACAAGACCTGTTGAACGAGACACCGCAGGATAGCGACGACGAGTTCGCAGAGTTCCAGACCGCGGCGCCCAGGACACAGCCCACGGCTGCCCCTGTCACGCAGCCGTTCAGCATGTCTCAAAAGACGGCAAACACCGTGACACCGGCTATCAACGCCCCAAAAGCCAAAGCCGACCCCTTCTCCTCCCTCTTCGACACGGCAAAGGTCGAGAAGACGACCGAGAGCGTCTCGCCTCAAGCCAAGACCGCTTCATTACAACGGGAACAGCCGCAAGCACCGTCCGCCAGCGCCGCCAACGACGACGACTTCGGGGAACTGGAGTCCGCGACTGCTCCAGCCAAGAGAAACACAGCGCCCAGCACAGAGATAGACCTCCTGGACCTGTGAGCAGTGCAGTGTGTAACGATGGTGTCTTGTATGTAATGGGTATGAATATGTATACGTGGTGGACGGTATGTATGTACTAGTGCTTCGCGTGCTCGTCACTCTCGAGGGCAGCAGCGCCCTCATCGCCCGCGGCTCTCTCGCCGCCCTGGGCTGGCTCCGTCTTGCTGTCCTGGGCCACTCCGGCCTCGGCGTCCAGCGTGTGCGCGGGGCAGGGCAGCAGCGACCCCAGCGCCACGCTCGCGAACGCCACGACAAACGTCGACAGGTACACGTTGTTGATCAGCCGGTTCCTCGCAGCGGCGCGCATCCCTGTGTCGATGGTGCTGTTTGGGCTCTCTTCCGCCGCTGTTCAAGGGTTATCCGATACTCAATAGGCTTATATCCACTTCTCGACCACTTGTAGAAGGGGGAATCAGCACAGACACGCACAGAGACGGCATGAGGAGCGTGCTGGAGTGTGTCGTTGCGCTGCTGGGCGAGTTCTTCTCCGTGGAGGCGCTGGACGCGCGGATAAAGCCGCAGCCGCGCAAGAAGCCGCTGCTGCCGGGCGCGAGGGACGCGGACACCGAGTTCAAGGACAAGGAGCGCAAGAGCGGCTCGCCGGCGTACGCTGGTGTCGGCGGCGACGCTGGCGAGGGTGGCTCTGCGCCGCGCTGGTATACCTGGGAGTTCTACGCGTACTACGCGGCGTTCGCCGTCGTGGTGCCGCTGATGTTTCACACGGCCATGACTGCGAGTAACGAGGCCAACGTGGACAACTACTACAAGTTCCGGCACCTGCTGTCCCGCGGGTGGCTGTTCGGGCGCCCAGTGGACAACAGTGACGCGCAGTACCGGTTCTTCAGGGACAACTTCCTGTTGCTCGTGGGTCTGATGTGTGGCCACTTGGCCTTCAAGCGCGCCGTGTTGCACTTCACTGCTGTTTCGAGAGTCCGGTTCGACCTCTATTTCGGCTTGTTCTTCCTGTTCGTCGCGCACGGGTTTAACTCGCTCAGGATCCTGGCGCACATGGCGGTAATGTTCTCGATTGCGCACCTGTTGAAGCGGCACAGGCGCGCGGCAACAGTCCTGACGTGGGTCTACGGGGTCTCCACCCTGTTCATCAACGACAGGTTCCGCAACTTGCCCCTCGGTAACATCCTGCCACTGTTGAAACCGCTCGATTCGTTGTCCTTTAGAGGGATCATCGCTCGGTGGGACGTCTTCTTCAATTTCTCGTTGCTGCGGATCATCAGTTACAACTTGGACTACTTGGAGCGGTGGAACAACCAATTCAAGACGCAGAAGAAGCTGTTGTCGCAGGAGGGGACAAGTGGCGGGCAGGACGCTGGCGCACAGGACCCGATCCAGCAACCTGTCCCGATCCGCCGCATGAACTCGTCCCAGACTTCGCTGCAGACCATCCAAGAGGAGGGGACAGCGACCCCGGGGGACGAGCTGTTGACTAACGAGAGGGCGAGACTCGTCGCGCCCCACCATATCCAGGAGTACAACTTGGGCAACTTCATCGCGTACGTCACCTACACGCCTCTGTTCATCGCGGGGCCCATAGTGACCTTCAACGACTACATATACCAGTCGCACCACACTTTGCCCTCGATCAACAAGAGACGCATTGTGCGGTATGCGGTGCGTCTCGTGCTCACCATCCTGACGATGGAGTTCATCCTCCACTACATCTACGTCGTTGCCGTGTCGAAGACCAAAGCGTGGGAGAACGACACTCCCTTCCAAATCTCCATGATCGGACTGTTCAATTTGAACATCATCTACTTGAAGTTACTGATCCCCTGGAGACTGTTCCGGTTGTGGGGGCTTTTGGACGGCATTGACGCGCCAGAGAATATGATCAGACTTGTAGACAACAACTACAGTGCGCTGGCCTTCTGGAGAGCATGGCACAGGTCCTTCAACAAGTGGGTCGTCCGGTACATCTACGTGCCCCTAGGGGGTTCCAAGAACCGGATCCTTACCTCACTAGCTGTATTCTCCTTTGTTGCCATCTGGCACGACATCCAGTTGAAGTTGCTCTTCTGGGGCTGGCTGATCGTGCTGTTCCTCGTCCCCGAGATCCTCGTCACCGGGTTCATGCAACAGTACCGCCGCCGTTGGTGGTACAGGCACGTATGCGCCTTGGGGGCCATCGCCAACATCTGGACCATGATGATCGCAAACTTGTTCGGGTTCTGTCTCGGTGCAGACGGGACCAAGACTCTACTGTGGGATCTCTTCGCGACACGGAGTGGGCTTGCCTTCTTCGCCATAGCCAGTGGTTGCCTGTTCGTCGCAGTGCAAATCATGTTCGAGATCAGAGAGGAGGAGCGCAGACACGGCATCTACCTCAAGTGTTGATCCAATAATTGCCCTTCCTATACATACATGATATAACAAAATATGCTATGGTATAATACAGATATTTGACGAGTCAAGGTAATATATGATAAACTGATTTGTTCAGTATTTGAAGTAGTAATACGTACCCAATGCAAAATAAGCTTTTGTATTACTGAGCTTAGACACCTTTCGACGTATGTATTTGGATATTTTAGACTTTTATACACATTTTACGTTAATATACCACGCAATGCTTACTTTACTTTCAAATAACCTTGCATAACACCGCAATATGCTTGCATAATCCCACCAATAAGCTAATGATCAACTTTGGAAGCCGTTTCGGTTCAAAACTCATTTCTTCCACTACATTCATACATTGTTAAATCACACATTAAATACAATTTGTTGATGATTAATGACTTTCTTCAGCCATTCTCGATGACTCCCCTCTCAAAAGGACAACGATGCTTCTCAATCGCGTAAAGATACTCCTCCTACGGCGGGGACTCTCAGGGAAGGGGGCCGTGGTGGTGAAGCCCGCAAAACTGCTGCGTCCAGCAGCAAGGGCAGATTTCGTCGGCTCACCAAACTCAAAACTACAATCGATGCTGTGGCACACGCCGCTCCAAAACGTGCTCATCACCAAAAAGCCCTGGACTCCCTCGACGAGAGATGCCATGGTCCGCTTCATCGTCCATTTGCACGAGTCCTACCCACAGGTGAACGTCATTGTGTATCCGGATGTCGCCGAGGAGATTGCGGGGGACTTCAAGTTGCGTCCTCCAGGCGGGAACCCCGTGGGTGCTGAGGAGGGCCCCCATGTTCTCTACACAGGGACCCCCCAGGAGATCCGCGGGAGGACGGATCTTTTGGTGACACTAGGTGGTGACGGGACGATCTTGCATGGGGTATCGAACTTCGGAAACGGACCGGTGCCGCCAGTGCTGGCATTCTCCCTGGGGACACTGGGGTTCCTATTGCCCTTCGACTTCCGAGAATATCGCGAGGTGTTTGCGAAGGTGATCAGCTCGAGAGCGAAATGTCTGCATAGGACAAGATTGGAGTGCAAGGTGGTCCGGAAACGGTCCAATTCCGGCACAACAGGTACAAGAACGCACAATAACGCGCTGACAAGTCATGCCATGAACGATATATTCATACACAGGGGCAGTTCGCCGCACCTCGCTAACCTCGACATATACATCGATGGGGCACACTTGACGCGGACGATAGCAGACGGTGTGGTGTTGTCGACACCCACTGGATCCACAGCGTACTCACTATCTGCCGGTGGGTCGATAGTGTCGCCGCTGGTGCCCAGTATCCTTCTGACTCCGATCTGCCCGAGATCTCTCTCGTTCCGCCCTCTACTGCTGCCGCATACATCACATATCAAAATTGTGGTCGGATCCAAGATGAACCAAGGTGCCCGAAGCAACATGGCAGTCAACATGTCGATTGACGGGTTCTCTCAAGAGGATTTACACCTGGGAGACGAGATAGAAATCACAAACGAAGTAGGGACGATATACGTAGACGGATGTCACAAAACCGGGATTGCGCAGACAAACACCAAAATCGCTGCAACAACTACTACGAATGCCACATCTTCTACACCGAGTCATGCCACAGATGACATAGAGAAACAATCACACCTATTCCCACAAAACGCTGGAATATACTGTGTCGCCAAGACTGAGAACGACTGGACCAGAGGCATCAACGAGCTGCTGGGATTCAACTCCGGTTTCAAGTTCACCCGTCGGTACCAGGACAACTGATAGATACGTATCTAAATACAATAACAATCGATTTTACAAGCGTGAAAGAAATGTACTAGTGATCCTTGCAATAACCCCCATACGGGGGCACGAAGGCGAATCCCTTAGATCCCCGGAGACCGGGGACAACAGATGGGTCATTGCACCCGAGATCGCTAGTTGGGTTTTGTTCTCCAGACCAAGCGGCAGAACGGTGTAAGGAAGGCAAAAAGATGCCCTCAAAACGCCGGCGACACAGTGTCATCATGGTCATGGGCCCGGGACGCCTCGGAAGGGTCCAACCTCGATAAAGACGCTGTTATGTGTCGCGAATGGCTGTGTAAAATGCGTTTTGTACCCCTTTAAAAGGAACTAGAATGGAAAGTAAATAGTGATACAATGTTCCAAAAGTGGAAAATCTGGCGCTTATATACAAAAAATGGGAAATGGGTTACCCGGTTCTTTTAAAAATATTTTCCGGGTAAATTGGCCCTAATCAAAAAATTAGGGCTATTTCTTCGAGGAATAACTTTTGACACATTTTTAGTGATATAATCATCTGTCTGGATTGGGGGCACTCGACGTGGCCGTGCCGTAGTTACCTTTATGAGGTCTATCTGATGTATTATACCTAAATATATGTAAATATACAAAAATACGGGAAAGCAAAATGCAAGACCATCTGATGCAGCTCCTCGGAGTTTTAAATAGATCAGCATTGATTGGACGAAGGAATAGAATACGTGAGAGTATATATTCTGGTGGTGGCAAGGAGAAAAACAGCGGAAGGACATATTAAGATCGTTTCCTGTTTTTGTAATCCTCGAGTGAGCAGGTACACCTGCGAAACTATCTCCCTACCCAAGTGGCCCGAGAAATAAAAACTGACCGCATTTCAGGCAATGTGCCCCTTGTTACGGAAACTATCCATTTTCCTTTATAATCGTACTGAAGTAATACTCGGACTTGTAAGAAGTCTTGTTAGTCAACAATTATCTCACTCAAGCGGTTGAAGACAATGGTCATCTTAGAGCTCATCTACCTGTCGATCTTTGTGACATTATTCTCATTATCCACTCTCACTGTGGCAGGCCTCCTTTTAAGATGCCTGTTCGTCAGGGATATCTCTAAATGGTTCCTGTTTTTAATCCCAGCGTGTTTTGCAGTTTCCTTTTTGTCAGTTGGAGCGTCGACAGGGCAACTACGTGGGAAAGACCCCATATGGGGTTTTTGGCCAGGTCTGGCTATTGTAATATTGCTCCTTCTGGCTGGTAAAGTTATTACAGAGCCTCTGTTAGGGCATATAGGTCTCGTTTACTTGAACGAAAAGTTTATCATCATTTGTCGGGCCGTTCTTGTGACTATAAACGTCTCAATTTGTATTGCAGTTATCCTAAAATCGGATGTTCTTTCAAGCGATAACCATGAAACTCAAGAGAAACTAGTATAGACATTTATTTTAAACCAGTTTTTGAATTTACGAATGTCTTTATAATCACTTGACCATTATTGGAGGTTTGGTGTGTTCATATTTACTGAGAGGGCTAGAAGTTTTGAATTAATCAGCTTGAGTTTGACGAACATAAAATATCCACCTGGTGGCAACACAGAAAAACAACACTAGAAGCTATTTTATAGTTTAGTTCCCTTCTTCATCGTCCCGTTGTGTACCTATAATAGTATTCCCCCGCAGAAGTGACCAAGGAACCAGGGTTTAACCGCATTTCAATCCCTTCTATGTCTGGTAATGGGAATCATCCTCTTTTTAAATATCAAATCCGAGGCAGAAAGTCATGTCTGTGGAGTTTCGTTTAAGCTTGCCTATTAACAATAATTTTCCCCGTCAAAGTTTTGAGGGCAATACATATAATAGATCTTTTAGTCTTTGTGTCGTTGTGTTATTAGGGATTTCATCCGTTTTCGTGACAATATTTCTCGTCCTGGATTCCTTGTTTCTAAAGGAATTCTGACTCAAAGGGTGTCTGTATAATGGTGTCGACTCCTTTTACAGTTCTCCTAAAATCAGATAAAGACCTTTCAGAAAGCAATATAGACACTTGTTTTAAACCAATATTTGAGCTTATGTACGTTTGTATAAATAAGAATCGTTTACATTTTTAGTGGGTGTTTAATATTATCATATTTACTGAGGGGGTTCGTCGCGAGAGAAGAAGCTGAGCAATACATGGAACCATGAGATAAACTTCTTCAGTAGCCTTCTCAGTAGATTCTCGTATTCTCCAGTGTTGTCCTTTGCGATTATTTCATTGAATGGGTTATCAGTGAGAGGCACCACATCTGCATGATCCGGCTGAGGCTCTGGAGTCAATTCTCTAGGGGAATGGAAAGGTGTGTCCCCCTCCTCAACATCATCGTGATTGGTTGTGTTTCCCTGTTGATGTGCAGGCCTCTCAGGTAATTGTTCCTGGGGTATGGTACCGAGTTCTACCTCACTCATATCCTCATCACTCGTGATTTCTTCTGGGATTATTTGGTTCCGATTATCGGCATCACCCTCCTCGATCACTTCATCTGGTACATCTGCACTTCTGTCTACAAAGTCCTTTGCAGAATCATCTACTGTATTGGTATCCTCGGTCTTTTCAACTTCCCGCTCAGATACATCCCTCTTGTCTCTTGAATCATTCTCGCTACCCCCTTCTATTATTTCATCTGGGACTGCCTCGTTCTTTGTGTTGCCTCCCGTGGTTGGATCATCACTAGATTTGATTTCCTCGACTGTATTACTCTGGTCATCTCTCTGAGAGCCTTGTTCGATCACTTCATCGGGGATATCTGCTTCAGATTCGTCGTTGCCGTCCTCAACATCTGCATTTCGTTCTTCAAGATCAAATTGTGAGTCTGCTTGGTTGCTCTCCTTTTTAGTCGACTCCTCAGCCGGTTCTTCTACAACGGGTTCTTCTCTTGCAACGGATGCTTCCTCTTCTCCCTCCTCGTTTTCCCTGTCATCTACGTTGACGTCTCTTAAGGAGGGCACGGGAGTCAGGGGGCCCTCGTCAACCACTGTCTCGTCGTTTATCGCCTCCTCACTGGTTTCCTTCTCGGGCTGCTCGAGGACCTTGACGTTGTTCAAATTATTGTGTTCATCCGGCTCGGACGTGAAATCATCCACGATAAACCAAGTGCCATTGTCGTCGATAAACTTGAAATGAACCAGCGGCTGCCCCTTTGCGTTCTTGTTCTTGCAGTTTGCCAGCTGCGAGGCATCAAACGTGTACACCCACGTGCTGTCCTGCTTGTTGCGAGTCATGGGCTCGATCTGCCAGTTGTTGAAGTCACCGGCGATCTTGAGTTGCTCGAAGCCCCCCTTCTCGCCCTCCGGATAGATAATCTCGACCATAATCCCCGTATTACTCTGTTTTCCACACACAAAAGGATATATCCGTGTCAGTAAACCTTGTCCAACCTCGATTTGAGTACAATTGCGAGCTGAAGGGACACTGTTCTGGGACTCCCCCACCAGTCGCAAGGTAAACAACAGGGGCATCTGTCACAAACTGCCCTGTAAGGGGAAAAGAAAAACATGCAACCGGTCACGTGCCCCCACGCTAGTGCGTCTGGTGCGGGATGTTGGCGCACCGGTCCCTGCCGAAGTTGACGTGGACGCCCGCGAGCTGGGGCAGCGTCCTGACGGTCTCGAGCGCGGCGACGGCGTTGGCAATGTTCGCGAAGTTGACGAAACAGCATCTCTTCTCCGGCAGGAAGTTGATCTGCTCGATTTCTCCGAATTCCTCGAAGATGGATTGTAAGTGGTCCGTTGTGAAGAGTCTCTTGTTGGCCTCCAGGTCCCAGTTGATGCCCCCGATGTATATGTTTCTTGACGCGCCGTTGCTGACGGCGGTGGCGATGGCTCGCGGAAGTGGGCCGGAGTGTTTCCCCCAGCCGATTCTGCACCGCTTCTTCAACACAGACACCCCATGCAGCGAGCTCATCGCGTAGAACTGTGCTGCCGCTGTCGGGTCCACGAACGTGATGAAGCTTACCTGTTTCTCCGGTATTATCTTGACGGACTGCAACAGTCCACCGCGTACGATGTTGCACACGTCTTCCAGTTTTGCCTCCTTCGGTAGCCCTCCCAGGTATATCGTTCTGTTCCCCAAGTTATTGGGTCCGCCGGCGGACGTGGCTATTGCTGCTGCGGCTGCATACTGCTGCAGCAGCGTGTTCGATATGACGTCCCTGTCCCTCAACTGCGGCACTTTGTCTATGTTTTCGGAGTCGATCCCCAAGAACTGCGCCGCGTTGTACTGTTGCGTCCGAGTGATCTGCGCACACCTGTCCTTCCCGTAGAATATCTTCTTCCCGCTGTAGGAAATGTTCCGCGTGGCCAAGTTCGTCACCACGTCGACGGCCATTGCGATCGACGCGAAGTGGACGAATGCTATCCCCTTGTCCCTGAAGATACTGACCGTGTCGATCTCGCCAAAGGGCGACAAATCGTTGCGTAGGGTCGTCTCATCCAGGGCGTCTGCGCCCCGTGAGTTTATCTCATCCTTTATCCCGCCTATATACACGTCTCTCGTCGCGTTATCGTACTTGACACTCGTGGCGACAAGCGGGCTCATCAACACGGGGTGTCCCCAGCCAATCTTGATATCCTTGCCGTTGATGTTCAGTCTCCTTAGAATCGCATCGGCGTGGAACAGTAGCGCAGAGTTTTCGTCCAGAAACGATATGAACGCACAGCACTTCTCTGGGATTATCTTGCACTCCTCGACCACCCCGCTGTGCACTTCATCCAGTAAAGTTTTCACAGTTAGGTCCGATGGGATGTTGCCCAGGTATACCGTCCTGCTCGGAGCGTTGGTGAAATTTAGCATGTTTACTAGGGGGGCCATGGGCTTATTCGGATACTCGTGCGGTTTCTTCTTCTTTGATCTGTGGTGAGCTTTCCCTCGCGGTGGCTGTTGTTGCGTTTTATCCGGAGCCCTGGCCTCACTGTCGGAATTTTCCAATTCCAGACTGTCCATGGACTGTTCCAGCGATTTCATTGCTGAAATGGAGTAATTCAGACGATATAATATTACAAATTCGAGGGTAAAATATCCAGCAATTCTCCTCTTAAAAGAATGGAAATGGAAGTAACCACAAGTATCAGCACCTATCTTTGCGTTACAACTTCTGTTCCAATTTTCTCGAAAACTAGTATACCGCACAGCCAGTAACCCAACAATTAACGACACGGTTTATAAGCAAACCAAGACAACATGATGACAGAATCAGCAAGCACAAAACCCACCAGCCTTCAAAGCGAAGGGCCATCAGAACCTTCCATCGATGGGAATCGAAACGTCAACCGTTGACAAAAAACGCTGGCCGTCATGTGTGACCTTTTCCCGGTTTCCAGGGCAACGGGATTTCCCTTATTTAGCGGTTACTGCGAGTCCAGAGTTCCTGGCACTCGAGGGTCTCTCCACCACTTGTCCTAGGGTCCACGGGCAGTTGGGTGTATCTTTCATGTTGTTAACTCGCTCGGTAGCTGCATTCTCGCGGCCTGTCACGGGGCTGGTGCGTCTCTTTGGGACGCGGTCGCTGGGGGGCGGTCCATTGGCTGTGCCTTCCACTAATCTGCTACTCACACCGCGCATCACACAACAGGGTTTACTGACAAAGCCCTCGGTGAGGGGGTTTAAGGTCAAGAGTGCTCTCAAGAAGTTCTGTAAGGACTGCTATATAGTTAGGAGGAAGGGGAGGGTGTACGTGTATTGCAAATCTAATGGGAAACATAAGCAACGGCAGGGATGAGTAGGATCAAGGTGGTGTTTACTAACTACTCACCCCCTGCTTGAATACCAACTTCACATACTTTCGGGAAATATCATACAGCATCTTTCCTCTGCCTTTATACATACATGTACATGTACATATTCTTTGTAAATAACCAAATCTATCATACGTATCATGGAGATCTCATAGAGTCCACATTGATATACCTACACCTCCAATCAATGCGACTCTCTTGTCCCCAGCCTCTAAGATGTCACAGCACCCTGTATCGGCTATTGTGGTGTATTTCGAATCACCTAATCGTAACTCGTCTTGTGATACGTCCCAGGAGCGTACGATTTGGTCTACGGACGTAGTCAGCAGTTTACTTCCATTGTCGTATAACTGACAAGAAGTCACTGTGGATGAGGCTACATCACCTACAAATGATCTATTCAAATGATGGAGTCTATTAGTCTCAGTGTCTAAATCGAACGTGTTGATGCAGACACCGTTATCGTCCCCACCACTGTAGACTTTCAATAGGGACTCCTTCACTTGAGCATCAAATGCCTTGATACCACACTGGTGAACCATGAGGGACAGTTCTTCTTCATTCAATGTTCCTTCCCTGTCTTTGATGAGATCGGTGATGTTGTAGAAGATCAAATGACCGTCTGTGGGCGCAACAATCAAGTATGTCATACCCTTAAAGGCTATCATCTTTGTGTTCAGTATACAGCAGGTCTTATATCTCCTGGATGTCAATAATGTAAATGTGTTCTCGGTGTAATCAAAATACCAAAGTTTAACATTCGAGTCAGAGTAAACTGTCGCCAGGATGAAATTCTGTCTCTTCTCATCAATGAATTTGACATCAAAATCCATAATTCTTAAATCGGGATTGTCACTGGAGACAGGCAACACCTGTTTGATATGGATGTATGGATTACTTTCGAATGTGTCGTTCAACTCCCACAGGAATAGTTCCTCTCGAGCACTGCTTGATATCATGAGATCATTACTTATAAATTGTAACTTTTGTAAACCTGAGACGTGTCTTCTTTCGGTCCAGAAAGTCTTTATTTCACCGGTATTGGCATTTAACTCGTTCAATTTGACGCTGGTGTCCTCTGAACCCGTAACAAAGAGGTAATTGCCATTAGATCTTTTCTTTTCCGAACGTATGGATAGGTCACGAATCTCTCTCCCATGTAACCCATTAGTTAGTATCTCAGGGATGAAAGGTTCATAAATTCTTCTGAAATGCAAAGTTGATGCCTTAATATATACGAGCATGAAGGAATTCGAACCTCTTTCCAAAGGACGCAACTTCCACTGTCTATGGGCACCACCACACACTTGGCTCATTATCTCATAGCCGTTCTTTTCGTTGTACATGTAAAATAAACTTGATTTAAAACCGTAAGTGACGTATTCGTTTGATGAATTGTAAAAAGCACCCTCTAGGAAACCCTTCATTACTTTATTAGAATGAATTATTTCAAAACTGTAGTTGTCAGGATTGTTCAAATTTATTGAAATGAAGTTGTAATAGCCGTCTCTATTGGTGACAGAAAATAAGCTCCCTCGGTTGTTTGTCTCCACGTACTTGATTGAAGTCATCGTGTCACCAGGAGTAATCTTTCTAATCACATATGCGGAGTAACTATCGTCATTGGCCCGCCTTATATCGAAAACGGCTATACTGCTGAATCTAGACCCGACCACTACGTAATCTTGGAAGACCTCAAGACAAGAGGACACAAAATTTATGGGTTTAATAAAATTGTATTTGTCCACAATAGCCAAATCATTGATACGCACACGTAGTATTATAAATTTATCTCTAGGGTTCGGAGATTCCAAAGTCATTAAAAATGAATTATCATCATTATAATCAATGGTAACAATGGTGTTGGTCACCTTGGATAATTCGTCAATATGGAAAAGGTTTTGCACATCAATTTTATCTCCATTATCGGAGAGTTTGATCATCAATATATCTCCCTTATTATTTGAGAAGATGACCACATTGTCCCCTTGTTTGTTAGTAATAGCAGTAGTTACCGAGTAAGATGTTAATTTTTCCTCTACCAGTAAAAGTTCCCAATGTTTTTTGCTCTGTTTATATTTAATAATTTTACCCATGGACGTAATAGCAACTAGGCCAAAGTCAAACCATTCAAACCCCTTGATGATTTCATCTTTCTTGAAATCTATATTGGACTCCTTCTGTATGTCTGATATACTGAACGATTCATTCTCGTCTCCATATCTTGATGATTGCTTCAGATCAGTAAGTTTTAATCTGCCGTCATTACCACTAGTAGCGACAATCGCATCCTTTTCGTTTACATCTACTCCCCAGACGTTTTTTATTGAATGCACTTCAAACACATTAACCATACTCAACTGATATTCCAGATCATTCACGCTATTGATATTCCAGACTCGACATGTACAATCCTCAGAGACACTTACGATCTTCGAATCATTCTCAAAAAATTTCAGATTCCAAATTCTTGAAGTATGTCCCCAACCAATCGCTAGTTCTTTGCCATTTTCCATATCCCATAATCTAATTGACCGATCATCAGAACAAGTGGCGATGAATCGACCGTTGTCACTTACTGTAACATAGAAAATTGATCCCTCGTGGCCTGTTAGATTATGTAACGCCGTCTTGCTAGCCAAATCCCAAATGAGAACACCACCCATTACAGTACCCGCATTGATGAGTGTTTTGTCATTCAACACTTTAATTGAACCGGAATACAGGATAGACCTTTCATTTTCTAGTGCTTTCCTTTGTAATATTTGGCCATTAAGATTAGCAGTCAAAACCAAATTATAGCACGTTAAGATGTATATTTCATCACCACTGATATTAAACTCTGCAGCCATAACCCATTCTAAAATAAGCTTCTCGAGATGGCTTACGTCAGTGGTCATTAATAATTCTTCGACACTTGAGACAAGTATCGATTTTGCACCGTATATGATACACCTACTCCCATCTCTGCTAAACGAAAACCCGTGAACCTTATTCTTCTTGAAGATACGAACACGATGGATTAGGTTCCCCTTACGATAGTTGTGGATTTGGATAAATGGCCCAACAGCTGAATAAACGGTATCCACACCTTGAAATTTCACAGATAGGGAGGGACCATAGTGGGAGATATCTCTCATTTCCCTCTTTTCGACACTCATGTTACAGTTCCAAACAGCGCTCAATTCCAATTGATTCAAGTATCCTTTAACTGAGTCAAAGCTCGAGATGAGCTTTATTTACGTTAAAAAAAAATTTTCAATATAGAGATGATTAAAGATTTGTCTATCATGATTGAATATATACGGGTACTCTATATGCTTATTGTTGCTACGCTCTCTGATGACTTGCAGTCGTATTCTCCATGCGCCTGTTTACTGCTCTTGTACTGGGCTGCAAGGAGTTTATCGTTCTTTGCTGGTGATGAAGGTTTGTATTCGACCCCATAGCGTTTCTTAACGAATGACGTGCTGCAGACATCACTGATTGATGAGTGGCATTTGTTTTCAGCTGTTGGTGTTGTTGTGAATGTTGATATTGTTGTTCCTGTCGTGTGATTGGGTTCGAGTTGTTTGCATTAGTAGGGTTCTTGTTCAAAGGGTTCGCTTCATTAGTGAAGGTTAAACTTTCCTCTCTCCATATAGAAGAAAGTACTCTCTGTATCTTTGAATTTTGATTTGTGGCCAAAAACTCTTGCAATTTTCCACTCGTCTTCCCCTTAACACCTTGTTTCCTATTTTGACTTGATTCATACGTATCGAAGAAGGAATTACTTGCTGGCGTCATAGTCTTTGAGATTTCCGGGCCACCATTAGTGTTACTCCTTCCTCTTGTTTTTATGTTTGCCTTTGTGGATCCTATTTGTAGTCTTGATTTAGCTGCCTCCTGGTTTTCCTCAAATCTGGACAGAGCGGCATCCATCGGATTGTAGAATCTTCTCGCATTTGTATACTCGTGCGATATCCTCTCAAATTCTCTTTTGATGTCCACATTTGTAGCCATAAAAATAGAACCTATATCATTGTCGTTTTGAGAACTTAAATCTAATATTGAATTCTCCCTTTGTAGCCAAAGTTTCCTCTGTGTCCTTGAGTCGCTCTCCATACCTTCGGATTTCAAGAATTGAGAAAAATTATCAAATTTATTATTCAAAATGTCCTTATCAGGAATCGGCTGCTTATCTTTTTGTGTGTTTGACAGTTGAGACAGTCGCGACGGTACTGCTCTGTCATATATCTCCTTGGACCTTTCTCTTTTAGGGGACGCTTGTTGGTTATTGGCTGACCTTCGACTAAAAAAGCTACTAACATATGAAGAAGGTTTGTTATTGTCAGCATGGTTTCGATTTTGTGTTGTGGAGTTATTGGAAGCGGCGGCAGCGGCAGCAACTGCAGCTAGTGATGCAGCAGCATTAGCTCTTTGTAGGTTGTTCGTAAGACTTGAATATGAATGCGAAAAACTGTTCCTGTTGGGCCTATTTCCAGCAGTTGAATCTGGGTGTCGATCAGGAGAAGCCGTCTCATCATCAGGCGTAAGCGTTTCATGTATAACGTCCTGTGTGGGATCCAATGAATTGAGCGCTTGGTTGACTTCTCCCTTATGAATATTATTACTATCTCCAGATTCATCAACAGCTGGTTGTTGTAAAGATAATGGCTTCTCAAACGTCCTTTCAATGCCTGTAGATTGCGATAATATCATATTTGGAATGTATTGGTCCATCATACTGTTGGCGACTACTGGCTCGTTTGGAAACATATCCCTGCCTTGATTGCTAGGTCTGTTAGGTTTCCTCAGATCAGCATCAGACATTAATATCGGCTTTGCACCATTTTCAATGATATCTGTGTTCGAACTCTTAAATTCTGCATCCATTCGTGAATTATAGTTGGGGGCAACGGACAAAGAGTCGCTTTCTTGGACATTCGTATTAACAAAGTCTTTCTTTCTTATTTGCCTTGTCAGCTCGTTCGAATTGTCTTTTAATTCATTGTGCGACTCAATGATGTTTAGGTCTGCATTCTCTATATGGTCATTACTATTCTTCCGGTCGACTGATCCCTCTTTTGAAATTTTATCATCAGCGCCATCATTAATAGATTCTTCAAGGGTTTCGGATTTGTTGTCATCGTTTTCTCCTTTGTCCGCACTGTGCAGCAAAACTCCTTCCCCGTTGTTCGATTGTGGTAGCGTGGGATTTGAGGTGCCTGCCATTGGTCGTACATTCGCATCACTATCATCACTAAGGGACACGTCATGATCATTCCCCAGTGTAAATTCTGGCTTGCGTGAGGCAAGTTCTGGTATGGCGGATTTACTTCTATCTTCCCTATTTGGAGCGTTTCCTTCGTCATCTTCAGCAGTTTCCTCATTTATACTGGCATGTCCAATATTACTCTCGCTGCTGGACTTTTCTTCCTCATCCTCGGTAAAGAAGTCCACTTCTTCCTCGCTGGCGAATGCGTCCAGGTTACTGTATCCTGCATCCTCCCCGTCCTCTTGTAACACAGAATGCGTGCTCCTCGATGTCCGTGGCCTCAATCCGGGACTCCCGAGCCCAAACAGGTGACCATGACTCCCACCACTAACCTCACTGCCCCCACTTCCGGCAAGAACTCCCGGGTTCGACTTCACCCGCCCCAACCCCGTCATATTCAGGCCGCTGATCGTCCGCTTCCTGTAGATGGAATCAGACGACCGGATCCGCGCCGGGTGGTGGTCGCGCTCGTTCACATCGTGTGCCAGCACTTTCCTTAGCCCCTTAAAGCTGGCTGTGCTCTTGGCCCTCGACCGCGTCGAGAATTGCCTCGGATGCTTCCCGCCTGCGCCTGCCCCGGTCATTCCAGCGCCGAGTGGACTGCTCACGGGCAGCGGCGGGTTTTCACTCTTCTGTTTCCTGCCTCTGCGCCCCATTCTGCGTGTACTTGCTTCCTGGCCTGTTGTTTATACGTCCAGGTAGGGGGTCCAAGTGGATAGTAATTTAACTATTTGGATTGAATTCCATATCCCTTCGAGACAAAGGGAAGAGAGGCCAATTAAGCGAGGATAAGAGTGACGGACGGCATGGATCTCTTTAAGGTCGGGGACTACTACATCGAGAGGATCGTGAATTCTCGCGCGCGGACGGCGTTCAGCAGCGGTCTGGAAGGGGACGA
This sequence comes from Kazachstania taianensis, assembly GCA_003708865.2. NCBI lineage: Eukaryota > Fungi > Ascomycota > Saccharomycetes > Saccharomycetales > Saccharomycetaceae > Kazachstania > Kazachstania taianensis. The sequence goes on along the minus strand of PPOK02000005.1, from coordinate 370,720 downwards.
GGCGCTGGAGCGCCGGAAGAACAGCCGGATCAAGGTGCTGTTGCTGGACAAGGACACCACGTCGACGATCTCAATGTGCGCGACGCAGACAGAGCTACTTGAACATGAGATTTACCTGGTGGATACGGTGGAGAATGCGGACAGGGACGTCATGCGACACTTGAAGTGTCTTGTGTACGTGAAGCCCAGTGAGGAGACTATTGACTGCCTCGTGAGGGAGTTGCAGAACCCCAAGTACGGGGAGTATCATTTGTTCTTCAGCAATCTGGTGTCGAAGAACCAGCTGGAGAAACTGGCAGAGGCGGATGACATGGAGGTTGTCGTGAAAGTTGAGGAGATATTCCAGGACTACCAGATCCTTAACGAATACCTGTTCTCGCTGGACCTGAACTCCAAAAGGATATATGCGGAGAACTACACTATATGGGACGAGCTGTACCTCAGAGAGTGCACATCAAATGTCGTCTCGTTGTTGCTGTCCCTGAAGATCAGGCCCGAGGTGATTAGGTATGATGCGAACAGTAAAGTCTGTCTGAGTTTAGCTAAATCTGTCGAGAAATCTATTGAAAAGAATGAGAGACAGTTGTTCGATTTTTCCAGGGACCCGTCCACTCCACCAACGCTCATTATCCTTGACAGAAAGGACGACCCCCTGACGGCACTTTTACAACCATGGACGTATCAATCCATGATCCACGAGTATATTGGCATCATGAGGAATATTGTTGACTTATCGGGAGTACCAAACGTTGATGACGATTTGAAAAAAGTCGCATTGTCGTCCAAACAGGATACTTTCTTCCACGACACGATGTATCTAAATTTTGGTGAATTGGGTGATAAAGTGAAACAATATGTGCAAAATTACAAAGGTAAAGCCCAAATCAACAATTCGATTAATTCAATGGAAGATATCAAAGAATTTATGGAGAAGTTCCCTGAAATCAAGAAATTGTCCGGAAACGTCTCGAAGCATATGACTATTGTCGGTGAGTTAGATCGACAATTGAAGGAGAAGGATATCTGGCAGTTGAGTGAAGTAGAGCAAAACCTGGTCGTCCATAAAGACAACAACGAGGACTACGAGATGACTTTGAAATTATTGAGAGATCCGAATTTGGACCCATATTATAAACTGAAGTTGGCGTGCATCTACATGTTGAGGTACGATGAACTGCATCCAGATAACATTAATAAGACTATTGAAAAGATAAGTGCCATCATTGACATACTAAAAACGTGTCTATCCACGGAAGATATCAATTATTTGCATAAATTTAGGAGCCATTTCAGCGTTAAGACATCTGCGTTACAAACAAACGAGGAGTCACCCGCGGCTGGCAAGGATGATTTATTAACTGAGTTGGCCAAAAAATTCAACACAAAGATGGATCTTCATCGTAACAAAGCACACGTTCAAAACACATCTGAAAATGTGTATATGCAACACATTCCAAAGCTTTCACAATTACTAAGTGATTTATCAAAGAATAAGCTGTCCGAAACGAAATACAAATTTTTGATAAGGCCACCATCGAGGACAGCCAATGGTGAAAAATCGTTGCCACCACCACAGGATGTTATAATATTTGTTATAGGAGGTGTCACGTTTGAAGAATCTCGTTTTGTCCACCAATTCAATAAAGCCATGCAAAATGATCGGATTAGAGTTGTCCTGGGAGGTACCTCATTGCTATCAACAAATGACTTTCTGAATTCCCTGCGATAGTCATAATTGTGAGTCGACATACGTACATATATATACAATTATTACCTACTAATAGAATCTTATTGTGAGTTGTTTTCATTATTGACATATTTCTTTTCCCAACCGAGCAGATGTCGTGTTAAATCATCCATTAATGACAAGCTTTCGTCGTGTTTCGCGTATAACGAATCGATCTTTTCGATAAATTGTTCATTTTCCACGAATTTGACTAAGTCCTCTTTAGTCTTTTGGTCCTTGCTTAATTCCCACTGGGTCCTCGATATGAACTCCATTATTGCTGCGATCCTCCTCCTCATCTCGTTCAAGGTCGTCCTAGCCGGAGGTAATCTCGGTTTCACAGGTTTATTCACGTCAACATCTGAGGAGGACTTGTTGTTCGCTGTACTTCTGTCCCTGTCGGCATTGTTATTGCTATTCATCGCTGATTTCGGCGTTCTGCCTCTCCTCCTGGGTGGAGCCCTCTCCGTTGGGGTCACGGCCCTCCTTGCACGCTTGGAGACACGCTGTGGCCTCTTCATTGGCATTCTTCTCTTTGTACTTTCCTCCGAGGATGCCTCTGTCGTCGGCACTTCCAGCTGGCTCTCCTGGGGCTCCTCATTTTCCTCGTTCACAGTCGACAAGTTCTTTACCAAGTCCCCTGTCTCCTCCGCGGAGGTATCCGCTTTTGTGAGAGTGGTGGGATCCGTCTCCTGGAGCACATCAACGTTTGCGTCTTCTTCTTCATTTGTGTCAGAGTCAGTTTTGGACGCGCGCTTGCTCTCCCTGATGGCCTTTTCGAGCATGTACTGGTACTGTTTCTCCTCCCTGGCCAAAAAAGTGGCCCTCTTCCTGTCTTGCAGTCGCCTATCGTCCTCGTCGTACGACATGGACTTTTCCTTGCCGTTTACGTGATGGGAGTCGCCGGTGTCCTGTTCTTCTGTCTTGATAGCATCCTCTTGAGTGGCGAGTGTTGCATCGTTCCCAACGGATTCATCCGGTTCTGAGATCTTGTTGCGCGTTTGTGGGACTGCCAATGGCTTTGAGTCTGCCGCAGTGGTTTCAAGCGTTGTTGACGACGGATCAGACGACGCGGCGCCCGCAGCATCACCATCCACAGCATCGACGTTATTATCATCATCATCCTCAACATCAACATCGTCATTCTCGTCGCGTTTGTTCTGCGCAGCGGGCTTTCTGGACTGTCTCTCACGCCTCTTGCGCTCCCTCCTCGTCTCCTGCACAGGCCTGTACACGGACCTGTTCTCGCCCAAGTCCGTCGTGTACAGATGGTGCAGCTCTGGCCTGCACTGCTCGCACCAGTACTTGTCCGGCGTCTCGTCCTTCACTATGCCGACGCAGAACCCGTGCTGCCACACGCCACATTGCTCACACTGTATGAAGAGCCCCGACTCGTCCGGTGGGTCCAGTTCGTTACAGATACATCTTGTCTCTCCTTCTTCCTCGTCCTCTTCCGCGACACCTGGCTCATCGCCAGCGACACCAGGCTCACCGTCAGCGATACCCTGGTCCTCACCCGCGACACCAGGCTCTGCACCCGCGACGACCTTCTCCTGATTCGCAGCAACCGGCTCCACAACCGCCTCGTACGCGTCCTCGTAGACGTCCTCGTCGACCTCGTCCTCCTCCTCGCCCTGTATGTCGTTCACGTTATCGACATCCTCCAGCGGCGGCGTCTGTGTGCGTGTCTTCGCCTCGTCGGTTTTGTTGGCCGTGTCCGCCGTTTCACCTTGCGCGGCCACAGCGTCGGGGATTGCTCCTGCTGCCGCTGTCGCCGTTATGTCACTCGTGTGGGCGTGCGCCGTGTTTTCCGTGGTGTCCATGTTGCTCGATGCGTATGCTGTGGGAAGTGCCACTAACAGATGAATAGTGATGAAGTTATTACGATTTAGGGAAGTTGTTATTGTATTGTATCGTTAGTGGACTGCGAAGGAAGGTCCAAGCTCTGATCATGCTGGTGTATAGCGTCGTGTGTTGAGTTGTTGGGTTGTTGTAGTGTTGTGTTGTTGTGTTGTTGTGTGCGGTGTCGTAGTACGTTGGGTTGTGCAGGTGTGTTTGACAGCATCTTGGGAGACGGCACGATGCGAGAAGTCCAGCGACACCGCCAGCTTCAGGTTCTTGAGCATGGAGTAAGATTTACGTGCAAGAGACAGCGTCTATACAGTTGTGTTTACTGCGGTTTGAAGGGCAGCGGTCGGTGCGTCCTCTCGCCACTATTTATTTACAATTTCAGTGTACTTTGAGCGTTTCTGCTATTGTTCCACCGAGATTAGACAGGACCAACCCACTAAAGGTAATATTCTTGTCAATCCACTGTACTCCCTTTATTGAAAGTGTGCAATTGAAAGGTCCTTTGCTAAGGACAAGGGCAAGAATAACTAGAGGAAGTCTGTCATAGGAAGAATATCGCAATATTGCATAGAAACAATATTGCAAGACCACATTCCACCAATGTAGCGAGACTTCAAAAGAAAGGTAAATAAAGATGCGACGAGGAAGGGTTTAGCACGGGACCGATCACGTCGAGCTGTGTTTTTGAGCGCTTATACAAGGCTAGTCATCGTCAAACTAGGGTAACAAACTAGGGAAGTGAGGACCACGTAATAACCGAGAAAGCCAAAAATAATCAAACATCTGTACAGAGTCTTGCATCCTCACAGAGGGACACCCCCTGGCAACAGTACCACCACCTGGTCACCCACCCTCTGTTCAGTCCACCACCCTCTGCTTTGTACCACCACCCTCTGTCCCGTCCGTCCTCGATGGCACCCCACGCTTCCACCCACGCCCCCACGCTTTTTCTCCCGGTCACGTGCGTTTTTCTTTCTTTTTCCCGCGCCCGTTTTCGTCGCTGGGCGTTAAAAGGCAGTCGATGCAGATCTCTTGCCGCTGGGGGCTTCACCGCTGGTTCTTGCACTGTCACAGCACGCCCCAATCCACCTCCAAGCCTCGGCACCGGTCTCACGCCGTCTACCCATACCGAATAACACCCGCGCAAGAAAAGCCTCGCCGTCTGACACACATATAGCACACTCAGCCGTATATGAGAAGAAGAAGAAGCCCGTCCCACTCAAACTACAACGACGGACTACACGACTCCAGCAACTCAGCAAGCAACAGCAGCAGCGGCAGTTCCGGAAACAACTCCTCGCAGCAGCTCGCGTCCGGAAATGACGATCTGAACGGAAACGAGCCTAAGGACCCCGATGATAGTGGGCTGCCGCCCACTATCATCAACAGTAATATTATTAATATCGATAATAATAATAGTAATAGTAATATTAACAAGAAAACGTACAAGAGGTGTGCGTCGCCGCCCCCGCTGGTCCCACCCCCGTCCGACGGCAGCTCCGACAAAGAAAACAAACAGAACAAGAGTACCGTGCCCTTCGCCATCCCGAAAGTGGTTTCCAGTTCGAAACCCTCGCTCTCCACAACACAGACTAACATAACTGCTGCTGCGCAGCAGAGTACAAGGAGTATCCCCCTGCGAAGCAATAGCAGTAACAACAAGTATGCTGTGACGCTAGTGGCAGACTCGCCCTCCTCCACGCCGTTTTCTTCCGTGTTCTCGAATTCGGCGTCGTCTACGGCGTCCTCGTACATGAAGTATGCGTCGACGCCCTCGTCGACACTCACCTCCTCGTTGAAGAAGAAATTCTCGTACTCGAGCAGTGGCAATGATACCGATACCGGCAAGACGGAGAGGGGCACCGCGTCGCTGTTCCTGAAGCGATACCCTAACGAGTCCTCCTCGACAGAGGGTGTCGACGTCGACGAGATGATCACGAAACTGATCAAATTGAACGAATTCACACGCAGCTCGAACGCAACGAACACCAAGTACTCCAAGAAATCAAGCTCCGCCTCGACGAAAAACTTCCCCTTCCACACGTGGGAGATCCAGTTGCTCTGCGCGCACGTCCGCGAGATCTTTTTGGAACAGCCAACACTGTTGCGTCTGCAGTCGCCCATAAAGATCGTCGGCGACATCCACGGCCAGTTCAACGACTTGCTCCGCATCTTCAAACTCAGCGGCTCCCCGTCAGAGACAAACTACCTGTTTCTGGGCGACTACATAGACAGGGGCAAGCAGTCCCTAGAGACCATCATGCTCTTGCTCTGCTACAAGGTCAAGTACAGAGACAACTTCTTCATGCTCAGGGGCAACCACGAGTCCGCGAACGTGACGCGGATGTACGGGTTCTACGACGAGTGCAAGCGGCGCAAGTCCACAAAGACGTGGAAAACCTTCGTGGACGTGTTCAACTGTCTGCCGATCGCCGCGACTATCCAGGACAAGATCTTCTGCGTCCACGGGGGGATATCCCCGCAGTTGAACTCGCTGAAACAGATCGCTACGGTCGCGAGACCCACAGATATCCCCGAGGAGGGCCTCGTGACGGACCTGCTGTGGAGCGACCCGGACCCGACCATCAGCACCTGGGCCTCCAACGACAGAGGCGTCTCGTACACTTTCTCAAAGAGAAATATCCTCGATTTCTGCCAAAGGTTCCAATTCGACCTCATCATCAGAGGACACATGGTCGTGGAGGACGGGTACGAGTTCTTCGCTAGAAAGAAGTTCGTCACGGTGTTCAGTGCCCCGAACTATTGTGGTCAATTCGGTAATTGGGGTGCCGTGTTGAGTATCAGTACGGGACTGATTTGTAGTTTCGAACTGTTGAAACCTCACTCGATAAAGAAGAAATATTGATCTGGAAATTAATATTTAACGACTACAATAAAAAAACCCACCCTTTTCTTGCCCTATTTGCTAATATATATATATATATACATGATAATTTGATATTCTCTCTATATACGTTTTATATACCCTAAATGAATAGTTTTATTCACTATTTGGTTTTATACTTTGGAGTGATCTCATTATTTATGAAGGAATTGTCCTCGTTCTACACCGGACAACGTACCGGCAAGATTGTAGACGTTCTGGAATAAGTAATGCGTTCCTGAACAAGCGATATCGCTTTGGGATTGGGGTTCAGAATTATACAGTGAATTAAGGCAAAAAAATAAACTCCGATACGGGGAGTCGAACCCCGGTCTCCACGGTGAAAGCGTGATGTGATAGCCGTTACACTATATCGGAAATTTTCAAAAAATATTTTTCACAATTGGGTCCTGAGTGGCGGCGTAGTCAGGTGACCCTGGAGTATAAAGGCTAAAGAAGATCTGAATTCTATGTAGTGGCAATTATGGACTCTTCATAAAGATCCTCGTTACATGTCCTTTTGATTTGCATTAGTCTAGAAAGAAAATATTATGACTATTCCTCAAAGAATGAAGAAGATTAATAACTCAACACTGTGTCATCCATACAGGATGCTTCAGTAACATTGGAATAAAGACTCTAACCTACTTAACTAAAGTTAAATCGATTCCAAATATTAGTAAATGCGTCTTGAGCAAATATCAAGACATCTTCTCAAATGAGGAGATTACGAAATTTCCTAGAAAATGTGTCACGTCATCAACCTTTCGAGCACAAAATCAATATTGACATATTAGACAATGTTACAACTGATGGAAGTTGCTAGTATTAGGTTCAACATTAATGATCATGTGTGTATACATAGAAGGAGCTGGTCGGTGTATTAAAATCCAAGAAACCTATTGAAATCTGGTGGTATTTTTTTTAAAAGGATACAAACTGTGTGTAATAAAGTTCTATTGAAGATTATAGCTTTGAATAACCAAGATAATTTATGTTGGTGGCTCAATGATATAAATAAAAGAAAATCCAACTTGGTATTTGCTGGTTTATACAATTTAACTCAATGATCCTAGTAGTTGTGGAGTGTATAGCACAGAACAAATTTACTTTTGTTCATAATACGCAATAGACAAGGTGGCCCTTCGCAAAATAATGAAATGGTTTTTGAAAAGCAATGTTTATACAGAAATGCAAATCCAAAGTTACCTTCAAATCGTCGATTAGGAACATTCTAATTCAGAGGCTACGGGCTACCGGAATGCCAAACACAAAAAGCAATGGGCATAATTTTATGAAATACCTAAAAATATTGACGTACTTGGGAAAGGAAACATATTCTCTTCGGTCAGGAAACAGCACTAATACTTTCAAAGGGAGCTTTTTATTATTTTTGAATAGGATTATGTACGATGGATTGTGTTTCCCAAACTACTGAATAAAATCTTTAATCAGACTAGAAACAGACTTCAGAGAAGGAGAATAAACTTCCCAAAAGCGATTTCAACTTGGCGAAAAGGCTTTCGATTAGACCTCAATATAACTTCCTTATATTCTCAACTGATAGGAATATATTAAATGGAATAGGTAAGAGGTAGCTCTCTTTAGAAGATTGTCTTGCCTGAGTAATACATTGTATATAAGGGTTCGCACTTCTGTGAGTCCATGATACTGTATTCAGAGGGTTTGGAAAACAATCTAACCCCCCCGAACGTTTAAGGAATTAATTCATACAGGCAGTAATAGATGAAGGTTGTGGGGAAAACCTCTATCTTTTTTTCTCTAGTTAATGACGACGTTGCTTTGGTTGAAGTATATGTTATCCTTTATTACAAGGAAGATAAATAAGTTGGTTTAAAAAACCTATAGAGCCAACTGAATTAACAAATACATTAACTAGGACAATCAACAATCCTAGAACTTACGTAATATATCTGAAATAAAGTGATAACTACCGGTAAACACATATATTCTATTCTATTACGACATTCTAAATTAGCGGAGTATTTACTTTTCATCACATGGAATCGTCTCTAGTTATCTATAATCGTACCGTTTACATTGTTAGGTTCCTTTCCTCCATTTACATCTCCTTTTGATTCATCTATTGGCCCATCACTTTCTGAATTTATTGCCATATCTTCCTTAATGCTGCGTTGCACAGGTGTTATACTGCCGTCGCCTACTTCACCCTCGCTGCCTCTGCTTGGGCTTTGGCTCTCCTCCACATTCATTTTGTGGTTATTTTCAACCCCATCCTCAACTTCTTTTTTCACGTCATTCGTGTTATCACTTAACTTCACTTCATTTTCATCCTGTTGTTCTTCTTTTGCCACATTATCGATAAGCTCTGCATCCTTTGACCAGGGTTTTACATCTGGTATAAACTGACAGTCATAAATTCGGCTAAATATCCCCTGGAATGAATCATATAGATCCCACTGCTGTAATTCATCACATAACAAGTTGAACAAAAGTCTAAAGTTAAATGACAGCTCACTATTGGATCTGAACACAGTAATGAATTCATTTTTCGCTGATTTTACGGATAGAGCGATGTCTAACTCATCCAATATAACCTCAAGGTCCTCCTTTGCTGGGACTGTAGTAAACACTTTGATTAATAATTTATTCACAGATGATATTCTATCTATCAAATCGAGCCTAGTTTCCGAGTGTTTCTCAATATTTTTCTTCTGGGACAATTTATTGGCAATTTTGCTCATGACAGGATATATTGTACGATCTTGTGGACCCATCCCTACAGCAGACCAGTCCTCATCATCCTCGTAATTGTATTTCTCAACGACAGGTTTTGCCTTTGCCTGCTTTTTCTTTGATGCAGCTGGTTGTCTTGCCTTCTTCTTAGCAGGAAGCTCATCTGCTTCCTCATCCTCTCCGCCATGATTAGAATCTTCTTCAGCCTTGATATTCCTCTTTCTTGTTCGTCTGGTGGTAACAGTAGCAGTATTCTGTTCATCATCCTCGTCTGTGACGGAATCATTTTGCCTCTTGTTCCTCTGTCTTGCAGATGATCTCGTGGGTTTCGGAGCACTTGCCGCAGAAGAACGCCTTCTACCCCGTCTCCTGGGGGCTTTGTCTTCCTCATCCTCGTCGTTTTCCACATATTCGTCGTCGTTATTATTGCTTTTACTCTTCTTCGAGCCATATTCGACGAATTCCCAGACGTCAATACCATTCTTAAACCCCTCAATAGCCATTTCGTAGGCTGGCACCAGTCTTTTTTGTCTTGAAGAAGCCTGACTTTGCAACCAACTTTCACACTCGTCAAGTGTCAGCCTGCTGAGGCCACTTAATTTAACCCAGATATATGAGTCGTCCTTAAAAAACTTTACACAATAAAAGTCCTGTAATTTCGTATACTTTTTGAACTTCAGGATATTAGAATACACGATATAGTCATCGTTGTTATCTGAATCAGCTTCCTTTGCTTCGCTATCGTCATTATCATTATCATCACTCTCGGAATCTTCCAATTTCATATGCGTGTTCGATTTCAGTACATTTGGTGGGATAATCTCAGACGGGATGATCATTGCTGGCCATGCTGGGTAGCCTTTGACTTTAGCCAGTACAATATCTGTAGGCTGGTATAGATCCTCTGACATGTTCCTTCCTTCCTTTGTGTACAGGTAGCTCTAGTGCCCTTCCTGGTAGATACCTTTCTAGTATCATCAAACTGTTTGTTATTTTTTCCTCTAAATTTCAGTGAAGTGAAAAAAAATCAAATATCAGATATATTATCAAAATTTCCACCGTAACAATGGAATTAATTGCTGGCTGTCTCTGGGGCATTGCCGGGAGTGGGACCGTCTTGTTGTAAACAGGCTCTGATCAGACGTTTCCCATCATCGTCCCTGATAATTGGTTCCAACTTTGGAGTCGAAAATGTGTATATCAGCCCCGAATTGGATAGAATCAGCAGCAAGATATTGGAACCCGTCAAGACCGACAGTTCGTAGGCCTTCTTCATGATCCCATGGCGTCTCTTGGCAAACGTTACTTGTCTTCTTGTCCTGTTCTCAATGTACTTAATGGGGATCTTTCTCCTGACGTCCTTGGGCTCTTCCATCATATCCATGTCGTCATCCTCTTCATCATCCAAATCCTCATCGTCCATGTCATCTTCGTCATCGTCCATATCATCTTCGTCCATCTCGTCCTCCTCATCCTCGTCACCTATCTCTCCATCCTCCTCATTGACACTACCAGATGAACCTGTTTCTTCCTTATCCTTCAAGGTCTCATCTCTTGTGGCGGCCATCTCGGTCTCTTGGGCCTTCGAAGCGTCCTCTGTACCGGCAATAATGGGGTCAACATTTTCTAGTGGGACAACAGACATTCTTAAAATTATTGCAATGATACTAGAGAGGACTACAATAAACTAACAGCCTTCCAAATGGGTTCGTGAGTGGGATCCAGGTGGATATCCGATGCGATATACTCGTCTTCAGTATTGAACCAATTCTCTCTATAAATAGAAATTAGGGCTAGAAATAAAATTTCCGAGAATACCTCGATATAAAGGAAGCTTTATTAGGGTTTTACAAATTTGAAAGGAATTATTTTATGTGGGACAGATCTTTTGAAGTTTAATATCTTAATAATCTATAGCAAATACCAATCTTACTACTAAAACACTTCAATAGGAAGAAATATTATGGTGTCCTTAGTTATTTAGGTTACAGTCAAGAGAAAATATAATTAATGCGGTGTCTGGGTGCTTAAAAAAGAAATGGGACAAAAAGAATGCGAATTCTGTGGATCGAACACAGGACCTCCAGATTTCGTGACTAAAGTCTAAATTCTTCAGTCTGGCGCTCTCCCAACTGAGCTAAATCCGCAATTTTTGATTTTAAAAAATTCAGTGTTCGGCAGATAATAAAAAGGTAACCAGATGATATTTAAAGTATTAAGGTTAAAATGGCTTAATTTGCAATGAACTGACAATTAAATAATATAGGTCAGGTCTTAGTTGGTAATATCTTTGTATTGGAACCATAATTAAATGGAATAATATAATAATTCTTTCGTAGAAAGGGGAAAGACAAACAACTTAACATTGAGTGATCCGTATAGCATGCTTCAGCAACCTTAGAATAATAATTCTAACTTATTCAACTAAAGTTGGGGTAATGCCAAATAAGTATAAATGACCCTTAAACAAATATTAAGGTATTCCGTCCTTTGAGGAGGTAAAGAGATCCCAAAACTAATATGCCAAGGCTTCCCATAAAAGGGAAATAAAGTATTCTCTTGAGGGACTATCAAAGCAAATCCTAAAAGGGGGTAAGTACCCATTACCTAGACTGTTAAATAATCCTAACTTACTTGCTGTGGCTGCCTAGTAGAAAGCCGAGGGCTTTATAACACAAAGGCTAAGGCTTAGTAGTTCAAGACTAAGGTTTCACTCTACGTAGGTAGGTTAAGTAAGTGGTTAATTAATTTACAATACTAATAAATTAATCTTTAAATTGATTAGGGTTAAACTTCAAGGACCATATAGTCATATTTGACGTTGTTATATACTAGAAAAAAGCTCTCTGGAGTGACATTCAAATTGGTTTATTTTAAATAAAGTTTCCCTTTTAAGAAGAACTATACCTGAGTATCTTTTAATTCAAATATTTATGTATATATTATAATCATTGATATTATAGGGTAACGGGCTCGGTTTGTGAGTTTATGATAAAAACGCCTACCTCGGGGACGACTGAATGTGATTAATTGTCAAATCCCTAGAACGTTTCAACGGTACACGTAATCCGGAAATTCATTCTTTACAAACAGTTAAAACCGTCCACTTGAACACTAACATTCAACACTTGTTTAAAGGGTGATTACGGAAGTAATCATTCATTTATATTACATCAGGTTAAAGATGAAATAGTTTATGTTTTGTGAGTGCTGCCCCAAACAATTTGATCAATTATATAAATAAAAAACATCTTCCCTGGTAGTTTGAAATACTTATTGAGATTTTGCACATGTGAATGGGTATCTTGGATCAAATGCAATCGATAACCGAAGAAAAAAGTAAACTAGTATATTTACTTATCAAGTTGTCTGATCATCAATGATAATCAAAAAGAGAAGGCTTTTCATTTGATAGAATATTAGAAACAAGGGTCTAACCTGTGTATACTTAAGAATAATATGATATCACCATGCATATTACATGATGTGAGATGGGTCTTTGAACTCTGTTACTTTATCTTCTCCCAAGGAAAGATGTCTCAGAGATTTGGACGAACAAAAGCGATAACATATTGATCCTGGCCCTCACTTCAATACCGGCCAGCCAACACAAGAACTATCATTTCATAGACAACATTGGTAGTCCACGTATATCAGTCTTGAACTGGCGACTGTAAATTCTTGGAAGCAACCAATGTTATGCAAGCAAAAATAGGGAAGAAAAGAGGGGAAAAAGTCAAAACATAATATCTCAGCAACCAGACGTAGAAACTGTTTCTTTGAAACCAATGAATAAATATAAAGCAGTAGGTAAAAGGTTTAATCGTACACTTAATATTATTGAGTATACTTTAAATTCCCAACAGCCACATAAACATGACTTTTAGTCAATTGGTTGTAGGTGGTGCCACTTTCAGCAAACAATATAACGACAACCCAGAAGGTCTCCCAATCGAGGATATTCTCACTGAGACAATAATTAAGAATAATGATATCTTTAACACTATAGACACGTCTCCTTATTATGGTGACAGCGAAATATTAATTGGGAAGGCTTTGAAAAGTTTAGAGATTCCCAGATCTTCTTTCTACATTTGTACAAAAGTGGGCAGAATAAGCATTGACTTGTTTAATTATTCCCGCGAGCATGTAAGATTCAGTGTCTTGCGGTCTATTGATAGATTATTACAGGGGAAGGCCCCCCTTGATATGGTTTACCTGCATGACGTTGAATTTCAACCTATCAGCAACTGTGTAGAGGCCCTAATAGAATTACAAAGATTAAAAGAAGAGGGTCACATCAGAAATATAGGAATATCGGGATATCCACTCGAATATCTCTACAAGGTTATCAAACATGTACAAACCAACAATAATATTACCATCGACGGTGTGCTTTCATATTGTAATATGAACCTACAAAACAGTTTGTTATTGGACTATTTTCCAAAATTTAAGCAAGAATTGGGGGTTAAATATGTACTAAATGCGTCCATCTTGAGTATGTCCCTCTTACGAGAACAAGAAACGAGGTCCTTCCATCCGTGTTCGGAAGAATTGCGTCACTGTGCTGACATGGCAGCCAAATGTTGTCGGGATCACGGTGGGAGGGATCTGGCGGATATTGCGACCAAATACGCCCTTAGTAAGTGGCATGACAAAGGACCTACTGTGATAGGGTTCAGCGATACTGAAGAGGTCGCTAGTGCGATCAAGAACCTTCGGAATCTCAAGGCGAATTCGTACCAGCTTACTGGGGAAGATCAACAGCTGGTCGAACACATACAGCAAAATATATTCACGGCAAAGCATCTCAACGAAACCTGGCCCTCAGGGAATATGTGAAGCACCATCACATCCCATTTACTGACACTTGTCCCTGGTAAAGTTTCAAAATAAGCCTGGATCCCTGAAAAATTTTCTGATCTCCCAGCTGTTTTTTTTCGCCTCCCGAAGAAATTCCGATATGGAAAATTCTGAGTGTCTCATTGAATCAGTATCCCAAGGATTTCCCTCTCTGTATGCGATGCAGAGTTTATTATCCTCTGTATCCGTCTCTTTTATTCTTTCATACCACTCAGCTAATGGTCTCCTTTCTCATATCTTTAGTAAATATTACATACTTTCTATTTAACCAAGAGAGTGACCAATTTTATTCTCATCAGGAATAATTCAACTACTCGATCACCTTACAACGAGTTCTCACACAAGCAAGATCCATAATGTCGTATTACAACAGATATAGAAATAAGCGGAGATTTGACAACAACGGTGGCAATACCGGCGGCAACAATAACATCAGCGGCAATGGTGCAAACAACGGCGGTGCCAACGGTAACATGGACATGGGCGGAGGCGGCGCCTTACAACTGCCTGATGCTATATTCGATCTTGGCAAGAACAAAAGAGTCACGGTGAGACAGTTCAGAAACATCAACCTGATTGACATCCGGGAGTACTACCTGGACCAATCCACGGGCGAGATGAAGCCTGGTAAGAAGGGTATCAGTTTGACTGAGGATTTATACGATGAGTTGCTGAGACACAGACAGAATATCGACGAGGCCCTGAGACGGGCTGGGTCCAGAAGACCAAGGACCAAACTGGTGCGTCTGCTGTCGGACGATGAGGATGAAGATGAAGAAGACAAGGAGAAGGAAGAGGGCGATAAGGGCAATAAGGAAAACGACAGTGACACAAATAAGTCTCCCGAGGTAAAGCCTGGTGCTAAAAATAGGGATGACTCCAAGAGGAGAGAGAGTCCCAAGGAGACGATTGGTGTGAAGCATGAAAACAAGAGGGAAAGAGATTATGACGACACTGACGTCAGGGACAGAAAGAAGAAGAGACCTGCGCCTCCAACTCTACTGCCCCACGAGGAGAATATAGAAAATGCAAAGAGAGAGGCTAATGCGACCCTGGTTGTTCCCGGTATGAAACCACAGGCAGTTAAAGCGACCGAGAGAGAAACTGCAAGGGGCAAGAGTAGTGAACAAGCAAAAGTGCCTGCACTTGCTACGACCAATAAAGTGGAAAAGGACAAGGAACCTGAGGCCGACAATTCAAGTGACGAGGAATTTGCCGAGAGTCTACAGGCTGAAATGGATAAAATGCTGGACGAGAGTAGCGAGGAGGAATAGTTTTCATCCCAGTATGCAAATCTGCTGGTGACAGCATTCGATGGCTAAACATCTTTATCTTAGACATTATATACAAATCAAATACTCTGTAGCTGCACACATGTGTCGAATAAACCACATACAATGCATAAAGTCACCCGACGTGATATCATACTACCATACCCGCCAACAGGTGCCGTGAATGGGTCTATACCAATGGAATAGCGACCTAAGCAAGTCTTAAACGAGCAGATCAGTTGAGGCCAAACCCTTTATTCCGCGAGATTACCCGGTTAGGGCTGAAAACAGAACCTCGGAAAAAGGAAAAATACACAGATGTTCTGAAAATGTGTAAGATTTCAACAAGATTTGCAGTAGTTCTACAAGGCACATCGATAGTATCTGCACGGTAACCATCCACGAGGAGACGAGACTGCCCTTCTGTCCAGACAGCGGCGTTGTGATATAAGTCTTTATTAGGTTTGATCGATAGCTACTGCTCCAAACTATAGATACGTTTATTTTACTTCGCATTTTCCGTGGAACCTTAATAAATATTCCAGGCACTGCATCGAAACATACCCACTGCATCCTCTTTACTACTTTGTCAAAATAGATACATTATACGTACGAGTAGTAATTTTACCTATCACCCAACTGAAAATACCAACTTCCTATTTTGCTCGTTCAATAATCAAATCTAACCATGGAACAAATAATGGACTTCTCGGATGACAAACCGATGGGTAGCTTTCAAATGCCCTCTACTATCAGCATAGACGATATGAATCTAATGAGAAACAATAGTAACACGAACGATAATTACGATGAGGCTGGCAATAAACCCGATACCAATAAAGAACTCCCTAGTAACCTGACTGATATGATATACACACCTATGAGTTCGAATGGAAATACAGACATAAAAGCAGATTCAACTCCTAATAAGGTCAACCCACTAAATAATGTTGTGACGAATGCAGCCACCTCCGATAGTTCTAGCACAAATTTGAGTGCCCCTTTGAGTTTTGAGGCTAATAACGCGGGGAAGGATGTTGACCCAAATAGTATTCCACAGTTTAACCCGAGTTCGAATATTAATGACATTGATAGCAATAATACATTGTCCCCTACGTTACTATCTGATGAAATTATGAATAACAGTAAAAGTATGGATAATGATAATATACTGCTAAATACTGGGAATTTTGTGAAAACGCAAATACCAACATTGAATGATTTCGTTATTAACAGAGTTCCATCCCCGAGAGCCCTGATAAATAATAGTAATACTAATTCTTACATCAACACCAATATCAATAACAACCATAATCGCTCCGGCAGCAACTTGAATACAAAGGAAAATACTCCAATACACATGGACACTAACCTTACGCGAATTAGATCAGGAGAAATATCCCCAAGACGTAACATATCCAATGAACTAGTCAGTATTCAGGAACAACCACAGCAATCACATCAGTTACAAGGACAACCACAACCACAACAACAGGAACCATTGCACCAGTCTTCGTTCATTAATACAAACTCTTTCATGGATACGCCACCACCAGCTAATGGTCCAGCTGAATATAATACTAATTTGGATGCCATTCTTAACGATTATATAACATCTGATTTTCTAGCATTAGATGCATCAACCGGCAACATCGATGGCACTTCACATTTAGAGAACAATGATGACAATTTTAGTAACGGTGGACGTCATAGTACGAACGATTTCTCTGACGAAATGTCCACTTATCGTAGGGGTAGTGGTGTTGTGGCGAATAATCAAATTCCATTAATGTCCCCAACCTCTAGGACATCTATTTCTCACCAATTTGATATGTGGAATGCAACAAAAAAACACGTTAATAATAATGCGAATACTGGAATTAGAAACACTCAAAACCAACAATTCGAGAATAATAGTAATGATAATAATGATGATCTTTTAAACATGTTTAATGATTATAACCTTAACTTTAATGATACGTTTGATAATAATGCAGCCAGAGGCAAGTCTCCTAATGATACGATGAAATTCAATCCAAATTTCCCAAACCAATATAGTCAGCCAATTCAACAACAGCAATCATACCAGCAACAATATGGGCCACAACAAAGGAAAGTTAGCCTCTACTCTAACAATCTGAAAACAAATGAGGAGCCTTTGTTATTATCTCCACAGTCTCCTGGCAATGAAAGAAGGTATAGTATAAGGAAAGCTCCACATAGAGGGTCAATACCGATGCTAGATCCTGATATCCTTGCTAGAATTTCAAACGCCACGAATATGAACCAAATGATGATGAATAATGATGACAATCATGTCAGTAATAATAATACGATGATGCATACTGCGCAGAATAACATGAATAGGATGAATAGTATACCAGATCCCACAGCCTTGGCAGCCAACTTACAAGAGTATGCAGATAATCAATATATGAACCAAATGGCGTCAAATCTACCGCAGAATAATAACCCAGCAGCAACTTTTGCTCTAAGCCCATCAAATCCAAATTCAAGCTCTTCATACAATTCATTAGGGCCACAAAGTAGAGGAAGATCCGCTTCGGCGATTCATATTCCGAATCACAGAAGAAAATCTGCGTATAATACATCTCATAGTCATATAGCGAATATGAGCGCAATACCAACGGTTGGAAACATGAGCAATACAAATGGAGCAACTCCAATAATGTCCCCGTCTGTCTCCTCCGCCTCACTTGAACCATCTATAACCTCTCAAAACGATGACAGGGATAAACCGTTCAAGTGCCCTCACTGTATCAAGACTTTCAAGAGAAGTGAACATCTCAAGAGACACGTCAGATCCGTGCACACGCAGGAAAGACCGTATCCATGTACTATTTGCAATAAGAAATTCAGCAGAAGTGATAACCTGGCCCAACATCTTAAGACGCATAAGAAACACGGAGAGTTATAGTAGGTCCTACGAGTTCCCCGGTATATATAGATACAATATTATAAAGAGTATATACGCAACACGTCGGATTGCCCGGTTCACTCCAAACGCGTATGTCCTGAATTGGGACCTAATAGGAAAAGTGCAATCATCAGAGCAACCCCTTAGTATTTACGATATTTCTCGTTTTGGCAATTTTTTGTTTTCTCAGAATATTTTGATCTTTCGATTTTATGTCACAAACCGAGAGAAAAGTTTCAGGCTGCTACAAGGTTTATTATGTTGCCTTTCCCCTTCCAAGGCGTATATATGTCCACTTGAATATACCAATTGTCCATACGATAAGAACTTAGAGGGACTCAGTGTTTTATCAGTCTCCATTTCTCTCGAAACTACAAGCATTTTTCACATTTTCAGTGAGAGAACCAGAAGGGAGGGAACGTAGTAGAGACAAATGCACAGTTTAGGGAACTTATCTGATGAGACCCATGCCGATATCATGGACCCATTACATTGTGAATTGTTGAATAACATCCATCCTTTGCTTTCGAACAAATTAACAGATCTACATACGAGCTATTCTGGTAGTTACCAAGAGCAAGAGGGTGAACACATTTTGGCCAATAATTCTCCTGTCCGCTCCAACAAAACATCATTTGGTATCAGGAGAAGTAAGTCATGTAGGCAATCGACAGGATATAGGAACCATAACCGTCGAACTACTGGAGAATCCACGAATTCATTACCAGCTAGGGCCCACAAGGCTGATATAAGGAAATCGAATAGCATTACACAGCATTCCAATTACATAGCATCTCATAGACAAACGGATATCAGCGCAGACTCTAATAACAATAGAAGGAAAACATATTCCTCAATACTGAATAAAAGTAAGATTAAAATATTCTTCTGTAATGGCGTCAACACTAACAGCGACGATCTATTCCCGAGGATTAACCCAGGGACATTGAAGGCTATCGTATTGGATAAGATTCATAAACCTTTTTATCGTTCATATAAGATCGTTGATTGTAGGTTTAGTTATGAGTTTGATGGAGGCCATATCAGAGAGGCAATTAACGCCTCCTCACAAGCAGACCTAGAGGACTCATTATTATCATCTGAAGATGGCAAGGATACTGAATGTGGACCCACGTTATTAATTCTCCATTGTGAGTTTAGCTCCCACCGTGGCCCAATATTAGCATCGCATCTAAGAAACTGTGATCGCATCATGAACCAAGCGGATTATCCCAATTTATATTATCCTGACATCGTTATTCTCGAAGGTGGATACAAAGCATTTTACGACCAGTTTCCTAACCTATGTTCTCCGGTGAATTATATACCGATGAATACTAAAGAGAATTTACTTCTCTGTGAGGACGAAATGGACAAGTTTAGAAGATCGTCAAAGAAAGTAATCACTAGGAATAATTCCATAAGAAGACTGAAGCTACATAACAAGAGTAACTCAATATTTGGAATAGATCATAAAATAGAAAATAATGACGGACATGCTGGAAAGAACCCATTTCTAAGTTTTGAACCACCACCAAAATTGTCATTTTTGAGTCGTAGCACTAGTAACGTCAATACCTCAAGTGACGACAATATTTCGTCCATTGGTAGCAGTTCTATTAGCATAAGTAAGATGCTGCTCGCAGAGGAATTGGATATGGATTCATACGGCAGCACAGATGGAAATGAAGATACATTTGTCTATAACGAAGAAAACTCCTTTACACACTTCGACAATGTCTCGAGAAACATCACTACTGATACCGATCTCTCCCCAACTAGACTAATATTCACCACATCAGAAGAGTAAATGGCTAGTAGTTAATACACTAGCTTACATAAACATCGCAGTAGCCAACTACATAATTATTTGCATTTTATTAAAGTATTTACATAAGAAGGTACATACTACATGGACCATCAATCCTTAATAACAACGTCATTACCAACCCATCTTTTCAAATCAGTTCTCCATCTCTGTAGGGGCCAAATTATACAGAGTACTTTGCCAATAATCAGACCATCAGAAACGGGACCGAATTTCCTGCTGTCTATAGAGTGAATATTGTCACCTTCTACCCAGACGTGTCCTCGGGGGATGAGCATTGTATCTTCGACAGAATTCTCACTTTGTCCCGAGGGGCAGCGGACTGTATCTAGCGGGAGCGCCTTCACCCTCTTGCAAAGGATCTTTTCGGGCTCAAAGGGAGAGCGCAATAGGACAATATCGTCCCTATGCAAGTTCGCAAGCGGCCTAAACCGTTTGACGAGGACCCAGTCGTGGAATTCATGATCGTTGGGATTCAGGGTCGGCCTCATTGAGAGCCCGTCAATCTTCGATACATGGAACAGATCTGTCAAGACGAGCGCCACGGGGACCCAGGACACCCCAAGGAGGATACTCCGATAGTGGATGCGCAACCTGACCATTACTGTCCGCTGCGAGCATGTACCCAACCTCCCTGATCCTAGAACCCCCAAGGCCCTGGACCACTGCTTAAAACTGTGGCGGGCCTCGGAACTACTCGGGAATTCTCGGAATCTCGGAACTATTTGGGGTGTTTCGGCAACTTCGGACCGAGCAATTGCGGATTAAGCGGCATCGGATGAGATTCGGAGCACGTATTTCTATGGGCCTTTGACGTATCTATAGATATATATATATATGGACACAGACTCGAGTAGCATGTCAGTGGTCTATTGGGCTGGTATACTATAGTTAGTCTGCTACTACTCGAGTAAAGAGAGTAAGGTTAAATGGTTTCAGAAGACACCTCAAGGGAACAGCCTACCAACGTCTCCACAGTAAGAAGAATCTGGGCTCACCCAGTGACACAGTATATTGCGTCTAAATGGTTCTTTATCTGTTTAGCAATTCTCATTGTGATCGCTCGGTTTGCACCAAACTTTGCTAGAGACGGAGGTCTCATCAAAGGGCAGTATAGTATCGGCTACGGTGCCGTCGCTTGGATCTTCCTTGGTAGTGGCCTCAGCATGAAGACAAAGCGTATCATGGCGAACATGGCAAACTGGAGAGCACATTTAGTCATTCTAATAATGAGCTTTTTGGTGACGTCTTCTATTATTTACGGTTTCTGCGTGGCTATAAAGGTATCCAATAACAAGAATATAGATGACTGGGTTCTCATCGGACTCATCATGACAGCAGCATGCCCTACTACAGTGGCCTCTAACGTGATTATGACAGCCAGCGCTGGCGGTAATGATCTGCTATGTGTTTGTGAAGTTGTTGTGGGCAATTTTCTGGGCGCCTTTCTAACACCTGCAGTTGCTCAGATGTATACCAAGAGTTATCCATTCCAGTATGGAAATCCAGCAAATGGGAACAGCATGGGGGCCCTGTATGGCCGTGTCATGAAACAAGTTGGACTCTCTGTGTTTGTCCCCATGTTTGTGGGTCAAGTAGTACAGAATGTCTTTCCCAAGATCACGAAGATGTATCTGGACTTTCTTAAAAAATACCATTTAAAGGTAGGGTCTTACATGCTGCTATTGATTATGTTCAGTTCTTTCTCAACTGCATTCTATCAAAAATCATTCACTAGTGTCTCCCATGTTTGCATCGTCTTTGTATGCTTCTTTAATCTAGGTGTCTATTTATTCTTCACCCTCATGTCATATTTCCTGGCTAGACCCTTCTTTATACCCAGACTATTTCCGCACAAACCAATAGAGGGAGAATCTTCTAAACTATACACAATATCATACAAGATGTTCAGACCATTCTATTACACTAAGAGAGACGCTATCTGTATAATGTTCTGTGGGCCAGCCAAGACAGCTGCTCTGGGTGTTTCTCTAATTACGTCACAATTTGGTGATTCAAAGGAACATCTGGGTAAGTTATTAGTTCCATTGGTTTTATATCAAGGGATTCAAGTTTTGACTGCCAGCTTCATTGTCCCAATATTGAAAAGGTGGGCAAAGGATGAAATTGAACAAGAAGAGTTTGAAAATATGGAGAAGGAAGAGAAAAATGAGAGTAATGAGGAAACAGTCAACGCTGGATCTTCAAATATTAGTGAAGTATCAACGGTATCGGATTCGAAGGTGGACACTGATCTTGAGAAATTTCCTGTTCGATCAGAACAGGATCTAGCATCATCTAACGATTCTGATAGTACGAATGCTAAAAAATGATATCTCACTGTGAGAAAACAACAAATAATGTCTCATAACATGCATAACATATATACACATTCTATATATTCATAATAAAAAATAAATTAATATTGATAATACCAACAAAAATCATATTTATTCCTCTAAAATTAGTTATTATAATAAATGCCATACTTTTACATATTGTGTTGGACGAAAGTCCCTAACTGCGTACCATGTTCGATACTTTCTAATCTAAAATTTCAATAAAGTTGTTTGGAATCAACCCTTCTCTATGCTCCGGTTTAATCTTTTCATTATCATAAACCTCACCAAAATACCAATCATCACTGATAACCTCGGTAATCAGTAAATAATCATTTTTATCAAAATGTGCCACTTCCGGAGCATTGTTGTCTAATAATGGATACATGGCCTTGGCATATTTAATAACATCCTTCCCTGAGCGAGTAACCAAGGGTAACGTAACGATTATACCATTATCCCGGACTCTTCCGGATTTTGCATCATTTGATATCCCACCTTGCAGTCTTTCCATTTCATACAAGGCATCTTCAATTGGGTTACTGGAGGTATCTAATACCATCGATTTCCTCCTAGATTGTCTAGTACTAATCCTAGACCCTGTATCCCTCGATATCAAATGTGCGTTGCTATCAATACTCTTCATCAATATGGTATTTGTACTACCATGTCTAACATCGACAGTTTCTGGTGTCACTACTCTTGATTCGAGGGAATGATTAAGAGTATGATCGAGCGTGGAAGAAATGTGACTCATTGACTTTCTCTTCCTATTTGTGGAATTCCAAGACTTGGCAAATCTTTGATTATCTTCAATACTGGATGCCATCGAAGTCACTGAGGTGGACATCGAATCTATACTACGCATTTTATTGAGATGTGTAGTAAAATCGGTTGGATTTGAAGAACTAGACGAACCAGAGGAGGTACTTTTTGGCTGGTTAATAAATGGCGATTCCCGTGAAGTTGACATACTATCATTATAGTGATGAACATCTTCTGCTGGTATATTTGAATCCCGTAAGTAACTTGGAAGTTGAGATTCATGCAGTGAATAGCGGTTTTGTGAACTACCACTGATAACTCTCGTATTCTTTCTAGGCAGGGGTTTGTTTCGATTCATATATCCTGTATGACTTTGTGAATGTGTAGCCTCTTGTGGGATTGGTGAGGGTTGTGATTGCCTGGATAGGTAGCTCTGTTGTAATTGGTTCGAAAGTTTACGGATACTTTCCGTGTACCGATCTCTAAAAGGCTTTTCTTGTTCATTGATGGCTGAATGACTATTTTGTTTTCTCGATCCTACAAGCGAAATGATGCTATGCTTACTATTTTCTGGCGCTATAGTATTCTGGTGTTTCTCTTTTAACCGGCCAGTCCCATAATCACTGGAAAATTTAGAGATATCTTCCGCTGGTGTAAATGTGGTCAATTCGTTTATTAATATATCTACCTTTGTCTGCTCTAGTATGCTAGTCTCCATCGAACATTCACAATACTGTTGCATCTTACTCTGAATAAAAGATATCCGGGATGTTTCCATCTCTTGAAAAGTACTTGTTAAATCGGCCCATTCTTTCAACCAGTGACGTTGTGAGGCCTTATATTCCCTCTTCAACACATTCAATTGTGTGGATATTTCATTGACGTTCGTTTGCCATTTTGTCAATTGCTTATGATTTTGTTCCACTCTCCTTGATCCAATGATATTATTCTGATTGAGAAGTAGATCCCTTGTCTTAACCTCAGCTTCCTGCAATTTCTTCTCCAATTCTTCACAACCCTTCTTCTTGTTGAATTTATCCATCCTGAGTCTTTCAATCTTCCCACTCAGAGTGGTGTATCTAGCTTGTAATTCCTCAGTATAAAGCTTGATATCACTGTAAGCCTTTCTATATATAACCTCACTCTGCTTAGAATGTGCTTGTGCTCGCGCCTTCTCCACAGCCAACAAAGTCTGCAGGGAATCATTCAACTTCCCAAAGTCCCCGTTATCAGAGAGATCTTTATTCAACTTCTCGTTAATGGCACCCATTCTCCTCGAAAAGTCTTTTTCCAGTTCACTCCTGGTCTTGAAGAACTGTTGCAACGTAGTGCATGATTTGATCCCATCGGCAATGTGCGCTAACAAGACATTGACACCGTCGTCGTTCGGGTCCCAGAAACACGATTTGAAATCGTAGGTGGTACTCATTGTGTCGCTTGTCCTAGTCTGCTAAACACCAACAAGAGCAGCAACTGTAAGGTGACCAGGGCGAGTCTCTTGTACTTCACCCAACTCACTTGGATAAAAAGTCAAGCTCTGAAGAGTTGTATGTTTACCTTTTTCCCGATATGGAAATAACTCTTCGAGGCGGGAAAAAAAATTAAGGGAAGATACACTAACGATTCCCTTTGCGGAAGTCCAAGTGGACCCCAATAGCCCGGCTGGGGCTATATCCATCCTCTCTCGCCAACCCACACTACATCCCAAAGATGAACCGGCAATAGACCGCGGACTGAAGCAGTCCTCATCTTCATCGTCCTCACCGTCTTAGGTCATCCCACCCGGGAGTTCCTCGAGGATTTCGGAAGACATAAATATGCACGTGCATTTCCCCTTTAGGAAACTGGGCAGATCTACGGCATATCCCGAACGGGACGCCGAGGGAAAAGCGGTATTGCGGAGGGGGCTTCTCGGGGAGCTTTGCCTCGAGGAAGAGACAGCCCTCAGTTTCTGAGGTTTGTCCTCTGCTCCATCCCTCGAGAGTTTGGTTTCTGCCGCTGAGGGTGTGGTAGCAGTCAGGGGAGGGCTCTGGTTTGGGAACTTGTCCGCTGTAGTTTGTTCTTCTTCTATTGATAAGTAGCTTTATCCCCAACTTTAGCTTGTAGTTCTCCTTGCCTGTTGGAGTCGACAAGACCTAGAACAGCAATATCCGAACATGTCCCTGGTCTCAGCTATTCCTGAAAGGGAGCACAAACCAGCGAACAAGCAAAAGAGATCTCGTCAGTCGAGTCGCACGAGCACTATAACGTCAACCACCTCCGCAACTGACGATGAAAACGTGTCTATCACGCAGAGGAGACACTCGTCCATTTACCAGACGGCCGGGGAGCCTCTAAGTAAAGAGGCTCTGTACCGCGCCAAAATGAAGTATGGACAGTACCAGTCCCCGGCCAAGAGCTATAACGTAGGTGTCTCAGACGCTAGGGCATCCGCAGACGCTGCTGCTTCGTTGGCGAACGTTTCTCACACAAACATGGAGACGTATGTGAGAAAGCTGGACCCCAACGCCACGCGGGCCGCCAGTAGTGTTGGTCGTAAGATGGCCAGCACTCAACAGAGGGACTCCGGGACCTCGAGTATCACGTCCACGAGACACGGTATATCTGCTGCGTCTAAGGCGTACTCTATGACTGGGGCCTCTGCAGATAGCTACAGGACCTCCTCGATGAACTCCACCACCAGGAACTCTCCTAGCGCGAAGACCTCGTCGGTAGTTTCCTCCATGCCAAACATGCAGAAGGTCTACAGCAGTGCTGAAAAGATGGCCGAGGACAGAGTGAATGAGCGTTGGAACCCAGAGAGGAAGAATTATTCTTACGGTATCAAGACGAATGCTGCTGAGAATAATCAGTTCCAGTTCACCCAGTCTGTAATGAATGGTATAATGACAAAGAATGAGCAGTCCCCCCTGAAGAAGAAGGCGCAAGAGGATGCTGCAAGACATACCGAGAAAAGACATCAACAGGCTAGAGACGCTCTAAGAGCTGCCCTCTCCGTGAAGGATAGCAACCCTACCCATGATATCGATGAGGAGTTAGAGGCAAAGAAGCGCAACAGAGACGTCTACCTGAAACAGTTGACCTCGACTAAAGTTATGACTATCGCCAGAAACAAAGTAGATGCGCAGATGAAACTGCTTGAGTCCAATGACTACCAACGGACACTCTTCGGAAACGAGGCTTATAACAGAGCTGCCGTCAGCATTGCCCAGAATAGTTTAAAATCCAAATCTCAATTTGTCAATAAGATCAACATGGGTGGTGGTCTTTGGTTGTCTCAGGCGGATATCCACAAGATTTCGCAAGACTTGTTGAGTCCTGTCCTCGGCGAAATATCTGACAGAGCAGACAGCCAACGTCAAGCAGATATTGACATTCAAAGAAGAACCAAACAGTACAATGATTCTTTGGGCCAATGGAAGGCTATGCAGGCTGAAAAGGATAAGAACGATGTTCAAATCGTCCAGGATACCAAGACCAGACACGAAAAGGAGAAGGCGGATGCGAAAACCAAAGCCGAGGAGAAATTCAATGCAATGGTTGCTAAGATGGAAAAGAGATTGCAAGAAAGAAACAAGGATCTTGACGACACCAAGCAAGCATGCGAAGACCTGAAAGAGGAAATCGAAATGAAGCTACAAATGGAAAAGGAACGTGCCGATAAGGAAGTCGAAAATTGGGGCAAGTACCGTGACAACGATATCACAGCAGCTACTACAGAGCAACAGGAGCTATTACAGCCTTATTATGATGATTTAAAGAGTGCCGAAGAAAAGCATGTTGAATTAGGCCAAACTTACGATGATATCTCTGGCCAGATGACTAAACTGAGAATTGCCATTGAAGGTCACAAGAAGAAAATTGACGAGTATGAAGGTGCTTTAGGGGGGCAAGGCAACAGAGAGGAAAGAGAGGCACTATTGGTACAAGACCTATCTAAGAATAAAGAAGATCTAGTAGCTAAACTGGATGACTGTATCGTCGTTAGGGCCCAAAAAGCAAAGGAGGAAGCTGATCTATCCAGTAAGGAGGCACAGCTGAAACAATTGGAGGTGGAAGCTGCCATCAACGAGAGGAGCTCTGAATTACAAAAGACAGATATTGAATTACAAAAGGAGAAGCTAAACCTTTTAGAAGCCATGAAACAGGTTGCTGAAGCTCGTGGTGACGAGAAATTAGACAATGAAAGAGTCAAGGCTCTGTTTGGTATGACTGCTGAAGAGTTCATTGAAAAGAATATGCCAAAGGAAGCTCCTACATCTATAGCAGAAGAAGTGGTTGAGAAGACCGAAGATACCCCAAAGGAACCAGTCATTGGATCTGGGGAAGTGAGAGCTCCAGCCGCAAAGAAAGATACTCCGAAGATAGACGCTAAACCCAAATCAACTATAACAGAACCAACGCCAACTACATCCAAAGCGACAACAGGATCGGACACTCACCATAAGAAGAAAAGTGGCGATTTCCTGAAAAGATTCTTCATCGGTCCTCATCCAAACTCGAGAGAGGGTGCTGAACCGGTAAAGCCTGGCAATCAACTTGTTGATTCGAAAAGAAAGGAGATTGCTAAAGCAGCTGGAGTAAAGTCTGCCAAGGAAGAGCCTAAAGAAGCGCCTAAAGAAGAACCTAAAGAGGAAGCTCAAGAGGAGGCTCAAGAGGAAGCTCAAGAGGGACTGAATGAACAAAATAATGACAATGTTGATAACAACGAACTAGCACCTACTTTCAGCGGATTTTCGCAAGGTTCGATTACCAACAACGACGAGGAAGATGAAATCAGGGGCGCTGAAGGGTCTGATGCGAACACTGACAAACAGGGCTACTTCAAAGAAGTGTTCTAAAGAGGCTGTTCTAGTTTCTATTCATCTTTCTCAAAAAACTTTTAACATGTATGTATATATAACTGATGTGAACTCTTTATTTTTGTATATCAAACCGTTTTCATTAACGAAATTTGAAAGCATTTCACCTTTTAACGCTCACACTGAGTACTAGCAAACCTACGACTAGGAAGACAACGAGAGAGCGTTGTATAGTGAAATGAAATATTAATTAGAAAAGGGGAAGTATATTAGTTATATGCAGAAAAAATGATTGAATGTAAAGAAAGTCCAAAATAAGAGAACCAGCAAACGTGCATTATTTCCCAGACGCAGTGTCGTTGGTGTTAGTATCGTTCTTATCTGTCTCCAAGTCCATCTCCGCCGTTTCCTGGCTGAACAAGTCGTCGTATTTGTAGTAACCTTGGAATCTGTCCATAGGGATTTGTGAGAAATAACGAGACTGTCTGTAACGAGACCCCAGGTAGAAATCCGCGGAGATGATCATGAAGAGGACACCGAACCAGAATGCCAGTAACCACTCGAAACACGCACTCTTGGAGTCATCATCGATGGCCCCGAAACAAATGGCCCACACGAGCGCGAACGTCAACCATACCATTTTACAAGTGGCGCTGATTGTGAACTTATTCCAAACGTGCCCGCTCCACTGGTTTGACTTCAAGTCGTCAAATCTCACTATGGTTCCCTGTTCGTTCTCTGCCAGTGGATGAATCAACGCGTAGTGCTTACCCATCAAAAAGTAAGCCGTGGAATGCAAACACACGGATATGAACATCAGCGCAACAAAGACACCGACCATGGACAGATGGACATGGTGGTACAACGCTGTGGAGAAGATTGAGCAGAATAACAGCCCGAGCTCTCCAAGACCACCGACGATGGCTGCAGCAAAGATAAGCCTTCCCTCATGTCTCGAGTACCACGGCGGCATGTGGTACACGGGCTTCTTCCCTGGAATCAGTGGACCCCCCCTCTGGTAGAAATCCGCCATCACGGAGACGAAATAGAAGAGTCCCTGCCAGCCAGCACACGATATGAAGAGCGGGCGCAGGTTAGTCGCCCCGATGTCGGATATGTACACCGGGAATTGCTCCGAGTGCATGAACCAGTAGATGGGATGGCCCTGCCCAGCCCAGCAGCTCAGCATCGCTATCAGCATCCCCCACCAGGGAATGAAGGCCACCCACGGTATTATGAACGACCAATTTCCAGGCTTTATCATCAATTGCAGCGCGTATCGGTCTGTTGGTAAAATCAAGGTACGCCAAGCAATGTGCGATGCCTTTATAAGCGATGAGGCATCCGATAGTGCACATCGAGCGTAAACAGTGCAAGTTATACTCGGCGTCCGCATGCCATTGTTCCCGAAAGATTTCTCGAGACGGATTTTCTCGAGGAAACGGACATTCCGCGGATCTCAACGCCTCTTTTCCAGGGGGCTCCGCGGAATCTCGCGCCGTGCGAAGGGAGATCTCGGCTGGATCTCGGCAGGATCTCGGCACTTCCCAAAGAGGAAATTTCCAAACAAGGGGTACGAGCTGGAAAAAAAATTATTAAAAAAGCACCGCGTCCCAGGTTCGAAATGGGGATTTTGGTTCGTCCCAAGTGACAGCAAATGGACTATGGCCGGGCAATCCTCCCGCCCCTCAAGAATTTCCATTTTTTGCCGAAAGGGGGAATTTTGTCCAGAGTTTGTTTCTTTTTTCTTCCTTATTATTCTGCCCGTGTTTTCTTTTTTTTTTTTTTTTTGTCAAGGAAATGGGTTGGTTTATTAATTAAGAGTCTACGCATCCTTGGATACCACTTGTTAGTTCGTTTGGATCCAGGACCCCATAGCATTGACACTAGAGAGCTGTTCCGTACCAACGAACAAAATCGTCTAGAGTATACTTCCATCTTTCCCCCACAGCAAAGGTTAGTTACTCACTCAAAGAAGAGCCCTTCCAGCATCGATACTACACACACATACACACATATACTCCAGCCCCACCACAAATGTCGCCACACCAGAAGAAGCTGAGTGCGGAAATAAAATCTAAAATAGACACATTGACGGAACTGTTTCCCGACTGGACGCAGGACGACTTGATCGACTTGGTCCAGGAGTACGACGACTTGGAGACCATAATCGACAAGATCACATCCGGCGCAGTGACCCGATGGGACGAGGTCAAGAAGCCCAGCAAGAAGGAGAAGAAACAACAACAGCAGCAGCACACCGACAGCAACATTAATAGCACGTCCATCAGTGCAGGCGTAAATTACGACAACATCTACGACAACACCGATGCATCCAACATAAATAAAGGTGGCCGTCACGCGGCCCCGGGCCAGAGATACGCCTCTGCAAACAGACCACAGAGGAGATATCCAGCGCACGGAAGTGGCAGCAACGCAAAGCCCCCACTGAAGCCTGTTCATGTACAAACTAAATCCGTATCCCATACCACCTCTTGGGCACAAGTCATATCCTCGGACATGAAGAAGGCGCAGGTGGAAAAGCAGCAACCGGGACCACAGCAACAAGAGGCACAAACGGAGCCAGTCGACACAAAGAGGGAGGCCGCCGTCGCGACTGCGACTGCTGCCGCCAATGCTGCTGTTGAGGCCGCTGCCGCAGAACCAATAAATAAAACCGCATCGGGGCCATCATTAGTCACTGAACAACCAAAGAAGATGAGCTGGGCCGCCATTGCCACTCCAAAGCAAAAACAAGCTCCAAAGAAGCAAGAGCCTCTGGAAAACGTCGATGAGTTGAAGAAGCAGATTGAAAAGGTCGAGAACGAGGAGCAAGGAGAAGTCGAAGAGGAAGAATCTAGTGAGGAAGAAGGAGAGGAAGAGGAAGAATCTAGCGAGGAGGAGGAGACTAGCGAAGAGGAAGAATCCAGTGAAGAGGAAGAGTCTAGTGAGGAGGAGGAGTCCAGTGAAGAGGAATCTAGCGAAGAAGAGGAAGTCGAAGAAAAACCAGCCGCTGTCGAAGAAGTCAAGGCTCAAGCACCAAAGGTGGATGAAACAGCAAAGCCACAAGCTGTTCAACAGCCAAAGGTTCAAGAACAAAGCCAACAGGCCACTGAAACTGCTGCCCAAAAGGCTGCTGCCACCCAGCAACAACCAGTGTCCCCACAAGAGCAAGCACAACAACAAGCTGCTGCCGCTGCTCAACAACAGTATTACATGTACCAGAACCAATTCCCAGGTTACAACTACCCTGGAATGTACGATTCTCAAAACTATGCTGCTGCCTACGGCCAACAACAGTACCAACAGTACCAACAATATCCTCAATACCAACAATACCAACAATATGGCCAATACCAACAACCAGGTGCCGCTGGTCAAACTCAAGGTGGTGTTAGCAACCAATATGCTAACTTCCAACAAGGTTACGAACAAACAGCTACTCCAGGTGTAGCCAACGCTGATATCACTGCCGGCAACACAGCCTCTCCTGCTCAAGCCCAAGCCAACTTGCAACAAAGAGGTCAAACACCAGGCCAGGCCCAAGGTCAAGCCCAAGGCCAGGGTCAACAACCATACGGCAACTTCTCGATGCCATATTACGGTCATTTCTATCAACAATCCTTCCCATACGGTCAACCACAGTACGGAATGACTGGTGGTCAATACCCTTACCAAGGGCCAAAGAACGCTGGATACAACTACTACCAACAGCCAGGCCAACAACCACAAGCTGGCCAACAACAGCCAGGCCAAAGAAGCGAGACTGAACAACAAAGACAATCTGCTTCTGCTCCTGCCGCCCAGCAACCACAACAAGATGACCAAGAAGCGTATTCTGGTGAAGAACGCGGTACTGGCGAGCAAGTTCAACAAGCTACATTGACTCCTCAACAATTACAATATCAGCAATACTACCAATTACAACAATTGCAACAGCAGCAACAGCAACAAGCACAAGCACAAGCACAAGCTCAACAAGGACAAGGGCAGGGCCAAGCCTCTCAGCAGCAACAACATCCATACGGGTACTCGGGCTATGATTACTCATCTCAAACCTCTAGAGGGTATTATTAGATCACAGCAAAGTCTGTTTTCGTTTGATATTATATATTATTAGATATATGAATGCTGCATGTATAACCTGTGTTATGTACGACCTCAATTAATAATTCACTGTATTAATTACATCCTTATAATCGATGTTATTTGTGTTTATCCAATTTTACCCGTAAAAGTGAAGTTTACATATTTTTTAACGTTAAACAAGTGCATTGAGGTTGCAAAGTGAAACAGTCTGCCCAGGTTGAAGCATAGTGTATTCGCAACATTGCAGAAGCAGTGCCTCCGAAGATGCAAAGCAATTACAATCATCCGCATTACACCCTGCCGGGTGTGATGCATTATTTGCAAACTGAGTTTACCAAAAATGAAAGGGACAGGATCACTTGGGAATTGGAGAAGTCTGAAATGAGGGCGTATATCACTAAATTAGAAGGAGACAACAAATTATTGCGCCACCAATTGGCCACATTGAAATTAGATATCTCGTCTGATAGGAAAGATATTGGAGAGAGAGATGATACTGCAGTTGATAATAAGAAGAATACAGACATGGATAAATTGATGAAGTCGAGGGCCCAGGTACAAGAAAATGTCAAGGAGATTATATACCTGCTGAATGGGCCTAATATTACCTCTGAGCTAAATACAGTTGGAGAAAGAAACATACCTCTCCACAACATGGAAGAATTGAACATCAATTCAAAGAGAGGGCACTTTGAGAAGGGTGTCCATAGGAGTATCGAAGAACCCATAGGGACTCTTTTTGTTGACGAAGATAAAACGAATGATCTAGACAAGGACTCGGTATCAGATGCTGGTACCGAAGTCTTAGAGTTACCAATTTCAGATGAGACAGATTTACCCCCAAGTAACACCGAAGAAATAGCAACGAGGAGTACATTGGTCAATTCTAAGACACCACCAAACAATCAACAATTTTTGAAGGTGTTTAAGAATAATATCCTTGTTACTTTGAATGATGCCCTTAAATATTATGTCATCGATAATGATTCGAACTGTAATGATACGGGTATGACGTTTAACAGTTCTTTAGAAGAGGGAATAAAGGATATATTTTGGGTAAATGAACATGTTGTTCTGTCAGTCGATAAAAGTGGAATAAAGATATTCGAGACGATAAAACAAACATTGATCTATCAAAACTCTCTATTCAGTGAAGCTGAAGCGGCCGAAAGGATACAATATGACGAAATAATTGGGGTTGACTACAAGAATAAATGGCTATTATTGACCACTTCAAGCAATATCCATATTATTGAACTAAATTTAGAGGATATTGAGAACATTGCTATTGAGACTAGATATTGTGTTCGTGTTCAGAGGTGTTTGGCTTCAATCCTTGGTATAACAGAAAAATCATTCATCATCATTACTAACAATCCACTAAAATTAGTAATCTACAATTTCAAAGGGGAAGTGCTTCAAACAATCAACTTAAGTAAGGAAGTTTCCAAGAAGAGACTAACGAACGATATAAAACTATTTTTAAACAAAGACAGTTCTAAGTTATTGATCCAGTTGAAAAGACATATTTTAGTGTATTCCTTTGAACAAAAAAGAGTTATTTTCCAAAAAACGTTATCACAACAACCTTCTTCCATATACTTCAAATATCATAATGATTTGATAGGGATCGCATACGACAACAGCATGGTAGAACTAAGAAAATTATCAGATTTTGAATCCATAATAGTGAGATACCCCCATTTACCAGAAATAATCAGTAATGCCGCCGCTGCTAAGGAAAGTGTCCATTCAATACTGATAGAAGCTACGAAAATTGATGATAAATTTATCTTCCTGTCGCTAGGAGATAATGTCTTAAAACTAGAAACTGCTGAAATAGAGTGAATAAACCAGGATAATGGGAAATTTCCTATCTTAAATATGTAAACCTAATCTAAATCGTGTATGTAACAACAACCGTTCTCAGGCAAAGTGAGTCCATTCGTGATGGTTTATTCTCTGTTCCATTGGAACTTTTTCCTTTTAAGTAGAAATTGAAAAATAAAAAAATTCAATCAATGATTTTAAGCTGAGACTATTGAACCACTAGGGACAAGAAACCTAGCCTAAGGCCCAAGCTTCCTGAGTCAACATGGTAGCACTACTCTCAAAGATAGATGCTAATTTGCAGCAGTTTGGGTTTTCCTCTGAAAGTACCGTTGATCTTTTTTTGGGGGATGCGCCTGCCAAACAAGACTCGGTTGCAAATCAAACCAATTCTACCACCAGTATCTCCATCAATGAAAGCACGTTCTCAGGAACTATCCCTTTAGCGAATCATGAACATGTTTGCTATCATATGTCACAGGATGGGACCCTTCTCAGTCTATATCAATTGACGGGCAATACTTCATCCAGGACTATAAATATACATTTATCCAATAAATTGATGAACCAACAACACACAATGTCCATGTTTTCGGTTGGCACAACATTACTCATTAATATGATTATGGAGGATGGCATATACGTTACCATCAATTTACCGTCTACTTTGCTCACATCCAATGGCGATGCTAATCTTAATGATAATTGGTTTAAGGCATATGCTCCATACGACTTCAGCGTCCGGATACCACATTTATTATATACGATATCACCTAACTTCTCTATGGTATTCCTACAAGATGGTGGCTTATTGGGGTTGAAGTCGCTAGATAACGAACTTATTGAACCGATATTATTTAACGATAGTTCATACCTACAAAGTTTAGTCAACATCTTCAAGCTGTCGGGTAAACGCCAAGCAGGGTCTTTAGGTAAAGTGGTCAGTTGTGTCGCCTTTCAAAACAGATTTCTGCTTACATTGACCGAGTATTGCCATTTGAAAATTTGGGACCTAAATACTTTCAACCAGATCCAAGATTATGACCTATCATCTTCTGAGTTTACTGCACACAAGAGACAATTCAATTCTATTGGTAACTACCTCACAATATTCCACAATTTCCTAGCAATTTATTCTCCGTATGAAAATGGTGTATTTGAAATCGGAAGTTTATCTGTTGATAGTGGCGACGCTTTACAATTTAAGAGTCTCGCTAAAGTTCCATCAAATCTTTCATCCTCCTCAATTTGGTATATGACTGATATGAAATTAGTAAGTCCGATTGGGGTAAATGTTTCCTCCACTTACATCAATTTAGTTGTTCTATGGAAGAGTGGTAACGTAAGCAAACTGCAGATCTTGAATATATTGAGGGACGATTTACAAGAATATGAATGGATAGAAACTATCAGTAGGTCGATTAATGATATTAATTCAGACCATAATTTGACGACTGAAAACGGTACTCTCGACAAAGATGATTTTGACAATTTATTGTTTAAATTGAAGCGTAGTTATGCACCCGATATATTTCAACGGTCTCAAGCAATTTTGAGCGAGAATGGCATCATGTTAGCATCTGAGGTGAATAAAAATAATCTAAAGCAGAGCGTGGGATATTTGGCTAATTTAGAAACCATATTAAAGGATCTAAAAAATCAATGTGATGAGGTGTCATCGTTGACCCTTTACAAGGACGAGATTATTATTGTCAATTGTTTGAAAAAATACAACCATTCCGTTTATAAGGTTAACTGTGAAATTGAAAATTATTTCTTCAACATTAGAGAAAATGATGGCGGAAAAGCTGACGAACTCATGGAGTTCTTACAGGCGTTAAATAAATTCACATCATCCCTGTCTAATGAGGTATTACTTTCTTGCATGCGCGAATTTATCGGTATCACATCTGGAGAAATATCGACCGATTTAACGTTGAGTGAGAAGTTTGCTCTGATTTTCAAGACGGTTCTACAATCACAGTTTGATGTTTCGCGGCTGCAGACGTTATTTAACGAATTGAACTCCATCGATGTTGTGAGAGTTTTGGATACTCTTATCGAAAACCATTTAAAATGTAATCATGGATCTGATTCCTCTAATTTCATCGAAGCAATAACAACATCCTCTCTTTCGAAGGCTATCACAATGGAAAGTATATACCAAAAGGTCACAGTCGAACAAAATTTCATATTAGAAATTCTGCTTACCTTTGGCTTATTAGATACTGACCTGGCACTCTTTGAATCCCAGCTGAATACCCTGTTGGATTTATTTTACAAGGAAACGATGTTCTTGAGGTTGTACCGTCAGGAGAGCACGCTTTTAACTCATAATATCCTTAAAAATACATCTAAGTTCGGTTTCGGTGCCAAATTATACTCTTATAACGAATGGAACAGTTTTATTGATCATGTTATCAACCATTTGAAAGCTTTACCATTTGATCAAAATCCATATATGTGGAATTTCTTCGATTTTTATGTTATCAACAAACCGTCTTTATTTAGTTTAGAGGAGCTAAAGGCATTTGCAAGTGGGGTAGGCTCATATTTCTGTATTAGAAATGATAGAATACAAGAGTTGTTAGAGGCAATGCTATTATTCGTTTGCGAAGATTACGAGACATCATTTGCTTTGTTCCAGAAGCATGACGATTATGTTGATCTACCCGTGGATTCTTTACCATATTTCCTACTTGATATTATCAATAGTGACGTTAGCAAAAATCCATGGAAAAATTTGATTGGGTCAATAACAAGTAAGAATTATAAGGGTGCGAGGTTCAATTATTACCTATCTTGCTTATTTGCAAATTATGGGAATGCCCCAGATATTGCCTTGAAGGCTATTAAGAAATCTATTGAAAGCTCTTTATTAAGTAAAGAAGAACAACAAGAGGACCTTGATATTGCTACCATACAACATGTTCAATTATTGGATTTATTATTACACTTTTCCATGTTCGATGAAGTTATTGACGTTCTAAAGTTGAGCCACTTTTGTTTATCAGTTGAAATTAGAACAGTGTACTTCGATAAATTACTAAATCTTTCCAACTTCAATGGAACCTTTTTCTCTAAACTACTAAAACTTTGCAAAGAAAATAATACAATGGTGACAAACGAGGAGACAAGTCGCTTATTGTCTCACCAAGATTATGAAATAGTTGATGCAATTCTGACAAAAAATTTGGAGAATGGTAATTGGATCGATTTCAAGAGGCTTTACAGTTTCCGTTTTTTGAATAATTACGAACGAGAGGCGGCAGAAGTTGTCTATGAATATTTACGAAGGTTTGCAGCTCTTGAAGACAGTGAAGTAAAAAGAAAATGTTATCTAATCATCATCAATATCTTGTCGACATTCGAAAGTGTTTATGATCAATGGCTATTAAACGGAAACCAAGTCGTGACCTTGGCAGATTTGAAGAATGATTTTAATAAATTATAGAGAGAGTAGTATCTGATACTCTATATAGTGTATATACTCAAACTGTCCATTTTGTATATTAAATTTTATATGGAGTCAATATTATATCTTAGCCCCGATTCATCGTGTTACCACTACCCCTGGCATGCGATTCCTTAAAATCATCCCATTCTCTAGCTTTATACGTTTGTTTGTTGTTCCAACTTTCGTCATCTTCATCGCCTTCCTCTATATCAACATCATTTTCTCCACCTTGCAATACTCTTCCATCTTCCCATTCTTTCTGTAAAAACTCCTCAACAGACATTGTTGGACCGTACTGACCATAACCACGTACTTTATTCTGCAGTTCATTTTTCTTGTCTACTAAAGTGAAGTTTCTCAGCACCTTGCCTGTCTTAGAAAGAAAAGGCTTATTCAGGGTTTCTAGTTTATCTGTGAAACCATTTTCTTGTTTGGATTTGGTCATCCTTTCATCGTTCGTCATTTGCGAAGCATGACCATGATCATTCACTTCCGAATTAGGGTTCTTAATAAAATTCTGTAACAGTTCTGTCTCGTACAGAATTTGTTCTAACTCATTGAAGGTCTTATAACTTAGAGACTTTAGCTTTGAAATTTGTAAATCACGGTATATCTCTTCGTGAGTGGACTCCATTTTGTATTGTGATTCGAGTAGTTGTAATTTATTCTCAATTTCTTTGGTATGTCGATACATCTCTATCTTTTGT
Source organism: Kazachstania taianensis (assembly GCA_003708865.2). Taxonomy (NCBI): domain Eukaryota; kingdom Fungi; phylum Ascomycota; class Saccharomycetes; order Saccharomycetales; family Saccharomycetaceae; genus Kazachstania; species Kazachstania taianensis. Next base: position 332,649 of record PPOK02000005.1, on the reverse strand, counting down.
TGTCTCTTGAGATATGCCTGGTTTATATCCTTTGGGGAATCTGGCTGAATATAAAGATCCTGGAGGGTTGGTCTATATGTGGTCTCAAAACTGTCGATTTTCTTAGACAAGTAATCGTCTAATAGCTCATAATCCTGTAACGATACCAGAAATTGCATATACAGTTGAACTGCTTTTTGTAAAAACATTAGTTTCATCTGATTCTTCTTCGTATTATCATCCTCATTGTACATTTGTTTCTTTGAACACATCTCTGCCAGATAGAAGTCAATAGAAAGAAATTTCAGTGACTTCGTGGACACATCCCCGAGGGATTCATTGTTACTGAACAAAGCTAGTTCATTGAACACTTTAGCCTTCAAACCTAAAAGTTTCTGAATATTTGCAGTTAAACGTTCCTGGAACTCGCTCGAATCCTGCCGCAATCCGCCATGAAGAATTTCCTTCTCGAAAGTGGCAAGTATGCTGTCGTACTCCTCGCTGATTGACATCGTTAGACTATTATGCTCTGTAAGTTCCTCGTCGGTTGCTCGATGGCTTTGTCATCAAGAAGAGAGTTTAACCATAAGGTGGGAAAAAATTGGTACATTTTCATATACATAATATATAAAAGTGCATAGTATATAAAGTTATTATCATAATACGATGGAAACAGTCGTCATCTAGGCCTTGTTGAAGCAGATGACAGCCCACTTACCGCTGCAACACCACCACGAGCCCTGGCCTGGATGGTCCTTTTCCCACGCGGCGGACAGCTCTTCGTCTTGGCCGGGCTTCAAAGCGACTTGGACATCAGCTTTGCATGTTCTCAGAGATAAGGTGGTCAGTCCGTTCGTAGCAAGGGGACCGATAGCCACCTTCCATGGGGTAGTACGTGGCCATGTTCTGTCACCGGTCAGCTTTCTGTAATTCAGGTCACCCTTGAAGATGACTAAGTTGGAGTCTAGCAGGTCCTTGTAGATAGCGGCACCATGATATTTGGTTTCGCTGGCATCTAGATTCCAGTAGTCAAGGTCATTGGTCCAGAATGGATCGGCGTCGATGGTCAATTTGCCAGATTTTCTGAAGTCACAGATGTCGTTAGCAAACAGTTCGAGCGCCTGAGACTCCTCTGTGGTGGAATCTCCTGTGGGGAAGAATTCTCTATCTCTCAAATCCTTGATTAGAAGGTCCAGGTCCTTAATCATCACATCACTCACCATGTATGGGATATCCTTGGCATGGAAGATACATTTGTTAGCTAATCCTGTCAGCAGTAGGAAACTGGCTAGCATCAAATCAGCATATAGTTCAAACCCAGAGTTATCTAGAACGAAATCAACTCTGACATCCTTGCCAGCATCGGCAAGCAATGATTCCCAGGCGCGATTGGTGTCGTTGACAATAATCTTGGACTCAGACGCCTCTCTTGCCTTTGCCCCTTGAATCGATTTGATATCTTCTAAAGTAGCGTTGGTCAGCAGGGACAAGTCAGTAGCGTTACCCCATAAAGAAATCTCGAGGAACTCCTTGAATAGTAATTGTAGGACTTCCCGATCCTGGTCATTACTCTTATCTAAGGCCCTCAATTTGTCCGCGATATTCTTGTATCTGATGGCTAACTCGACGACACCATGGAGGGAGGCCTTGAATGTGGATTGCTTTAAAGCATTGAAGATATCAAAGTCTCTCCATTCGGATTGTTGCTTGAACAGGACGTCGATTCTTCTGTAAAGATAGACCTCGGCGAACAACCATTCCGCATTTTCCCAAACAAAGGCAGGCTTCTGTTGGGAGAGATACTCGTTGAAGCTTCCCGGAACCTCACCAATTACCATTTCATCCTGCGTGAAAGGGCGCAATTCGCCACGGGCCATGACCTCCTGACGGAATTCGACAAGTTGTTCCCTGATTTGCTCACCTTGACTCACGGCGGTCTTGTTTGCGCTCACAAGAACCAATTCATCGGTGATATCATCGATGGCATTCTGGATAATGATAGGCCAACGGTCTCTGGCGGTGTACTCACCGAAAGTTCCCTTGTGGTTGGTGAAGAAGCGTGGTGGGAGTGGAGACTCAGCTGTCATTGTGTATCAGTGCAGGACAGTATATATGCTGACTTACTGGGTTTACGAGAGAGGTAATACTGACTGAGATAAGTGGAAGTAAGCGGAGATTCCAGTATCAACACTCCTTTTGTATCAAAAAGTCGCTCAGATCCGGGCCTCGAGAGAATGGGCAGATAATGCCACCCTAACAAGAGCTCAAGAATATGTAAAGTGGCTTCCCCCAAGGACACCATACTACAACGCACCATACTACGTGGCCTATCTCGGTACCCTTGTTAACTCCTGCCAACGCGTCCCCTCCGGAAGGGGGAGCGTTACATCACCTGATTTCTCGACGAGGATTAGTCACCGTCACAAGATATTCGGATGACGTAGCCTCGCGCGTGTACGTTACACAGTAAGGATATGACTTCGGGAAACAGTATCTCGTCAGGCGATGTTGGTGCTGGATTCATCACCGGGCGAGATCTTGCTCCGGTAGAAACGCTCCCTGCAATGAACCACGTCTACACAATGATGACTCGACAAGGCCATCGTAGCAAGGTGCATCCGTATGTCTACTAGCACTACACGTCCTCTCGAGCACTGCATTTGACACTTCGCAGGCACCGCCAAGCGACCCCACTTCGCAGGCACAGCGGAAAGCTACCCCACCTCGCTACCCCACCTTCATTATTTAATTGCTTTTCTGGCAGCCCTTTAGGGCTTGGGTCCAGAAGGTTAGGGCTTTGTTTCCATGGCAACGGCAGCGACGAATGGGCCGTTTCTTAGTATGCAATCTTGTTACACAGTCCGCTCCCCTGCTAGATGCTCTCCAGACCAACTACCAGGGACCGAGAACGACACAAATGAGCTTCTACTCGAACCTACCGACGGCAGGGACGAGCGCCGCGACGTCGCTATACCCGACGCTGTTTGAAATCGTCTCGTCAAAGGAGATCGATGACCTGCTGCCGGCGTCCGTACAGTACATCCTGACCAACTATTGGGTGTCCCGGCGGCCAACAAGGCTGGCCATCCAGGTCAACAACTACTTCGAGGAGTGGTTCCAGTTAGCACTGCGGGGTGCCGTCGAATACTACCACGTCAAGCACTATGACTCCACATTTATTGATAAATTCTACGGGTTGCAGAGGTTTAATGGCGCGAATCAAGTGTTGAAGGCGGCACAATTGAGTCTTGCGGCGACAGGTGATGTCTCACAGTGGCCGAGGGGGCTGCAGTTGACCCGGATACAGAGATTGGTGGTGTTGTTGCAAAAGGTAATATTCCCCTACGTGAATAGTAAATTGGATCGATATTTCAAGAGTGTAACCAGTAGAAATTTGTTCGGGGGCCACTCGGATATCAATTCAAGGGTCAAGGAGACACTCGCAAAAGTGTATCCGTATTTACAAAAGACTATCTTTTTGTTGAATTTATTGGTTAAGTTGACATTGCTAAGTGGGAAAGTGGGTTCTACGACACTCTTGGATTACTTATTTAATATCGAATACACGAGGATGACATTGCCACTAGAGGGCGATATGCTACAGAAAAAAGCTATCGTGAACTCCTCGCTGCAGTCTAGATTACCCAGGATCAATAAATACAATATTTATTCGAAATTTAGCCGGTTAGTGGGCTCGGTGAATAAAGGTATGCTATGGGGTGGGTCCTCTTTATTTCCGACATTCATATTCATGTTGAAGGTATATCAATGGTGGACTTCCGAGAACGTCTCCACAAGGCTGCGACAGAACATGGACACATTGGCAAAGCCTGTTCCCAAACCAGTGTATAACCCTCTCACCCAGCAAGAGGATGATGGCATATGTCCTGTGTGCAGGGACCCCTTGCAAAACCCGTGTATTATCGAGACCGGATGCATTGCTTGTTACCCCTGTATGATCGAATATCTGAGGACCCACGAGGGGAAGTGTCCCGTCACAGGTGCACAGTTGTTGGGTTGTGAATACGATTCGGACACGAATCAATGGGAAGTCATGCATGGAATCAGGAGACTTCTGATATAGCGTTGTCTGTGGTATTTAGCGTGTGCAGTGTGACATACCTTGATTTAATAGCGTTGTCTGTGATATTTAGCGTGTGCAGTATGTCATACCTTGATTCAATTGTACCGTAAGTAATAATGAGACGATAAACGTGCGCGTTTCCCTCAATATAAGTGAATCGATTGCCCCCCTCCAGATCCATGATAATTTGGATAATGCTAATTTATTTCTCGTCAAGAATCTCCCACTGATTACACATAATTTGTAAGAGCCTAATTTCATTTTCCCTCTGAATCACTTCTTGTTCAATATCGAATGTCGGCTCCTTGTGCAACGTATTAACCAACACAGCCACTCTTCTCAATATTTCATCGTGGACTCTCGAATTTCTCCCGTGAGACGCCTCGAGGTACGTTATTATCGCCGTGACCCTATTGATGAGACTCTGTACGAACTGTTCTTGACTGAGGGACTCCGCCTCAAATGGGTCATGATCTACTGGTTTCAGATCTCTGTGTGTGCGCGTTCCCCGCATAGACCCCCGGGGCAACTGCACTTTACAGCGGTCCACTTGACACTCTATCCGGACCCACCGATCGCTGTCCTCTTGCAAAGCATACGCCTCGACTCTCAGCTGGTCATCCACACTCTGGGGCTCGTACCGTACCTGCAGCGTCACGTTATAGTCCCTGACCAGCGCTGCTACCAGTGCCGCGAAGTCGTAGCGTGCCCAGTGCACCAGAACCACACCGATAGGCTTAACATCAGAGGCATCTGCGTCTGCATTTGCACCGGCAGTCACAGTCGCCAGCGCCAGCCGCCTGTCCACTTGCTCCGGGGAGTAAGTGAACTCGTTGTCCCCCGTCAGCCGCAGGGGCACCAGAACACACCCGCCGTCCAGGACACCCTCGATGCCGGCGTGTCCCAGCAGCAAGAAACACATCGGCAGGGGCCCAGCGCCCCCGCTACTCCCCGCCGCGGCCAGCTCGTACTCGTAGTTTATCTGCGCAAAGCTAACGCTCTGCAGCCTGACCATCATTTGCCAGCCCGTCCCCCCCACTTTCGTCAGTCTGACCATCGCTCCGTGGCCAGTCCCTCTCCCTTTCGTCATGTACAGTAGTTATTTACAAGGCTGTATACAAGATGTCTTACACGATGACGGTGCCCGGGTCGATGACCGGCTGCTGTTGGAAGCTCGCCGTCGCCCGCACGGGCTCGTAGCAGTACCACTTCGTCAGCGCGTCCTCCGCGGCGCGCGCCTTGGCCTCCTTCAGCGAGGGCCCGAAGCCCTCCCCCAGACGCTCGTCCCCTGCGAACACGCCGACGATGAACACGGGGGCCCTCGAGAGTCTCCCGGACTCCGCGACGAGCCGCGAGACGGGTCTCGGCAGGTGTTCGCGGCGACACAGCGCCGCGAGCTCTCTTGCTGGCTGCTCGAAGACGAAGAGCTTCGAGACGTCGAGCTTCCTGTTCTCGAGGATATGCGCGTCGACGAAACCGCGCGCGCGCTGCGGGTCGATCGTCCACAGCACCGCGACGACGCTCCTGAGCAAAAGGGCGTACGCGCTCGTGCTCGAGAAGCTGTGCCTGGAGAGGGACTCTATCCCGTCTTGCTTGTTCATCAGGTTGTTGAAGAACCTGAGCCTGCCGAGGGTCAGCGGCAGGGGCTCGTCGCGGAGGAACCTGTCGAGGACCGTGGAGTCCTCTGTCTCGACCCCCCACCCGCGGGCGATGCTCGCGAGGACCGGGTCTGCGATGTAGGCGGCGACTGCGGCGTTCAGCACGGGCGTCGGCAGGCGCGGGTACCGCTTGAGCAGATGCTGCGTCGCCTGGAACGTGAGCAGGTTCTTGCCGAAGATGTTGAGGCCGTAGTTGTCCCTGTGTCTGTTCGAGAACACGGGCGGGCGCCTGTCCCCGCGTGTGGTGGCCGGCAGGTCCATGGGGATGTGTGCGGACCTGCAGGTGAGACAGCGTGCCAAGAGAGCCGTCGAGAACTCCGCCGGCAGCTGTAGTCTCTTGTGCAGCGCCACCAGCTGCGGGGACCGCTGCGTCAGCTCCTCCGGCAGCGCCTCGACGGCGGCCCTGAGCGTCTGGTAGTACTCCCTGTACCTGGCCAGCTCTGGGGGCTGTCCCCCATTCCCACTGCTGCTGCCGCCGCTTCCAGCCGTGGCCGTGGCCGCCTGTGCAAACCCGCGCACGCACCGGGGGCCTGCCCCGCGTGCATACCTCGTCACTCTGCTCCACATTGGTTGGCCGTCCTGGTGTATTGTTGTTATGTGCTCTTTAATTGAAGCTTATCTCATTGAAGAAACGAAGGGCTGTGAAGCGTGTGTCGAAGGACGACAGAGGCCCTGTATGGTTCTCGCCCAGCTTGCTGTGATGGGTGTGGTGTGCAGTAGAGGTGCTTTGGCTGTGGTTGCGTGGGTCTTGTCCAGCTTGCTGTGACGGGTGCATGGTTGTGATTAGCACAGTGGTGTGGAGCTGTCTCTCCACTCGGAGCGACTGGGCCCTAGCATGGGAGGCAGTGGTATTGGTGTGTTTCAACAATGGAGCGGTTGGTGTGACTTCTGCGGTGGCTTGTGTGGTGCCAGTCTACAATGGTTCAGCGCAATAGTACGTACAGCACAGCACACGCTACTATGGTGTGCATTTACAAACTACGCTATGTAGTGCGGCAGAGGAGTGTTTATACAAGTCACACTCCATAGCACGCCGACATGCGCTTTACGCTTCTTAGCATCGTAATCATACCAACCGTAGTGAGTTTGACTTATCCGGAACATGCTCGGTCGTTAACACTAGCAAGTCCACAGCTCCCCGCCTCCTATTCCGAGTGAACTGAGACATCCCCATGACCCACTTACCATATACCACTGTCTGTTGCCCTTCAGGGTGGCCGTATACTGGGGATTATAGTAGTTGTCACATGCCCACATCACTCCTAACCACTCCCCCGGTCCCATTTTCAAAATCATAAAATTGTATGGGCGTGTGGCGTAGTTGGTAGCGCGCTCCCTTAGCATGGGAGAGGTCTTGGGTTCGATTCCCAACTCGTCCATTTCTTTTTTGCTCCTCCTAGCTCCCACGCCCAGTTCCAATGGCGCCGCCACCGCCACTACTCACCCCAACCCAACAGGCACAAGACAGCTACCCTGGTCTCGAGTACTTCGATCCACACGACGGCATCGCTCTTTAGTTCCAGAAACAGCACCACGACCCTAACACTACGACCACAACGACACCGATGCTACGCCTGCTGCGACACCACTCCACCGCGCACGTCGCCACCGCACACCTCCCGACCGTGTACGCGCTGGCCACCGCAAGCAGCGCCGCAAAGAGCGCGTCGGCGCTGGCCATCGTCAGGGTCTCCGGCACGCACGCGCGCATAGTCTACGAGGGCCTCTCCCGCAAGCGCATCACCGCACTGCCACCGCGGCGCGCATCCCTGACGCAGCTGCGCTGCCCCGCGTCCGGTACGCTCCTGGATAGCGCCGTCTCGCTGTTCTTCCCGGCGCCCCGCAGCGCCACGGGCGAGGACGTCGTCGAGTTCCACTTGCACGGCGGGCCCGCTGTCGTCCGCGGCGTGTTGCAGTCGATAGCGTCGCTGCACAGTGGCCAGGCGCCGCTGCGGTACGCGGGCCCCGGCGAGTTCACGCGGCGCGCGTACCTCAACGGGAAGTGCGACCTCACAGAGGCCGAGTCCCTGAACGCGCTCGTGCGCGCCGAGACCGAGAGCCAAAGGCGCGCGGTGCTGCAGGGCTTCACGGGCGGGTCGCGGGTGCAGTTCCAGGCGTGGCGGGACCAGCTGGTGCAGCTGTCCGCAAGACTGGCGGCGCTCGTGGACTTTGCCGAGGACAACGACCTGGACGGCGGCGTGCTTCAGGCGGTGCGCGCGGGCGTGGCGCGGTTGCGTTCGGAGGTGGGAGCGTTTCTGACACGGCTGGAGCGCGCGCAGTTGCTGGCGGACGGGGTCCGCGTCACGCTGCTCGGGCGGCCCAACGCGGGCAAGTCCTCGCTGCTCAACGCGCTCACGGGGGACGAGACGGCGCTCGTGAGCGAGATCCCCGGCACGACGCGCGACAGCATCGACAGCGTGGTCGACGTCGGCGGTTTCAAAGTGGTGCTGTGCGACACCGCGGGGATCCGGGACAAGAGCGCCGACAAGATCGAGCTTCTCGGCATGGCCCGCGCGAGGGAGCGAGTCGCGCAGGCGGACGTGTGTCTGCTCGTGGTGGACCCGGGACAGCGCCCGCTTCTCGGCGATGCAATGACCGCGGGACAACACCCGCTTCTCGACGATGCAATGACCGCGGGACAGCACCCGCTTCTCGACGATGCAATGACCGCGGGACAGCACCCGCTCCTCGACGATGCAATGACCGCGGGACAGCACCCGCTCCTCGACGATGCAATGACCGCGGGACAGCACCCGCTTCTCGACGATGCAATGACCGCGGGACAGCGCCCGCTTCTCGACGATGCAATGACCGCGGGACAGCGCCCGCTTCTCGACGATGCAATGACCGCGGGACAGCACCCGCTCCTCGACGATGCATTGGTCTCGCTCCTGCAGTCGAGGCGTGTCATCGCGGTGCTGAACAAGAGCGACCTGCACACCGCGGAGCAGATCTCAAGCGCAGCACGCCAGCTGCACGACACGCTCCCGCACCTCGTCGGAAGCGTGCCGGTGTCCTGCAAGACCGCGGAGGGAATACCGCGGCTGCTCGACACGCTCACCGATACGTGCACGCAGCTCACGGCGGACCCCCACGCGGAGCCCGTCGCGCTGTCGCACCGTGTGCGCGACATCCTGCGCACCGACATCCTCGCTGGTCTCTCTGCATTCCTCGCTGTGACTGCGCCGGAAGCGCACGGCGACGTCGCAATGGGCTGCGAGGAGCTACAATCGGCCGTCGCAGGCATCGGCGCGGTCCTGGGGGACGCTGTCGGCGTCGAAGAGGTCCTCGACGCCGTGTTCGCCAACTTCTGCGTGGGCAAGTGAGCTTCGTACTCGGGCCTCGCCAAGTCATCTTCTATACACCTATGTACTCGGGCCCTGTCCATTCGCAACAGTTACAACCCCAGCGAGCGCAGCATCGCGGCCTGCACGCGCTCGGCGAACTGGCGCGGGTGGTCCCGGTACAGCACGCACGCGTCGACGTTCGCGCCGCTCTCGACGTTCGGCTCGCTGAGCATCGAGAGCACGCTCAGCAGGATCTTCTCGACGCTCTGCACGGGCGACCAGCGCTCCTCCGCGAGCTCGTACTGGTTCGGGTCCGCCCCCGGCGCGTGCAGGATCGAGATGCACACCTCGCCGGAGGGGTACACGTTCGGGTGCAGGATGCCCGGCGTGAACGTCAGCGTCGGCGGCGCGAGCGGGTAGTCCGCGGGGAACGCGAGCGTCGCGGCGAGGACCCCGCCGGCGTACGGCGTGTCGGGCGGGCCCAGCAGCAGGCAGTCCCACAGGAACAGGTCGCCCTCGTCCCGCGGGCCCGCGACGATCCCGGGCGGCGGGTCGCGCGTGAGCTGCTGCAGCTCCTTGAGCAGGCGGCGCTGCGCGGTCTTGGACATCTTGTGGTTGTGTGAGAGTGTAGTAGACTGTAGTACAGTGATGTGGTAAGCGATGCTCTTGAACAAGAGCAGGGCCCAGTGATACCGACAAGCACAACCACACAAGCACCACCAGCCATGATCATCTACAACAGGGACAAGTACGCGTGCGTGTCGTGCATCCGCGGGCACCGCTCCTCGACGTGCCGCCACACCGCGCGCATGCTCGTGAAGGTGCGCACCCGCGGCCGCCCGTCCCCCGTCGACGTCCGCGACGTCATCGTCGTCGACGCTGCGTCGCGGGTCGGCGACCCGCGCGACGCGTGCGACGGTACTGGGGCCGGTGCGGGGGCCGCGGGCAAGACCCCCGAGGAGTGCTGCAGGAACATGGACGCGCAGCCGATCATCTTCATCCGCGCGCAGCAGGAGCAGAAGGCGGTCCTCGTCGACGGCAAGCTGCGCGTCATCGTGCCGCAGGGTGGTAGAGGCAGTGCCGGGGGCGACGGCGTGCGGTACGTGTCCGAGCGCGAATTCCTCCGGCGGCATGTCGCGGGGGTAATTCCTTCTGCTGAGAGCGAGTCGAACAAGAGCGAGTCCCGCTGCTGCGATCCGCACCACATAGTGAAGGACCCGCAGGGGTACGTGGACCGCCTGCTCGGCGACACGCACACGGCGCTCTCGGGTGCGCCGTTCTCGGACGCGCTCTCCTCCACGGGCATATCCTCCACGGGTCTCTCTTCAAGCGCTGACATCTCTTCAAGCGCAGACATCTCCTCCGCGGTCTCCTCTGCAGACGTCGCTTACAACTCGCCGACCTCTCACAACTCTCACACGTCTCGCAACTCGCTCTTCGATCACGACCCGCAGAAACTCGACCCGCAGAAGCTCGACGTGGACATCTACACGCACAGGGGCATCTACCTCAGCTCGGACTGTTCCTGCCCCGACGACGGCTGCGAGTGCATCAACTGTCTCATCCACAGGAACGAGGACGAGCTGTCCCGCTACATCCGCCAGAGCGGCATCCCTCTGACAAACATCACCGCGCTCTCACAGCAGCCGTCGCCCGCAGAGGTCACGGACTGCACGGGCTCCGGGTGCAAGTGCTCCACGGTCTCGTGCATGTGTCCGAACTGCGTCGTGCACCCGGTGGAGATAGTGCCCTTCGAGCGCTTCTACTTCACGGGGCTCAAGAACGTGGTCCTCAGGAGGAAGACGGTGATCAAGTACAAGAAGAAGCTCGTGCCCTCGGAGTACTGGTGGGAGTTTTTAGCGGAGAAGATCCCGAAGCTCGATGACGAGCAACTCGAGCGCATAGACCTTGCAGGGTGGTTCGACGCTCTGCTGGAGAAGAACCACCAGTTTCTCGAATCAGAGGCAGACTGGCTGCTGTTCAATGACATGGAGGGGTTCTACGTCATATAGCGGGGTGTGCCATTTAACGGGTTTATGAGGATGGGGGCTATGAAGCGTTGTGCTATGACCGCACGAAGCGTTGTGCTATGACCGCACGAAATGTCGTTCCTACGTAGCGAAGCGTCATTCCTACGTGGCGAAGCGTTGTGCTATTTAAAACATAAAGAAATCTGTGGCATATGGTTCTGCCTCACAATGCGTTGTGCTATTTATTTAATAGAGCTTTATAAAAGTTTGTATTTGGGAAAAGTTTTGATGTTTGCATATTTTATCATTTTCAATAGAGTTTTGTTTATATCGCAATCCTTCAGTTTTATTCCATACACTCGTAGGACTATACGCATTAAAAATTTATATTGAAAATATATAAAATATATATGGTTATACGATATTATCTGTTGAGGCATGTAATATAATACTGCCTAAATTTTCCATAGCCTTTTAACTAATATGTAGAGAAAAACTCCAGTTCACGATGGAACTATTTTAGTCACACAACGCTGCTCTGTGTATATCAGTCAGAACCCACAAGCATGTCATGCAAATTGTTAAATCGTTCAAAATAAAGGGATACAGAAAGCAAATCATCAAATGTTCTAATAAAATAAAATAGTAGGTATAAAAAGGCTTAATCATAATACCAACGATGTAACCCGTCATCACATTTCCTCCTGGTCAATACCGCACACCACATTAGCCTCACGTCTACCGCTATCCCAAGCACCGTAGACGCAACCCGCACCATCCATCACAGTGTGTTCACCGGCAAATCTGATACGTGAATCCTGCCCCGCAGTCATCGCCAGGACCATGTTTAGTCCATCGTCACCTGCTTGGCATGCAGTGTATGCACCTCTGGAGTATTCTTTCTTAGTCCACTGCGTGACCATCACATTCTTCAATACGGGATGCACTTTGTGAGTAACGTCTTTACCAATACCGTTGACAACAGGATGGCTGCCCAAAGTGGTCATGATCTTGTCCAGGACAGGCTTGAAGAATTCAAACACTCTCTCCTTTTGATCACCGATCTGCTCGATATGCCTAGTTACGGGCTCTTGCATCAGCATCATCAGACTAGGTGTTCCGTCAATCTTGGCTAAATTGATGAAATACAACGGGTGCTTCCAACAGTTTAGTTCATTGACAGGAATGTCCTCCTCAAATTTCTCTAGCAACTCCTCGAGAGTCTTGGATTCACGGACTCTTTGGACGTAGGTATCATCACTTTGGGCTACAGTGACAATCTTAGTGCTCTCTAGCGACCAATTGCATTTGTCAAACTCGAAGATGACTTTACCCAATGCACCCATGTGCAAAGTACTAAAGGCTGCTTGAATATTTGTATTCAAAGGCGGATCGAATTCGATTTTACCAGGGACGTTTGCTTCACCTTTCCTCGTGATTGATAACTCTAGAAGACTTTGTGGGACAGTAACAATACAGTAATCGGCAGCGAATTCGTCACCAGCGGTAGTTGTGACAAGGACCCCTTCCTTCGTTCGAGTCACTGAATCGACCACAGTACTCTTGTATATCCATTCCTCGGGAAAACTTCTAGCTACTCTTTTCGTTACCGAGTCGAAATTTAACACTAGTGCATTTCTACCTTGATGGCCGAAATATGCACTCTGGGCACTGAGAGTCTTCCAATCCAACCCCTGCCATAACTCCAAGAATCTGGCCACCTGCGGGGTGTATCTTATTTGAGCGTCCGTGAGAAACTTCCGTTTCTCAAACATATACCTCAGTATCATCTCGAAAAAGGAACAATCCTTCATGCCCACATGTTGATAGTACTCAAAGTCAGTGAACTTCTCGATCTCCCGATTGACAATCTCAAGTCTCATCTCGGGATCTCTATCAATCCTACCCTTTTCCCTATCGATGTAGATGAAAAAGTCATCATCAAACACCATTTTCGCTCCATCCTCAGCGTTAGTTTCCTCGAGAAACATTTCGTTAGATAGAGTGTCGTGATGCCAGCTGGCACCTAGGTCATACCTCTTGCCATTGTAACCAGTCACCGTGTAAAGTCTCCCACCGATTCTGTTTCTTGCTTCCAGTACAACGCAGTCAGTGACGCCATTCTCCTTCAATGTGGCTGCTGCTTTGAGACCAGCGATACCCGCACCGATGATAACAACACTAGTCATCCTTAATATCTTCGAGAAATCGGTTTCCGTAACCCAGAGATGAAAAATAACTTTTCAAGATTCCGTACCTACTTTATACAATAGTTTTTGACACTTTTTTTCCTCGACCTCCTTGTTTTGAGAATTTGAACCCTTGCCTCCTCGTTATTCAAGTAACAATAATGCATGACTCGTTCAGTAGCCCCTACGGCTTTTGTGGTCTTCGGTGAATTGAGTGATTTTAAATGGCTTCAAATTCCACTTATATAGTGATACAAATATGGCGCCATATTTTGGCGATTCTTTCAGGTGAATTGTTGATCAAACCAATGAAGATTGGCCAGCAGGTCATCGGCTGAGATGTGGTCGGACGATACATAGTTGTTCCCCATCTGGAACGCCAGAGATTGGCTTGAAACTGGCGTTCCACTCACAGGTGCCGCTTGGATCCCCTGATTTGGATGCACGGAAGTTCCATTATTCTGGACAACATTTGGCCGTGGATCTGGCCCACTCGAGTTTCCTTGATCTTCAGCAGCATTTTCATCCTCATGCTCACCAACCTTGTTAAACTGGCCAAAAGTGTTTCTATTCGGAGTGTTATCGCCATGGTCAGTCCTAACCACGGACTCGAGCATTTTGGCCGTAAGCGACATCCTGAGACAACACATATGGTTCAACATTTTTATACACCATAGACATTGCGGTAGCATTGCTGGTGGGTTAACTGGCTGTGCAGTCTCCAATTTTTGCCATATGTTCATCATTTTAGCCACTAGTTTTCGGCAGTTGAATGTTTCTATCCCAAGATTCAGTAGAGTTAAACAAATCAATGAATTTAAAAACAGTAATGATAACTGCAGCCACCATGGAACAAAGAATAACTCCCTATCCATTATTTTTTGCAGTACCTTAACTGTCATTTCACAATGACTTATCAGTGAAACATGATCTACTGGTAATCGTACTGTTTTGAAGTCAATTTGGGCATCTTCAGGGGGGTCTAACAGTGGGAATAAGGATCTAGTCTCAAATGCTAACTTGATGTCTAAATATGTCAATAATGGCTGCATCTTCTGGAGAGGTGAATCCAGAAATGAACTGATACGTGTATTAATATTATCCTGGTACCAGTGATCCAGCTTCCTTCTAAAGGCAAAGGATTCCTCTAGCGGCATTTCCTTATAACGATTCTTCTGGAAATCAAATGCAATACATGATAAATCGAACATTTGGAATGTCTCCTCATGAAACCAGTCCATGGTATATTCTTCCCTGCCAGGTCTGATCATCTCATCAACAGGTAAATCTAATTGATGATTCCTACCCAAATGTAAGCTGATAATCTTGTCCATTATGAAACAACACCAGAAACAATGCCACGCTCTTACCTCATCGTACTTCTGATGATGTTTTGGAAACCTGTTCATGTCTAGGGACATTCCTTGTAGAATCGACACTGCCTTACTCATCGCACTCCAACAGCTTGTTTGTCTATAGCACGATCTCAGGTAGAACGCTATTAATAACCATGATTGTATCAATTCGAATGATTCCCATTCAAACGACAATTTCTGCACGATGTTGTACGCGTAATTGAAAAATTTCTCCTCAACATCCATATTATTTTGAACATGACTCAAAAATGCAATCTCATGGGGATCTAATCCCAAATTACTGGTGTTACCATCCTTGAATCGAAGTGTAGTGATTATGATTAAGTAAAGCATCGATCGGAATAACTTATTTGATTTGTTATCCCCATTGTTGCCAATAAAACCATGGTTGAATTGAGACCAAAATACTGGTTCGTGGATGATGCTAAATACAGGGTTAATATCCCTGAAGAAGATGGTCAATAGTTTTTTTATCAACACTAATTGAGTGTTGTCATTGAAATCAAAGATCTTGGGATCCTCGTTCACAGAAAAAGTATTATTTTCAGTTTGAAGATAGTTTATCGTTGAAAATTGTAAGAATCTGCCACCTGCCATATTCCAAGCATAGTTTTGAATTCTCGGTCTCTCCAGCCGATACTTTAGAATGACGCTCTTGGGCAACTGTTTCAAAAGAGATCCACCGAGGTAATGGGGCAGCATGCTCTGGTACTTTCTATGGTACCTATACTTCTTCGTAGAGAATCCAAACCAAGGAGATATTTCTTCTCTAGTCAATTCCTCATCCCTCAGGAGAAGCGATTCATTTTTCATAGTAATTGAAGACTCCCCGAGAAATGACGGTCCGGTGGTATCCTCGAGACTATTGAATATCAGAGCCGGCTTATCTTCCAATTTGGGAGATATGGTAGGAACCTGTTTGGTGCTTCGCCTCTTGAATTTACCAGAGACATAATGACAATTCTGCGAATGTTTAGCACAGTTCCCACAAGGTTGATTCCCGTCACATTTCACTTTCCTTTTCTTACAAACCTCGCATGCCTTCTGCACTCTTTTGGCTCTTTTCGTCGACGTAGTAGAGTTTTCGTTTTCACTCTCTACTATCCCGGCCGTAGTGGCATCTCTGTTACCATTCTCGAATCCAGCGGTAGAGTGTATGATCCCATCCCCCATTGTCACTGCAGCGGGTATATTTCCACTTTCCATTGTAGAAGTGTTGATAGATACCAATCACACGTATATATCCAATTGCTGCGAGTCAGGTAGTAAGGCCAACACAGGAGTGAATCAAGGGACGACTCGTCAAGACTACGTCTTTATTTATTTATTATTGTTTGTTTGTTTTCCTCTGATTATACGATTTTTCAAGGAAGAAAGAGAAGGATTTACAGTTTGTATCCTATTACCTTTAAGCTAAAAGAATAAGCGGTGTATAAGCACCCCATTGCAACACAAGGGAAGGGTCCTGATACATGTCACAGAATGTACTTCAATCTGCACAACGTAGACGGAATGCATCGTGCACTCAACGTTCCCTGTCTCTAACGCTTGCATTCATTAGCACCCGATCATTAGACACGGCACTGCTATAAAAATAACAGCCGGGTGATACGAGACGGAAAGCACCCCTTCTTACGCAGGGGTGTACGGGTGGAAGCGAGTCACAGCCATTTCCCTCTACGGAAACTTTAGCTTTCGGAAGCCAAGCACCGACAGAAGGGTCATAAATTAGGGTTTTTTGCCGTCTCCTGCAGTGCACGTCGCCCCTTTCCCCTTTTTCCGTGCCCCACTCTTTTTGGCTCGTTTAGATGGCCCCCACCGCTAAGAAACAGGTGTAGGCAGTATGACGTGGGAAAAGGAGAGTGCATGTCGCGATTTTTGAAAAACTAAGACAGTGACCCCCTCTCCTACTGCGGTACATTCTTGGTCGTATAAGGCAGAGAATGCCAATTGCCCAAACAGGAAATCCTCGGCAGGAGACCAGGCGTAATATGCACCTCACTCTGCAGGAAAATTCTCGACTCGTTCGCAAAGAGCGAGAAAGCGGCATTTGTCAGGAATGACAATTCCTTGGCAGGACAATAGGGTGTTTACTCTTTTCGAAACGTAAAAGATACGGGAATGATACGGCGTACGGGATCGTTTAGGTGAACTATTTTGTTTCATTTGCATTCGCTGTTATTTTAGTTTGGTAGGATGTGCGAAGAAAAGTTAAAGAGTGGAGACAGACAATTCGAAAGAGGAATACCTTGCAGCTGATTGGTCCGCGGCGGTTGTGGGCTGTCATTTGTCCAATTCTTGGTGCCGAGGTACAGTGCAAAGGGCCACTACAAACGTCAAATGAGACTCTAGAAGGGCAAAAAGAGGCTTTATTTATCTGTAGTGGGGGGAGGTGGAGATGACAAAATAGGGCGATGTGCTCTATCATTGATAGTATCCAAGTATTGTCCAATATGTAAGTTTCCGGAATTACTTCTTTGCGTTGGCGCTCTTCTCTCGCTCTCGGCACAATAATGCTTTGTAATAGGTATAGATGGTCTCGAGCATTATTACATTGTTTAGCTACTTGTAGATGGGTCGTGAATGGCACCACCACTCGCTCACTCCTGGAACAAATACTGGCTTTTGTCACTGCAAATCTCTCTCTTGTTTACATCCCATCTCCCTTCGCCTGTATCTTTCTCTCCGCCTCCACTTTCCGTCTCCTCTCGGGTTCTTCCTGACTGGCTGTATATATACCTTCATATGTACCTACTTTATTTTCCTTCCTTTATTGCATTTCCTTCGCTACCAAATCTTGCTGTCTACATTGCGTTTCTCTTCCACATATTGCTTTCTTTTTATGGCAGCTGCTATGTATCTGGCCCTTTGAAACTAGCTGTATTATATAGTATATACAAACAGCTTCGTGTGCTAAAAGTGACAGTACCATCCTTTTACATATTCTAGGGTGTCCTCGTCCTCGTTCAACTCAAGATCTACAGATTACAAGGTACGCACACAGCATTATCAGCATCAATAAGCAACAGCATGAACAATAATAATAATAATATTGGCAACAGGCGTTCCTCCCCACCACAGCAGAACTATCAGCCACCCCAGACTAACGGCAATTATGAATACCAAGAGGTGTATTTACAAAATAACCTTGTGGGACAACAAGTGTTGCAACAGCCAAACAACAATATCAACAGCAATAACAACAGTCTGAATAATCAGCTGAGCTACCAGTACTACACGACTGCAAATGTTCCCACGGAACAGTGGCAGTATCAACAACAAGAGCTGCAGCAGCCACAACAACAACAATATTATTATTCGCAGCAGCAGCAACAGCAGCAGCAGCAACAGCAACAGCTGCAATATCAAACAGTTCTGCCACAAGATAATCAGTCCACACCAGCTGGTAATGGCATGAACTCTTTTGAAAACGGTGAGTACAGTACAGACAATGCTTCCCTGGGTTATTACCAATATTACTCACAATTGCCCTTGCAGTTGCAACAACAGGTGGTCTCTATGCAATATGGCAACACTAGGAATGTTGCTACAGGAACCACGAACACAAACAATAACGGGTCACCCTCCGGTGTAACTTATTTACAAGCTGTGAATAGCCAGTATCCGTCACAAGTTTATTACGACCAACCCACTGGAGACAATACCAATATCAGTGGTTATACGAGTAACAATTCAAGTATCGTCAGCAGTAGCGCCACTAACATTCAGCCATCTCCAGGAACTAGCGTCCAAAACGTTAAATCTACCTCCATGGTACTACCTGGCAAAATGCAACTGTCCCCGTCCCAGGATACAGCAAGGAAACCCTCCACGAATCAAGGTCCCTCTAATTACGTCTACCCTGGTTTCCAACAGCAGCAATTACAGACCAAACAAAGTGGGCCTAGTGGGGCAGGTAGGGGTTTAAATATACAAACGGTGGCACCACTTGTTGTGACTCCAGCGGTGCCTTTTTACAGAAGCATCCCCTCATCCAATCATGGGGTCATCACTACGATGTGGGAGGATGAAAACACGTTATGTTACCAAGTGGAGGCCAATGGAGTCTCCGTGGTGAGAAGAGCCGATAACGACATGATTAATGGTACGAAGTTGTTAAACGTCACGAAGATGACTCGTGGTAGGAGAGATGGGATCCTTAAGGCGGAGAAGATCAGACATGTCATAAAAGTCGGGTCGATGCACCTCAAGGGGGTTTGGATCCCCTTCGATAGAGCGAAGATGATGGCGCAGAGAGAGAACATCTTGGACTCTCTGTACCCACTTTTCGTTAGGGATATCGAGGGTTTATTGAATGAGGCAGTGATGCGTAATGCTACAGCAGGTACTCCACAGTTGTCACTTCAACCGCCTATGATACAGTCTGCGCAGTCACTTGGAGGCTCCAGTGATGGGACTACTCTTCTTGAACCTGTCAATGTGACGAATAACGGGGATAATAAAGTTAACCTCCAAAGAACGTAAAGAGTTCTGATCGATAAGGATAGATATATATTCATTATAGAAATATAATACAGTTCAACATGAAATTACGTGCATTTCTTCAACATGTTCCCTTGCTAAACACTTCGAGGGAAGGGATGTTTGTATTACAGGCTAGACGAAGCACACGTGGACAATATGTCGTAATGGAGCCTTTCTCCAAGAGTTTCAATAATACGGGACTCTTTATCAACACACTAAGAGACTTCCTTAAAAGCATTGAAAAATGATAGTATTCAAAGAACTACGAGGCGGGAATATGTAAAGAAAAGGACAAGCTTGATTATTCAAGCTTGTCTTTAGGCAATATTTTCTATAGTAAGTTATACTTGTCAGAACAATGGATAGTCACTATAACAATATATATCCCCTCGCCAGAAAGTCACGTCACAAATACTATTTTCTGACACCAGATCTCCTATTTACAGAATCCCAACCGTCTGTGACACGCTTATCCCCGCAAGACTCGAGACTTGGCAAGGACTTCCTCCCACGGGAATATAACCGCCCAAATATCAGCGAAATCTCCGACAGACGTCAGGGAGTTCTCTCTCAGAAGCGCAGATCCAAGAGGCGCACAGAGACATTATTGGCACTCACCCCGTACACCACGCGTTGGAGACGCCCCTTGCATCGTTTATTTCACTCTGTCACCGCCGGAATTCACGAAACGACGCAAACGAGTTCAGCGACACAAAATCCGCCGATTTTTCCATTTTGATCCCCATTAAGGTGGAAAATATAACTGATTTAGAGACGTCTAGGAGCTTGGAATCAGGTGGGCACAGTGGGGAGTTCCAGGGTTGGATATATCGCAATTAGCCGCCGGGGAGTACATCGACTTGTAGGCACTCTTTGCAAAGGTAGATTCATCTGAATACTTATATATATATATATATATCATAGGTCTAGATATGGTACATGATAGGAGTCTATTAGGAAGTAGGGATATTCATTTGTTATACTCTTCGAATGATAAGTAACATACTCGAATAGTAAAGTAATCATGAATAGCACTACTGGACAGTTTTTAGATCATGCTTCGCTAGAGGTGAATGAACATCTGAAGAACACAATGGACTCCATTGGCCAAGTTTCTTACGGAAAGCTCTTTATCACTTTCATCGTGCTAATATTCGTATGGGATCAGATCTCTTACATTCAAAAGAAGGGGTCTATTGCAGGTCCCAGGTTCAAGGTATATCCCATCATTGGGCCATTTTTAGAGTCTCTAGACCCCAAGTTCGAAGAATATAAGGCTAAATGGGATAGTGGTGCTCTGTCGTGTGTCTCGATATTTCACAAATTCGTCATTATCTCCTCAACAAGAGATATCTCCAGAAAGATCTTCCAGGCGCAAAAATACGTTAAACCTTGTGTCGTTGACGTTGCGGTGAAGATATTAAGACCGCAGAATTGGGTGTTTTTAGACGGTAAGGCGCACACTGACTATAGAAAGTCTTTGAATGGGTTATTCACGAAAAATGCACTGGCACAATATTTACCATCCCTAGAGCTTGTCATGGATAAGTACATAGAGACATTCGTTGAGTTCTCCAGGGAAAACAACTACGAACCACGGATCTACTTCCATGAGATGAGAGAGATTTTATGTGCCATCTCATTGAGGGCATTCTGTGGTGAATACATCACAGAGGATCAGACGAGAAAGATTGCAGATGATTACTATTTGGTCACTGCTGCCCTAGAGCTGGTCAACTTCCCAATTATTATCCCTTTTACAAAGACTTGGTACGGGAAGAGAACTGCTGATATGGCCATGAAGATCTTCGAGGATTGTGCTCAAAAGGCAAAGGACCACGTTGCCCGTGGTGGGAAGCCCATATGTGTCATGGATGCTTGGTGTAAACTGATGCTCGATGCAAAGAACCAAAATGATGAGGATTCGAGACTACTGCACAGAGAGTTCTCTAATAGAGAAATTTCAGAGGCCATATTCACAATGTTATTCGCCTCGCAGGATGCATCATCTTCCCTTGCCTGTTGGTTATTTCAGATTGTTGCCGATAGACCAGATATCTTGGCTAAAATAAGAGAAGAACAACTAGCTGTCCGTGGTGGGGATCCAACAAAGAGAGTAGATATAGACATGATCGAAAAGATGACATACACTAACATGGTAATCAAGGAGACGTTACGTTATAGACCACCTGTATTAATGGTGCCATATGTCGTTAAACAAAAATTCCCAGTGACTCCGAGTTATACAGCGCCAAAGGGCTCTATGTTGATTCCTACTTTGTATCCAGCCTTGCATGACCCAGAAGTATACGAAAACCCAGAAGAATTTATTCCAGAAAGATGGGTCGAGGGGTCCAAAGCCAGTGAGGCGAAGAAGAATTGGTTAGTATTTGGTTGTGGTCCACACGTGTGCCTAGGTAGAACCTATGTTTGGATGACATTCGCCTCTTTATTGGGTAAATTTGCACTACACACTGATTTTACGCATAAGGTGACCCCCCTCAGTGAGAAGATTAAAGTATTTGCTACAATCTTCCCAAAGGATGACCTGTTGATGACCTTTAAGAGGAGAGATCCAATCAGTGGTGAAGTTATCGAATGATAATATCTGTTTGTTCTTTTCCAGTCGGATTTGGAGTCTATATTATTTATTCTATTTATACAAATTTTATCTTTATCTTTATTCCTATGCTTTGAGTACCAATTTAATCGAATGTGATCTTTTTACCTTGGAACTTGACGTTCTTCAGTTTCTCTTCAGCTAATTTCTTAGCAACCCATGACGGATGGTCCTCGTTTAATTTCTTTGGTTTATCCTCTGTCTCAATAGTCTTTGATCTCGAGCCTCTTTCCTTAAGTGGGATTAGATTAGCGTTATTCTTATCTAGTTCAGCTTGTCTGGCGGCTCTCTTCGCTACTCTTGCTTCATATTCTTTTTGTCTCTGTTCTCTTTCTTCTCTGACCTTTTCGACCTCTCTCTGGACATGTTTTGCTTCTTTACCATACTTCTTTTCCCATATCTTTCTTCTTGCTCTTTGACCACGTCTATTTTTCCTCTTGACATCGTTAGAAGCCTGTCGTCTTGCTACTAAGTCATCTTCAAGGTCTGAATCACTGTCATCACCACTATAGTAACCAGCCATTAATTCAGGTAATTTGACCTTCTGTTTCTTTTTGGATGGTTCTTCTGCCTCATCATCACTTCCGCCAACTTCATAATCACTCTCGTCTGCACTTGGCTCCTCGTCGGTGACTTCGTTATAGTTGATAGAAGGATCTAAGGCTGTATCTTGATCGTTATCTTCTTCGTCTGTGCCGGCCAAAATACCTTCGTATTGTTTTACCAATTCATCCTCGTCAATTCCAGCTACCTCTGCATGACTCTCATCAGAATCCTCTTCAGAATCATCTTCTTCACCACTGCTGGAATCGTTCGACTTTGCAAGTTTCTTCTTTAGTTCCTTCTCCTTTTTCTCTTCTATCGCTCTTGCTTTCTTGTCTCTGTTTATGCCTAAGAATACATCCATCCCACTATCAAAAGTTTTCAATATTTCTTGGATCTTTTTATCATTCATGATGGAACTCGTTAATTTCTCACCGCCCTCTATTTTTAACACAACATCGTTCCAGATTCTACTGGGGTTAAACTCATTTGTTTTATCATTATTTGCCAACAAATAAGAATGCTTTTGAAACCATTTGGGTAC
Organism: Kazachstania taianensis; assembly: GCA_003708865.2. Classification (NCBI taxonomy): domain Eukaryota; kingdom Fungi; phylum Ascomycota; class Saccharomycetes; order Saccharomycetales; family Saccharomycetaceae; genus Kazachstania; species Kazachstania taianensis. The sequence goes on along the minus strand of PPOK02000005.1, from coordinate 309,914 downwards.
ATTTTCCTGACTTTTACCCTTCTTACCAATGATTTTCTGAATAGATACCTTGATCAATTTCGACATAACCAAGAGATTAGCAAATTCTTCAACAGATTTGCACACTTTAAGAATGTTCTCATCATTCTTCACTGATGATTCAATTTTCTTCATTAAGGCTTTCTTTAGAGTCTTTTCCACAAAGAAAATCTTCCCATTAAATATCTTCAACCGCAGTTCATTCAATTCTGTATTTATTTGAGGTAGTGTAATGGAGCTTAGTTTCTCTTCATTTTTTTTGGAGGTCTTCTTACCCTTTGCATTGTATAATTTTTGTGTTTGATTTAGTCTTGGTTGAAAAGTATCTAGTGTTCCATTAAGGTAGTTATACTGGTATTCTAGGTTGTCTAGTTTGAATAAGAGATTGTCCTTAGGCATTGTCCCTCTGTTTGGCTTGGTTCTTCTTAGCAGCTGCCTTATCGATGAGATGAGCGATGAGATGACATTAGTATAGTATTTTAGAAAAATTTTCATCGACCCTGGAAAAAATACTTTGTGCCAGGCTTAAGTTTTTTACTACTCTTTTCTGCTATTTAAGACATAACCCTGGCATTCCTAGCTCAAAGTGTAACTTGTTTCAGTACAGTCCCCACACAATCACGATCCGATTGGAGCTCCTGATGAAGTGTTAAGTGTTAAGTTTTTGGTACGGCACAGTTGATAATTCAAGTCTAGAAAGGCATTTGTCCAAATTTTGTTCAGCATCATAAATATCGGGCGTAGCTATATATTCGTGTTCCAGCAATGCAATTTGGTGACAACCTAATATAAAATGCGTGAGCAATATATATCAAGTCATGTTGATTATTACGCAATGTGGGCAGCAATGAAAAGAGTTAGTTATTTGTGTGCGCATCAATCAAGTAAACGTCAGATGCCCCCGCCAAGATTGGCGAAGATCATAAGTGAAAAAAACAAGATATAAGATGATGAAATCTTAAGAAAATATTTCAAAATCAGACTGACGTGCAAATCGTTTGAATTTTTTGAAGCTTATCTTCATGAGAAATCAGAAGACTTTAAAAAAGTTAGCTCAAGAAATTGTCATCATAAAGAAATAATAAGAAAATAAGAAATAATAGTAATATTGCAAGAATTATTGTGAAAGTATCAGTGCCACGCCCTGTCACAGGCAAAATATCATCAACGTTATTCGATAAACATTCGAAAAACACAGTTGACCGTCGTGAAAAGTGGATATTCATCATAAACAATTTTGAAAATAATAGGATAATTTTATTAATTTTTAGGCTTACATCAAGGTATGCATCAGACAATATTTCTCTTATCACTCATTAGAAAGGAAACCTTTCCTTAGACATATGCTTGTCTTGATTGAGTAAATTGTTTCATCTTTTGCAGTTGTAAGTCAATGAGATTGGAAATAACATTCGTAATATAGTATTGGAAAAAAAGAAAGAATTGTCAGAAAGGCATGAATGGTAATTAAAAGGTTTTGTCTTCACTTCTATAACAGGTCAGACTCGTCATCTATAAATGGTTATCATCACTTAAAAATTCAATCTCAAAAAATAGTACATGTTAATGGCATGGAAATAATATGGGTTAATCTTTATAATTTTTGAATTAAAGAATCAGTTGCGTAGGTTTTCTAGGCCTACTAAAAGCATTGTCACTCATGTATAAAAGATTTATAATCTTATCAGTGCCCAGTGCTGTGGATCGTCATTTTCAACTCAAAAACAACAAATATTAACACCAGATAGTCAATCCCCCATCAAATGATCGAAATAGTGGTCAACAGAAATATGATTAAAAATTACTATTCTTAAAAAATCGTTTCAAATTTCAATGTACCCACTCTACCATGGTATCATCCATAAGGAAACATTAATTATTTTTCTTTTTTGAAAAATCAGATATATTGCAAAAACGTATCAACATATACTCGTTCAGCCAGTAATTCCAGCTTTTGTTTTTGTTATAATCATCATGTAAAAAGAAGGCAAAGAAATGTATATCCTCAGAGAGATATCAAGATGGGCTGGCATAAAAAGGAATCTTGTTAATGTTAATCAAAAGAAGTTATCGAAATACACCTGTATTTCCACTGTTAGTGACGTATAAGGAACACAACTTCCATTTCCTCAGCATATAATCACTGTTCTAATCATTAATTATCAGAAACTCTAGTTTGTAAATTTTTGATTTGGTCATCAACGGGAATGAAAATAGATAGACAAAAGAAAATCTTAACACTTCAGCTAACGTAACTTATAACTTCTTTCAATGGCATTTACAAAAACCAACGATTGATCTACTAATAGAGGACTGGGACGCTTGCCATATTCCTGTGCTAATATGGTATGTATCATTCAATAACCAATTACATCTCATAACACACCAGAATCCATCTCTTTATATATTGAGAAAAAGTGGAAAATTGGAGGAAAAATTTTCCATCACTCCGCACGAACAGGAATCCCACTTTGGGAGTAGGGTTTGGTGGGTGTTAGGGTTTTTTCAGAGTTACTTTTTCTCCACTCCGGACACTACACCCTAGCGGTGAAACGGTTCGGGAAATGGCCGGACAGGACATTGGAAAAGTTCGAAGCGCTGAAATTTCACTTTATTCATAGTGTCAAGCACTATCAACGTTTATTCAGTGTCCATTTCGATGTCAGGCTGGTAATAACCACACCCACATGAGTCCAGATAGTATGGTCGATGTAATAGAGGGTACGACCGTTGTTGGTACGAATTTGTCGCCGTCTCAACATGTCTCTTTGAAACAGAAGAGTGCTGGACCACAACAACTAAAAGACGATTCTGGAGATGAAATTGACGTCTCTTTACCTATCTTAATACAAACATTGATATTGTTTTGTACGTTACATATAACGTATGAAAAGTTTTCTTTGGAGCCGTTCAACTTTATTTGGAAAATTATTGTATTTGCTGGTGCTCAGTTGTATAGAACGTATCCAAGTTTACAACAGGTAAGTGAGAATTTGAGTAAAGAGCAAAGAGAGAGAAAATTAAGTACATTTCAATTCGAAATGGTATATGTCTTTTATTTGCCATTCATGTTATGCTTGTTATTCAATCGAGAACTGATGGATATCAACTCCGTTCTTATGTTGAATGTCATTGATAACGCTTTCCTACCAAGATCTTTAATACAGGTGTGTTTTCTAATGTTTATCAGTGAGAATGATTTAGCGTTGATAAGAAATTTTGTTGCTGTCTTAGTTAATGTTTTCTTCTATTATGCGTTGGCATGGGTCAGTGATTTGAAAAGTCTGGATAACGTTGACTGTAATCTTTTCAGTATGCTTCTCACCAATGTTCTATATTTATTAAAGATTTCAAAGAGTGTGGATTCAGAGAATATTTCATATAAGGTTTTATGGGGTGCATTAGCTGCCTTTTTCACAATTGTTGCGACTAACTACATAATCTCCCCAGTATTACAAAGATTTAGATCGGCACACTTTAGGTCATTTATATCCTTCGCAATATTTTCTTTGGGATTCCCGTTGTTGACGAACTATTTTATTGAACTTGATCAAACCCCTGCAATTTGGTTATTTGAATACATTATGGAGTCTAAGACACGTCAAAAGATATTATTCACATGGTTGTCCTTCTTGATAATATTAGTGCCAAATGTTTTGATCTTTAAGTCGAATTTCTCACTGAATACTTCAAGGAAAATATGGCATTTTCTAATTCTGATTTTAATCATTCAACCTTTCCAATGGGACCCTGTTTTTGTTAAAATTTCTTTAGCAGGCACAATTGTATTATTCCTAGCTGTTGAATATTTAAGGTTTCTGAAGTTGGAACCATTTGGTCAGATATTAGATACCAGATTGCGTTCGTTTTCGGATTTTAGAGATGATAAAGGCCCCATTATTATATCATATATCTATCTGATAATAGGTATAGCAACCCCGTTGTTACTATGTGGATCCCCAGTTGGACTGATAAGTCTCGGTGTAGGTGACTCCACTGCTTCTATCGTTGGGAAAAAATATGGTCGTATCCACTGGCCATCAAGTAAAAAGACAGTCGAGGGCACGGTTGCGTTCATATCTACAACATTCATAGTGGGTGTTGCTTGTAAAATCTATTTGAATTATTTCCCATATTTGACCATACCCAACTGGTTTTTGGTGTGTTTTCTTTCTGGTATCTTGGAAGGTAACAGTGTGTTGAACGATAATATTCTAATCCCGGCTTTTATGTTAATATGTGAACAGTTGTTTACAGACTAATAAATTAATAGATTGTAATTATGATAAACTAATAAACGGAAAAAAAAAGTTATTATACAATATAAATCCTTTTTATAGATATGTACAGAAATAAAATAACACATTCGTCTTACCTCATAACTCATTTCTTAGCATTCTTCTTCTTCTTGGACTTGGGTTTCTTTGTCTTCGAGCCTTCGTCACCTTCAATGAAATTTAACAACTCGTCAACAGATTTATTTGCTAGTTCTGGATTCTGCTTCTCAGCCTTGTTGTTTTGAGCTTTCTTCGAAGAGGCTGGTGGTGTAATACCAGCAGCACCCATTTGGTCTTCTTGCAATTGTTTCTTCTGGTGCATGTCTTTGATTAGATTACTTAACCCGTTAATCCATTGCTTAGAAGATGCGGTTGTGGTATGGTTACTACCTAATTCATTGAAGAAAATATTCTTGGCATAAGAAATGTGTTCTAAGGCAGCACGATAGTCTTTGTTTGTGGCATACATGTTACCCAATTGAGATTGAATATAACCATATGCAATATTGTCCTTGCCGTCCAATTCTACAACAAAATCTGATAATTTGTTTAAGGTCTCAATTGCTAGTTTCATGTTTTGAATACCCAGGGAAATTTGTTCTAACTGAGTAAAGATACTTGAGGTTGTTGGGTGGTGCAATTTGTGCAATTTGTAGGCATTCATTGTCTCGATAATCCTTTTGTAAGCGACTGCTGCGTTGTAAGGACTTTCGTTCGACAGTTCGAGTAACGCCAGGTTATACAGTGTTCTTATCATTTCAAAGGAATCGATACCGCATGTTCTTTCGTAGATAGTACAGGCTTTACGGCAGAATGCAATGGCTTCTGGTAATAGTTGTAATTTACCGTAAATTGTGGCCATGGATAGGTATTTCTCCGCAACATCGGCATGAACAATACCTAAAACGTCCTCTAAAATGGCGATGGATTGGGCCATTAAGGTTAACCCTTCAGATTTCTTACCCTGGGAAATGAAATTAATACCTTCATTCCAATAGTTCTCAGTAGTCAATGAGGAATACTGGGAAGATTTGACAATTGGAATAATGGTTAGGTCATCCTTGGAGAAGGTGGTAGTTGGGGCGACAAGTTTTTGTCTAATCTTTTTATCTTGAGATAATTTGAATTGCTCAAAGTCGTCCTGAGTGAAATAGAAATTTTTATTCGACCATTGGATACCAAACCTGTAAGAAATTTCTCTCATTAAAAGAGAACGAGCAGATATCAGTTCTTCTAGGGAGTCGGAAGGTAGATCATAACGGAAACGTAAAGAGACTTCCTTGCGGATTTCTGATAACAGTTCAATGCGCGTAACCTTGCTAAAGTTGTACTTGTCGATTGGGTAGAAGTCATCTACCTGTTCGGCAGCTGGTTGCTCATTGTAGCTGTTACCGAATAACAGGTTAAAGACATAAGCAACCAGAGATGGTACTGCGACAGTAGGTAATTCTCTAGAGTAAAATCTTAGGATGTGCTTGACAGCACGAGCAATCATTTCGACTTCAGATATCTTAATTAGTGGAAGTAATTCGTCGTTACCGACCAAAACAGGTTCATCATTTGTAGGCTTTCTAATCTCTTCATCATCTAATTTCAAATCTTCAGTGAGTTCCTTTGGAACTTCTTTGCCTTCTTGTAGCAACTTGTTGATTTTTTCTTGTCTCTCTATGATCATGTTCTCAACCTTCATCAAATAAGAAGCTTCCCACTCCTCGTATTCCTTATTCGCATTGGCAACATTCTTTAATCTATCATCGTGCTTCTTAATTTGTTCATCCAGCAAAGTTTGTGCCAGTTGGGCAACCTTACCCAAATAACGCAAGTTGATACCATTTTGATGTAAAATATTGACTAAGTGAGCACCGTTATATGGTGGAGAAGTATTTCCTTGAGCAAAATCTTCCACAAAATCTGGAATAACACTTTTGTTCAAATAGTCAGAGATTTCATCAACAGTAGCATCTTCAACATCATCAACTTGATAAGCATCAGGATTGAAAGTAAATTTCCCTTCCTCAAAGGCATCCTTATTGTCTAATCCTTCTGTGGCTTCCACCTTACTAGCCCACCATTTCTCAATTAACTCTGGACGTAATAAAGTCTGTCTGTGTGGATAATGTTGCAAATTATCTTGAACACTTTCGAAGTGCTCCCTCACAAAGTTAATATCCAATGGATAAGTATTGGCTAAGTCCAAGATATAATTTCTCTTATCCAAACCACTAATACCCTTTGATGAGGAGGAGAAAACTACATCACTATCATCACCCTTCTTCAAATGGAAATACTTGACGAATTCCTTGTTCAAAAGAGCTTCGAAAGTTTCATCATGCAAAATAGTCTTGGTACCTTCATCTAGGCCATATTTTACAACAATATCGCTTTCTAAGTCCTTTGAGGTTTCTTCACCGGTAGCTGTATCTTTGATAACTTCTGTACCGACGGTAGCCAACAGACCTGGAACTGGTGTTTGTGCAAGAACTCGCTTACCTGCAAAGTCAACAATAGTGGTCAAAAGATATCTGATATCCTTCAAACCAACTCTGTTTAAGGCAGAAATAGTTAAAAGATCTTGATTGGCAGCAGCTCTGGCAGCTTCGTCACCACCCTTACCTTCGTAAGTACCGCTTACATCAGTAACAAAGGAATAAAAGATGTTGTCCTTCAAGTAGATTTGTTCGGTTTCAGGGGCATCTGGGTTCATTGGTACTAAATTGTTGTAGAAGATCGACATAGCACCCTTAGTTGCGGTAATGGAGAATTCGTGAATCAATTTAGCAGATAATTTCTCACTGTCCATTCTACTTGGTAAAGTGTCAGTAGGTAGATCCTTAATAGCTTGGAACTCGTCATTAAAATTTCTTTCATTGGATAAAGAGGCTTCAATCGCATCACTTTGTAATTTGAAGTAATCACCAGTATTGTTCTGGTTTACGGAGATTAACCATGGCTTATGTAATAAGGAGGTCTGCGGTTTAACATAAGCCACAGATTCCAAATTAGATAATTTTGCCTCTAGCATTTCAACGTGAGAGACAAACTTCTTTGAATGGGTGGCTAATAGATTGAATAAATCATAAAAGACCTTATCATTTAAAGTTGGATTCTCTTCAAAAGTCCTATGAGATGGATCAAATCTAGTGTTGGTTGATCTATTAACGTAGAACCCGGATGGAGTGGCGGTGATGTGGAAATTTTCACCTTCTAAAGTAACAACTTGTAGATATAACAAATGTCCCTTTGATTTGTAGTTCGGTGGGACTGGGTTGTATTGCGATAGACTGATTGAACGGACACATGGTGTAACCAAATTTGATTCAACTTGTAATAGGTTCTTCAAGGAAGGATGGTCAAATGTCTCGAAAATCTCATGGATGGTTCTAATCACATCATTCTTTTCTTGTTCGGAAACGTCAAGAACCTTCTTCTGTTTATCCTCCTCAGCAGACTTTTCCTCTTTAGTCTCGGTATCTTTTCTCTCTCTGATTTCAGAAAGAGGCAAGAAGGGGAACTTTGGACCTGTTGAGTTAGCAAAATCAGATAGACTATCGGCAGATTCAGAGATAAAGCCAATAAAGTCACGGAATACAACGACGTGTTTCAGAGCATCTCTGCTATTGTATGGCTTAATCTCCACAGAGATGTCTAATGAGTCATCCATCTCTGAGATTAAGGCACTCAATGGATCGTCATCACTTAAGATTTTCCCATTGGATCTTAAGTTGATATTGGTCAAATACTTAGTGTCACGGGCAACAGCCAAGACATCAAAGATCGTTTGAACTCTGGTATCTCTGTTGAATTGGAATGACAGCTTTTCTACCGCTTTGTGATTTTTCTTACCAGTTCCATGATGAGAATAGTGAGCCGTTGCAGTAGGCAGCTTAATATTCACCTTAACATTGGTATTCTCCTTTGTAGAGGAAGTTTCGGTTGACATATTTCGCTACTCTAATGATGCTAGAAGAAAACAATATAATCTTCGTGGATTCTTGAGGATACTAATGGTATGCTAATGTAATATTTACAGACTAATACTATTATTCACAAAGAATAGAACACGATAGCGCCTTAGGAGAACTGGAATTGGGCAAGTTAGCTTAAACAACTATTCATCCAACAGTCATGATGACGGTCAGTTAATTTATGAGAACCAATCATCGCAAAAGATCCAAAATTTTGCGTGGTCACGTGATTTGCCTGATAATGTTAGAAATTCTTCCGGCCCCCACCCTTTCTTAGAGATGTTGGTGTTCCAGCTACGGGTGGTAAGACCATGTAATTCTAATGCACGTCATCAAGTGACTAGATACTTCGTGGAGAGTTCTAGGATCCTCAAATACAGAGATTTCAAAGGTATATCTTGCAAAAAAATAAAATTCCTCCGATACGGGGAGTCGAACCCCGGTCTCCACGGTGAAAGCGTGATGTGATAGCCGTTACACTATATCGGATCTTTTTTTGTTTTGAAAAATATGCACATCTTTAAATATTTTATCAAGTCATGTGATAAACCTTTTCTTTTCTGATTTAGGTAGCTAACAACACCAAGTGCGCCTTAAGAGGGTTCATAAAAGCATGGGTAAAACAATATTCACATGGATAAAGGTTTATATAATGATTTCATTACTATATTTCAGTTCTATAATCTCTGAAAAGTGAAAAAGATTATAATTTCTTCAAAGAAAGGTTTAGTGTAAACAAAAAGGCTTTAGAAAATGTACTAAGACCTCTAAACTCTTGAAGGCAAGTAAGTAACTTTTTATTAAGTCCTTTAAAGGAAAAACTCAAGAGGTTTTCTTGGTTTTAGAGAGGTATAAAAACTTTAAGGATGTTAGCCCTTTGCAGAGCGGTAATTTCAGGGAAGGCAGGTACAATAAGTTATCTAACCATCAGACCATATTTAAGTTGTTTATTTTTAAGATTCCCAAAATGAGATTGTCTTCCGATGTGAATGAAAAGAACTTTCGGTTGTTTATAGTCCAAATAGAATATTTCATCTCAACCATTGAAGAGTTGTCTTTTTTATTTGCTTCAAATGGTCCCTTTGGTAAAAAAAACAAAGGAAATATATGTTGTGGTCCAGTTTGATAAGTGTAGGTACTAGCCAACATATCTAGGAAAGTTAGTCGAAAGATAGAAAATTTCGAAAAATTGCATTATATATTGATATATCTAGAGATAGTTGAGTTTCTTAACATGGATAAATTCATTAATACCTGAAATTGTTTGTAACTGGTCAATTTAATCAACGCTGTGAAGAATAGTCGTTACAATAGTTTCTACTTTCGTATGATTCCTCACCTTGGGACGCCATTATCTCAGAGCTGGGTGAAAATATTTCTCATTTAATCACACTTCTAAGTGCATATAAAAACCCTTCGATTTCCCTAAATACATAGATTTGGGGCAAGCAAATCTGTTATTCTAAAAACTCTTATTGGATTTGTTTATTTGAAAAAACCATTTGTTCCTTCATAGCATAAATTGATTTTCTTTGACAAAACTTAATCTCTAGAATTTTACATTACCAAAAATGAGACGATTGAATATCACCTAAAAAGATAGTTGTTAAACTTCACTTTTATACATACGACACTTCTTGGCAAGAATCTATTGGAAAAATTGCAATTACAATATAAAAATCAATATTTTTATTAAGACACCTTTGAAAAATCTGTATAATAAGAGAAGGGGCTGCCTAGCTGCTCCTCATCTTAACCAAGGGGCTAATTATTCAGAAGTATAATTGATACTGATATGGTTTTTTTAAAACTCTAAGAGTGTAAGATCTTATTAACAATAACTGGCTCTCTGCCCACTAGCGTATTCTATATGAATTATTAGGGTATAAAGTGTATAGTTTTGCTGTCCTAACAAAGAGCGAAGATCACAGTGCTGGAATAAATATATGCACACAACTTGCCTAAGGTTACACATGACTCAATTATCTAGTCTTACATTGGTTGGGTAAAATGATAAGTGTGAATACATTGTCTTCATTCTCAAACTCAATTTCCTCGAAGAACGTGACGGATCATAAGGTAACCGCTTACCTTACTAAGAAAAACACTCATGTTTTAGACAACTTGTATGACATTTCTAAAAGACCAGGATACTCTTTCGTTGGCTCCGTTTTTCCATCCATTGGAAACATGCAGATGATATGAGCCGTACCCTTATGCGTATTTTCCCATCTGGGTTTGTTGTGATAAAAGAAGAGCCGGAGGCAGATATCGAAGACAACATTTACGTGCTAGAATGCTTCGATCGTAAGTTTGGAGACATAAATTTCATTAGCATAATATATACGTATTTAAAAAAAAGGCAAACAATAATAAACGTTTACATGTTCATTTATAAAAGGAAAATTTCAGAAGAACAGTCTATCTCTAGGTTTGTTTGGAATTGATCTGTGCTGTCAATTGACCTTGCTTGACCAAGGATTCAGGGGCATCCATGACTGGAAGCATGACTTCAATCAATCTGATCTTAGAGTTCTTTTGGAATTTCTTGTTTGACGTCAAGTCATTCCACTCCCCATTAGTTGCCACTCTAACCGCCTCGTAGTCAGTAGCACCAAATGTCGGTAATAGCTGTAAGTGGTTCCATGGCTGAATTTGGTTATAATCAGCATGTTCACCGTGGATTAGCTTCTCGATAGTGTAACCGTTGTTGTTCAAGACAAACAGATATGGCTTCAGATTCCACTTGATCATGGTAGATATTTCCTGAACAGTCAATTGCAGCGAGCCATCACCGATAAACAAAAGTACACGTCTGTTTGGATCCAATTCCTCCGCAGCCATAGCAGCGCCAAGAACGGCGCCACCAGTGAAACCAATGGAACCCCATAATACCTGAGATATACCAGTAGTGTTGTTTGGGAATCTTGTCTCATTAATACCAAATGCTGAAGTACCTGTTTCCGTAATAACAATATCACCTTCTTGTAAGAAATCACCCAATCTATTCCACAGCCAGTCTTGTCTTAAAGGACTACTTGGGTCGCTAGAACCTGCTAGTTCGGGTCTCGCAGGGACAGGGACAGGTTTATAGTGAGAAATAACCTCAGAAATACGACTTATTAGTTTTGGAAGGAGCAATTTCATCTGGACTCCTGCAAAGGAGGCACTTCTAACCTTGGTATAATCTGAATGGAATTCGACGATATTATTAGTCTGATAAGCATACGAGAAAGTACCTGTATTAAAATCAGATAATAAGGCGCCGACAGATAAAATTAAATCAGCAGATTCAACTGCTTGCTTCACAGCAGGCCCAGATAAGGTACCGACATACACACCACCATATCTTGGATTTTTTTCATCGATAGAGCCCTTACCCATTGGAGTCACAAAGGCAGGGAATTGAGTGACATCAATCAATTTTTTAGTCTCACCCTTACAATCATGTCTTGCAGCACAAGCATCAGATAAAATAACAGGATTTTTGGCGACCTTAACCATCGCTAAGATTGCTTCAATAACTTCCTCTTCTGCTTCTGTATCATTAGGTGATAGTGCCAGATCGATTGGAGTGTTTAGGTAAGAGGCAGGAACTTGGGCATCAAACATATTAGCTGGAATACCCAAATAAACTGTTCTTTGTTTGGCATAGGTATTCCTAATACATCTATCAATCTGTTCACAGGCTTGCTTGACATCAACAACCATCTCAGTAGAATCGGAGATTTCAGCAGACATTCTATGGAAAACATCAAAATCACCATTGCCCAAAGTGTGATGCAGTAAAAGACCCTTAGCAGTCGAAGTTGTAGATGGAGTACCAACGACATGCAAAACACCGACATGTTCAGCGTACGCACCAGCAATACCATTCAGAGCGGATAATTCACCGACACCAAATGTTGTCAGTAAACAGGCCATCCCTTTAATTCTGGCATATCCATCTGCAGCATAGGCGGCATTCAACTCGTTAGTGTTACCAGCCCATCTCAAACCTGGAACTTCATATACCTTATCTAAAAGCACTAAGTTGAAGTCACCTGGTAAACCGAAGACAGTTGAGACACCTACTTGATGCAATCTCTCAAATAAGTAGCGGCCTAAGGAGATTGTTGAAGTTGTTTTTTGTTTTTTGTTTGTATTATAAGAACTCATGTTGTTGTTATTCTTCGGATATGTTACAATGTAAGAAGAACTAGAGTTAAGCTGATATGTAGATCATGAAGAATATCCGTGTCCTTTATATATCATTTATACTGGTATTTCAATTTTCCTAATTAACCCTATAAATCTCCTCATATTGTCAATATACTTGTATATTTGACAATATCTAAAATAGAATATCCATTTTATGGCGTGAATCGCAGACTATCAAAAGAAGCAAAACGTATAAGCACAATGTGTCACTCCGAGGGATCCTACGATAATCTCAAAGAGCTGCCCTTTAGCTAAAGATCGGTGTTATAGTCTACATGTTAGAGTATGCCCCTCGAATTCCCGGTGTGACATAAAAAATAGACGAATATTCAATGTAGTCTACAGATATTCACTATTTTATTCGAATATTCATTTATTCAAAATTGGCTGATTTTATTTTTTCCAGGAACACCCAGCAAATCATTAGCCTGGAATGTTTTTCGAAGAAAGCCTTTTTAGATTTTTAATAACGCCGTAGATCACTTCCAAAAAGGGAAATCAATTCCCACTTATTTTTTCGAAATGACACACCTGCAGTTTTGGACCGGTTGACTATCATTTTTGAAACGCCGCGCAAGACCGCCAGAAAACATGCTTGTTTAAGGAGCAGTCCCCTTTTCTATAGAGATCTTACGGTTGGAACAGCGCATCCATGATTATTTGGCAAACACCACACCCACTCTATACATTACAAATTTCTGGATTATTCGTTACATTAATAGTTTTAGACATGCATAAACTATTATCCTAAACAATATCAATCAAGCTCCGATCTTTGGGAGATCTAAGGAAGTTCCATCTTCTTTGATATTCAATGCAATATGACTTTTTGGGGTGAGATGCTTACTATAAAGTCATCCTCAATCTATACCCATATCGTTCAAAAGATTCGTTTAACACGCATTATCGAACCTACTTTTCGTTATGCATCTTTGCATGCCGGAACTTCTGATATAGCGTTTCTTTAATCTCTTGCTTCTGTTTAACCCACTCTTCTGCTTTTCCTAACGTTGAATCAACAACGTCCATGACGTTTTGAACCATATCTAACGATTCCTTGGCTAGAATGAGCACTTTATCATTGGTGCTCACGTACGAAGTACCATCTGTGTTTATATTCTCTGTATCGGGGATTTCTGATGAGGATGTCGACTGTGGTATCGAATCTGTTGACATTGACCTTGCCGTGGACACAGTTGTAGTTGGCATCATATTGGAAATGGTAGAGGACCAATTAAGAGGCAAGCTCAGTAAAGACTCTCTAACCTGCGACCTGGCTGGCTCGGGAAGGGAACTTCCTGTAAATTTGGAGATCATACTATATACTTTCTTGATCGTTCCGACAACCTCCATTTTGATCACAGTCGCTTTTTCGTCGTATTCGGTCGAATCAAATGCATCAAAAAACTCATCATCTTCCTCGTCCTCATCGTCATCTTTGCGTTCTTCAACTTTGGAAGCTATTCCCTTTTGAATGGCATGGTTTTTAGCAAGACCGTTTTCATTACGAGGATTTTCATCTCCACGTACCTTATTATGAGAATGATGTGTTTTGTTATGATGAATATTATTTTTATGCAACTTATGAGCGATATAGGAAGGGTCTTGTTCGTTCTTCACCAACTCCTGTAGATTAGTAATTTTATCAGACAACTGCGTGTTGGCTAATTTTAGTAAGTGAAGACATGTTATCAACCGTTTCTTCGATTCTATGGAAAGATTAAACTGATATTCCTTAAGATTATCTATAGCTTCTGTTATCTTTTGCCTCTTCGGAAGGTAATCGAGCGAGTTGAGCGATATACTATCTCTATCCGTGTCATCGTGCGCTCGCTTATCAGTCTGTTCTCTGATATGTCCACTCTCCTCCTTGGTAGCGTCGTCATCATATTCTTCATCGTCACTATCCTCTTCTGATGTTGTGTAATTATCTTCATAGGCATCGTCGAGCAACCTGGCTATGGACGCAACTTTCCTTCGATCATTGAAATCATCATAAAATGTGACAACGTTATTGACAACCCGATCCAAAAGTGTGACAGACCCCTCTCTCTCAGGTTGCGCACCATCGTCCTGCCCCGTACCGTTAGACTGTGACAGTATTGAACCTGTACCATTGTCGCCCGTCTTGCTTGGCACACAATGGTTTTTCTTCAATGGCGCGTTTCTTAATTCGTCCAAAACCTCAGCAGCCTCTACATCTTCCTCGGATAACCCCGGATGTGTCTGTAGTGGCATCTGTATGGGTTGTATAGTACAATATAACCAAAATATATGAGAATAGCTATTGTTCCACTGGTCTAAAACGAAGAATGCTATAAATGGTACCTAAACGAGCAACAATTCTTTATCAATGATATAATGCAATAACGAGTTCAGAGCTTCACCAGCAATTGCAATTCGATGTAGTCACTCTGAGCGCCAATGCCCTCTCGTTATAACCAGATTGGGCTGGAAAAACCTTTGAAGGTCCCAAATAAAGATTTTTTTTCCAACAATATTTATCTATGGGGAAATCAATGCCATGTGAAAAATCAAAGCATGTTTCAACGGCCTTCAAATCCATGGATACCTGGGGTCTAAAGGCCTCTAGTATATCAGGTAAGCGTACTCTGAGTCACTCATGGTCTTGTACCGGACCCAAGGAAACGATTGGTACTGCAACTGTGGCTCCTCGATCTTCAGATACTCGACCCGCAGCCCGCTAGAGGTCGCATACGGTACCTCAAAGTCGATATGTAGCAGGCGATCCTTGTCCTTCAACAATGCACTGTCCTGCTGCTCAGGTTTGTAAGCATTGAGACTGGCTCCTCCATCGGGGAGATCTTCCTCAGTGTCGTGTATTTGCTTGTACAATTCCTCCAACTTGGGACCTACCCGTAGCGGCGGCGGGTTCATTGATGTCTTCAACTCCTCTTGTTGTCTGTCGTACTCCTCTTGGTTGAACAATGCAAATTCAACACCCATCGATGATTGTGTTTCCCCATGTCCGCCCTTCATGGATCCGATTTCCCAAAGTAGGAAATCGTCACTGACGTTAAATAGAATCTTTCCATCGTCACACTTGAATTTAATATTTTTGCTCAGATCAATCTGATAATCTGTAAGCAGTTGTTTTATCGGTATCCGAACACTCAGCTTAGAAGTGGAGTTGGTGGTCTTGAAATGGCTTTCAATTGTAACGAATATCTTGAGCTTGTATTTTTTCAATTTGGGTTTGATCTCAAAGGAGACCAGCTTGATTAGAGGTTGATCTCTAACGTGTCGCTTCAACTCATATTTACAAAGAGAAAATGCCCCATCTGGTGGAATGAACTCGATCTCCTTGCCATTCTCCACAGAGTCCAGAGAGACACATTGGTGGAAGTTACAGTTGGATATAAACTGCTTATCCTGGTCGATCACCTTATTTATAGAAATCTTCAATTTTGGCATACCTGATAAGAAGGATTTGCAATATATTTCACCGTGAATCAAATTCTTTCTAATAATATTATTCGTAAAATCCATGTAATATTCCACCTTTTCAATTACATCCAGGAAGAATTCATTCTTTGAATAGTGTATCCCCTTGGTTCTCCAAGAAACTGCCATAATGGTAGTTCTTGCGATATCACTGTTCATAAATGTGTTTTCGTCCTCTTGTTCTTCTAAAAGATCCTCTATGCTGTTTTTGGATTTCTTCTTCTTATTTCTATCTATCAAAGTCAAAGGGTCATCCTTTAATGATCCGACCACTTTTTGTGTAATCTCTTCAATCTCTTTCCTTGTATTTTCGACCGTCCTTTTCTCCTTACTCTTTTTACTATGAAGATGGCTATGTTTATGCTTATGCCTATGTTTATGCTTATGCTTTCTATCCAATTCAGAATCACTACTATTATCACTGCAACTGCAACTATCACCATCACTGACGTTATATGCACCTACCAATTCGTTGCCATCCTTATCAATCAATTCAGGTAAATTAACTTTGATTCTAATATAATCCCTCATGATACCAGAGTCTGTCACCTGAATCACCCCAAAGTCCAAACTCTCATCAATCAGCTCCAACACCAACGTAGAGTTATCAAATATGATGTTCCTATCGAGAGTTTTTACCTCGAGATAATTCTTCAACAATTCATAAAATGCTTGCAGGTAACTCAGAATCTCAATAGCGAGAGTTTCGAATATATCGACAACGGCTACTATCAACAATGAATCTCTTCGTATGTACACGAATGATAAAAGATCCTGATAGTTCAGCACCGGTGGTGAATTCTTGCTATACAATTTCCTAAATTGCTGGATTGGATACTCGACAGAGGGCAATGACTTGATGTTCCTACAGAGGAGTAGCTCGAGGTCCTCATTGAGAATGTACAGTACGGATGTCATGCGTATGTATGCTTAGGTGAATGTCGTGAACCCCTTTGACCTCTCCACCTTTAGTTCGGAACAGTCTTTATGAGAACCGTGAAATTTCTATATTAAAATGTGTCTTATTGAAGAGAAATAATTGTGGGGAAGCAACATTACCTGCCTAACATCTGAAGTGATCGAATGAAATGTATAACAAGATCAGCAGAGTAGTCCCTTTGAAAGTGGCAACCAGGGATATTAGTCGAAAACTGATAGAATTGCAACTGACACCCCTCTGGGAGCTCAGGACAGCACATAATCAAGAGACACTCGTTAGATCCTGTAAATTCCGCGACTTCGAGACGACCTGGTCGTTTCTCACACAAGTGGCAATGAGGGCCCATATCTGGGGCCATCACCCGAAGATTATTACTAACTATAATGAGGTATCCTTAGAGTTAACCACGCACGATTTAGAGGGTGGCTCTATTTCTGATATCGATCTAAGGATGGCAGAAAGAATTGAAAACTATATAAATAAATACAACGGTAAATCTGTCTAGCTAAGTTTGCCTAATTGGGCCCGTTGGAATACATTTTCCAAGGCTTCTCCAAATCCAAATATAAATATACCAATAAATAAACCAAAGCCCCCCATTTCTATCATGCGCGGTAGTGGAAAGATCAAATACCCTCTCTACTATTAAGCGCTGGGATCCTTATTCGAAGTTAGCTTCTTCTCCAACTTATCGAATTCCTTCAAAGCAATTTCTTGCGCTGGATCCAACATCTGGATGACCTCAGTAACTTCTTCCACATAATGCTTCAACATAGACTCAATACCATACTTCAAGGTAACTTCACTACTAGAACAGGAAGTACAAGCACCTTGCAGTCTCAAGTACACAGTACCTGTCTTGGGGTCCCACCCGCGGTAGTCGATATCACCACCGTCTTCCATAATAGCTGGCCTAATCCTCGTCTCTATCAGTTCTTCAATCAACTCACTGACCTCTTCCTCCTCCTCGGTATATGTAAACTTTGGCATGTTAACTTTATACCCACCATCTGCTTGTTCTTTGACGTTCTGGAATTCTTCGGAGACTATATCGTCCCCGGATTTTAAGTGGCTAGTCAGAATCTCCATCACAGAGGGTTTGATCTGATTCCAGTGCACTAGAGGATCTTTATTCACAGTAACGAAGTCATCACCAATCATAAGCTCCTCTATACCGGGGCATTCGACGAACATCTTCTCGGCAAACTTGGAATGGTTGATCAAAGTAGAGTCCGTGTTCTTGATCATGATACTCTTTGCTCCCTTGATCTGAAACATCTCACCGTCTTTTGAGATAAACTTTAAGGCATTCTCGTTTGGCGTGTCGAGCGTGTAAACCGAGAGCTGCCGTCTAAGGGACCAGATCTGCGCTTTATTTAGACGTGGTAGGTTTGTAGAGCCTCTTAATGCTAGTTTGAACATCCTTATTACGAATGTGTATATGTGCTTATTTGTAGTGTGTACTAGGGGTATACCGTTGATGACAGACTATTAAAATATCAGTGTAGATGTTGCTACCTGTCAGAATAACGGTACCTTATTTATAGCCAGTTGATTGTAGATCATTAAAAGGACTTAGTCTATTTGTCAGCAAAGACCGAAATGAAAGTCATCGATAAGAAAATTCCGCTGCAAAAAAGTTACAAATGACTAGCTTAATTATGCTTTTACTATTTACTGACACCTGCAAGTGCGACAAATACATAGATATTCTACTCCTCCAGGATTGCATCCAGGTTGGATTTAATGTTCACAATCCCAGAGGGACGATTCTCGTGAAGTCTAGCACTCAACTGACTTTGAACAATATGTAGCAGCTCCGGGTGCTCGTTCTGCCATTCCCGTAACTTGTAGGTCTGCCCTGACAGGTCCCAATATATGCCACGCATAGTAGTGTATATCCCATGCCTACCTTCCCACAGCGGATAAAGAATGACACAGAACGAACTGATGAAAATCCATATTATAAGAACGACCACCCATCCAGTAAAGAATCTCTTACTGAAGATATATTTGGAGCCGTACATGGGCATCGGCCACACCACTAGAAATGCTAGAGCGAAAAAGATACAGAGGAAATAAGCAATCTTTAATCCGTTTCCTAATTGCTGTTCCTCGATATCCAATTGTTGCGTTAACTGGGTGTCGGTTGGATCCTGAATGGCGCTTAACACAGAATTGATAGGTTGGATTCTTGAGCTTTTCACGATAGTAATATCTTTATCTATATCTTCATCTGGCAATTGCTTTGCACCTTCTGTTGAACTTGAATCCAAAACTGATTCGATATCTCCATCATTCTTCTCCCCTATGAATTCGGTAAGTTCTTCCGATTCATCGACTCTACTGATTGTCTTCAGAATTTCCCAATCAAAATTCTGAGGTTTAAATACATATGTTAATACTGGAATGGATATCAATGGTGATAACAGAGCCACTACATTTCCCGTCAACATGGGATAATCCATGAATGTAGTATTGATAGTCAGCTCACCATATAGGGATTTAGTACAAACCAACCAGGACATAATCGCAAGACTAGTGCCCAATACAGGCGATCCAATGGCTGCAATTGTATTTTGATCTTTCCAACATAATGTTAATATTACTGGAACCACTGCACTGGATATTATAATCCCCATAACTTCGTAAATATATCCCATACTGACGCCACCATAGTGTAAACCCACCGAAAACCCACTGATTCCAAGTCCAAAGACGATACATGCCAGGTGTGAGGAATAAATTAGTTTTTTACCAGATGCCTTTGGATTGATGTACATTCGATAGATGTCATACGTGAATACTGATGATACGGCAATAATTTCTGCAGCAAAACCACTAGTTACTGCCAGAAAAACCATAAATAATGTAGCCACAGCCCCGCCCTTCCCCATGACTGCAATTGCTGCTGATGGTAATACTAGACCAGAACTGATTTGATATGAAGTTAAACGATCAGGATATGTGGGGAAGCTTGGTAAATTTTCTGTTGCCAGGGCTGCAAACCCCATTGTCAAAGATATCAGAAAAGGAATAGGCATCCACGCCAAACCACCCATGACATACCCCGGCAATGCTGCAGCAGGAGATGCTGAAATTGCTTTGTTCCAATAACCGTTGTCCAGAAAGACAGTGCCGAAATTACCAACTAAATTAATGACTAAGAATATACCCGCACCTCTGGAATTCATTGTCATATACTCGCCTTGGAAATTGTGTTCCACTGGATGTCTCTGAGCAGCCTCACGGATTAAATCATACACTTTACCTGGAGAACCTAAGATGTCGCTGGTTGCATATACTTTGAAAGCAAAATACATGACAATAACAATTATAGCACAAGTATGAACGTAATCGGTTAAAAATGTCGCTTTAATACCACCAATCATGGTATATATGATGACGCCTAGTGGTAACAAAAAGGCACATGCAATATGGTTCATACCGGTTAGCTGAGAAAATACTGCAGAACCAGATGTAATTAACATTGCTGTTACCAATATATTGGTCGCCAGGGCATAAAAGAGGTAAACACAATGCCCAGTCTTACCATACCTTGCTTTCACAATCTCAAGATAAGTATGAGCATTTGGGGCTTTTTGTTTCGTCTTGATTGCTAATATAGAGAAGGCAATGATTTGAAAGGAAGCACCAGCTGAATATGTATAACCTCCAAAAACTCCATTCGAATATTGCATTGCCGTAGAAGTTAACAAAGTAGATGCCCAAACCCAGGAAGATACGACGGCCGATGCAACTAAACCGGTTTTCACCGTTCTACCGGCCGTTGAAAATTCCTCAGCTGTCATGACCTCCTTCTGATACCGTTTCAACATATGTGTGGTACCAATCATACCAAATGTGAATATTGCACCCAAGCCACAAACAATAGCATAACCGGCGCCCTGTGGAAGTATCACTCTAAATTCCCCCATCACTATTATTAATGTAAAGACGTGTTAAGAATGTTGATATATTTCTTAGTAGAAGGTGTTCAACTGCAAATAAATAATTAGACGAAAGGGAAAGGTATGTTTGAATAAATATATCTTATTTCTTTATATCTCGTTTGAAGATGCAAGCAACTAATGAATGTGTCGTATTCTTCTACTATGTGTATGCAATACCAAACCAATAAAAACTTACTCAGAACTCAATTGATGCTTTCTTGATGTTATCATCTGTTTTTTCACATGATTTACATTAGCATTATCTTCAAGATAAGGCATTGAAACAGCACCAAGGACCTTATTCTGGTAATTTAGAAATAATAAGCTAACAATACTAGTAGTCTTATCAAGGAAGATATCTCTCGTTCATTATCTCTCTTACACTACTCCTTAATGTTCAACCTTTTGTAAGTATTTCAGCATAGTACATGAATATACAAGTTAATGTGACAGATTAAACATGTCGAAAGATAACGCCTTCTGTTACAGTAATTTATCAAGATTATTTGAAATTCTTCCACTGATAACCGACATTTTTACCCAAAGGGGAAAGGATGTGATAAGATAAGCGGCTACACCCACACCCACGCTAAAAGCTGAAGACTATCCTTTCAACCCATACATTATAAAAAAATTTCATAAATTAAAATAAAATTACTTGTGTATTTCCTCTTTGGGACACTATCGGCACGCATATTTTTTGACTATTCTGAAAAAAATGTAGTAGTACTGCTCAATTGTGATGAGGTTTAATGTTATAGCGAATACGAATATTAACAGATAGATCTCGTCTATATTCATTCTTATTACCCTTGGAGATCACGTAACTATCTTAAAAGACATAAAAAGGTATATTAATTAACAATGTCTGACATTCAAAAGAAGGAAGTTGAGCAACAAGAGCAACCTCAAATCATCAAGATTAGAATTACTCTAACCTCCACCAAGGTTAAGCAATTAGAATCCGTCTCTGCTAACATCGTCAAGAATGCTGAACAATACGAATTAGTCAAGAAGGGTCCAGTTAGACTACCTACCAAGGTTCTAAAGATCTCCACCAGAAAGACTCCAAACGGTGAAGGTTCTAAGACCTGGGAAACTTACGAAATGAG
This sequence comes from Kazachstania taianensis, assembly GCA_003708865.2. Taxonomy (NCBI): domain Eukaryota; kingdom Fungi; phylum Ascomycota; class Saccharomycetes; order Saccharomycetales; family Saccharomycetaceae; genus Kazachstania; species Kazachstania taianensis. The sequence goes on along the minus strand of PPOK02000005.1, from coordinate 287,984 downwards.
AATCCACAAGAGATACATTGACTTAGAAGCCCCAGTTCACATTGTCAAGAGAATCACTCAAATCACTATTGAACCTGGTGTAGATGTCGAAGTTGTTGTTGCTTCTTCTTAATTGATTTTAAGTAACAATCCTTAAACTTTTTCTTCTTTCTACCTGTGAACAATTTTGAATTGATAATTTCAAGATGTTTCAATTGATTTACAAGACCTCTATTGGCCCACTCTAGGTAAACACAGTTTTCAATATACCTCTGTCTTACTATCAGTGGTTAAAATAGTACAAATCTCGTTATATATATTATCATATATTCCTTTGTCAATAAGGGTTTATTTACAAAATTTTGTATAATTGTATATCTATTGGAATAAATTGTTATTAGCGTTTTAAAAGCTTTATTTTGTGTGATGATATTTACACGATATAATACATGTTTACATTTTTAGCCCTAACTTTTATTTTTCTGTATTTGAAGTTGGAATTCGCAATCAGTTTCGCGTTGAAAATTTTCAGTCTCCTATATAAATGGGCCATTCATATTCTCTTTCCACATCTGTTTTTACAATGCAACTTTTTTATTACAACCATCATCGAATACCAACCACCCATTTTGGGTGTTTATGCTATTAGTACAATTATTATTTCTTTATGTTTGTGATGAGAACACGTCCTTAGGACAAATGCTATAAACCCAGCTCTTCGATCCTTTTTTAAAGGAAATGAGAGGATTTATTTTGTCAAACGCTCTGATACAACAAAAAAATACTATCCTTGATATTCAACCCTAGCTTAATGTTTACCCCTCATTGCTTTAAAATATGCAATATCATTGTCTTCCATTGGGTAATCTTTACGAACCAAGTGTGATGTCCCATTGGCAACATCCTTATAGTGTACTATGCTTGCACTGACAAAAGTGTCCTGCAAATCGCTGTGAATAACGCCAGCGGCTTCTTTAGCCGTGGTCCCGGATCTTATTGTCCATTCCTTAACTTCTTCTGGACCGCATGTGTAGAAACTTATTAAATGTAACAGCGATTTCATTTCTTGGATGATTGACGGTATGGCAGATTGCACATGTAATTTTGAGAGTGGTTTGGAAGGCACAATTTCCTGGCAAAGTTGTTCAAACTGTACTGATGGACTCGTGTTATGCTTCACGATTTCATTATATTTAGATTCCAAAGCGGCACTAAATAGCGTTACTTTATCACCTTTTGCAAACTCGTCTCTCCATTGAGCCATCTCCTTGATAAATTTGTTATTTTGCGTTAGATAATCCTCCTCATTTACATTTAATGTCAGTAATGTTGGTTTACTTGTTAAGAAGTTGTACTTGTTCAAAATTTTGATTTCATCTTGGGACCAGTTATTCTTAAAATTGGACACTTTTTGACCATTGTACAGATAATCCTGTAATGACTCGAACAATTTAGCCTCTAGTGCGAGCTGCTGTCTCATTTCGAGGTTATTTTGCATGTTTCGGATCCTTTTAGTGTTACTCTCGAGAGCCCTCTCCATGGTCTCCAAATCCTTCAATATCAGTTCATCCTGAACCAAACTCAAATCCCTTACTGGATCAACAGACCCTTCCAAATGCGTAACGTTTTCATCTGTGAAGCCTCTGACGATATGGAATAAGCCGTCAACGGATTTAATATCGTTTAAAAACCTGTTTCCCAACCCCTTCCCCTCTGCGGCGCCCTTTGTCAACCCAGCAATATCAACAACTGTCAATGTGGAGTACTTTTTCAATTTGGAGCCATACTTCTCTTGCAAGACGTCCAATTTATCGTTGGGTATCTGCATGGTAGCCTGCGAGGGCTCAATAGTGGCAAATGGGTAGTTTGCAGGGTTGCCCAGGGTCGAGTTCGTTATGCTTTGAAAGAACGTTGATTTACCGATATTTGCGAGGCCTACGATACCAGCAGACAAGTTATTGGACTGCCTCCCTATGAGCGAGCCTGACATTGTCTTGTCTATTGTATAGTCCTTGGGATGCTGTGTGTACTATATACTATGCATATACGTTTTGCCCTGTTTGTCTATAAAAGTTTTGATACGTCACACTTTAGATTCATGTGGGAAGATCGTGAAGAGAGTTGTAGTGTTCCCCCAGGGAGTAACTGTGCTTGTAGTATACGAGTTTCAACTCGGGCGTGTGCCCCTCTTCGTTGATGCGATGCGTTGCCTGCCCGCTTATCAGTACGCTGATTGGGCAGTCGAACACCTTCGCCAATGCGATCAGTTCTATCTCGCCACCCCATGTGGCCGTGGTCTCCATCTCGTGCGTGTACTCGTCGATGTCTCTCAGTTGCATTGTGGCCTCGTCGAACAGGTACGGTACGAAGTCATCTCTGTGGGCCCTGATGTACTCGCACGCGAGGTGTCTGAGCGTGTACACGTCGCAGTCCTGCGGTATATCCTGTGGCGCATGGCGGTATCTCAGTTGGTCGAGGACCGACGCGAACAGACAGTGCCCGTCTGGTTTGATGTCGAACTGCGTCAGATGGGACATCTCGCACAGCTTGTCGATGGACTCTTGTTCTATTCTTTGCAAGTTTGGCTGCACAGCCGCCTCCTTCTGCGCTTCCTCCCTCATCTGCGCAACCTGTGCGTCTCTCTTTGCGAGTCTCTCCCTCTGCCGATTGCGACGTTTCTTGGGCTGCTGCGGTTGTGCTGTCTCGTGCTGCTGCGGTTGTGCTGTCTCGGGTTGTTTGTTGTCCAGACTCAGTTGCTGTAATAGTGTCTCGGGAGTGATCTCTTCGTCCTCGCCATCCGCACTCGTCACAGGGCCATTCTCAGTAACTCCGTCAACGGCACAATTTGCGTCCTCCCATTCCTGAATCTCCCGCGCCTGCTGCAGCTCGAGGTCGCTGGCCATCAGCTCGCACCTCGAGTTGACCTCTTTCCTCTTCGCCTTCGTCGCCTGCTTCTTCATCCCCGTGACCCTGTTCTGCAGGTCCTTCCGCTCCTTGCGGTGTCTCGCCAGTATTTCCTCCATGCCGCGGCGTGTCTATCCTTCACCCCAACCGCCAGAGCCTCGCCATTCGCACTCATCTTCAACCACCTCTTCACGTTACGCTCTTTTCTCGAGCAACCGTGCACAGTGACAACCACGAGACGAACCCTCCAGTCCAGCGCCATAGCACCACCCAGCATCGCATCCACGACGGCCAAGCAGCGCTCGAGCGACGCCGGACTAGAACGGGCCGACGGCACGCGGCGGAATGACCAGCAGTTATCCCGTCCGTCGTCCCTTCGCCTCGGAACCAATAATCCGGCCCACAGCGGTCCGGACGCGGGGTCCTCGGGCCACAGTCCGCCGAGGACAAGACACCTCACCTCGCGTCGTACTTGAAGCACTTCCGGGCCTCGACAACCCGACGGACGGCATGCTCATGCTGGCGAGTGCTGGTATATATGGGCTGCAGCGGTGGGTTCTTGGGGAGGGTTCTGTGGGACGCGGGCGAAGATGCTAGCGATGAGCGTGTCGAAGTCGATGAGCGTATCGAAATCGATGAGCGTGTCCGTGACAGGTGCGGCTAGCGGCGTGAGGAAGAGCACGCAGGCGTGCGACCACTGCCACCGGCGCCGGATCCGGTGTGCGTTCGACTTCGAGTCCGGGAGGTGCGAGAACTGCTCGCGGCTGGGCCAGGTGTGCACTTTCCACCGGATCCCGCAGAAGCGGGGTCCGCACCGGAAGCGGACCTCGTCTGCGCCGGCGCTGACGCCGAGTGTGTCGCCAGTGGAGAGAGGCGTGTACAGTACGAGTGTGTCGCCCACAGAGAGAGAGGTGCGCACTGCGAGTACACCATTGCAGTACGACTTGCGCAACCGGCAGCTGATGGACCGGTACTACGACCACATCCACGCGATGGAGCACATCTTGCCCCTCGAGAGGGATGCGCTAGAAGGTGAGGTGCTACCCCGCTGCCACGAGTCCGTGCAGTACCTGTTCACGGAGGTCCTGTACGAGCTGCTGTACTACAATAACCGCGTGGAGAGCGCGGCGAGCTACCAGAAGTACGTGATCCGGCTGATGCAGGTGGACTTCGCCTTGCTGAACGACAGCGAGCGGGTTGTTGTGACTACGTGCTGCGTGGTGCTGTGTTTCCTGTACCCTTACAACAGCGTCGTGCTGTCGTTTGCCTGGGGTGTGTACAACCAGCTATGGGCGGAGATGCACGAGGCACTGTACGAAGAGATCAGAGCGAAGCAAGGCGTGCAGTTCCAGATATTCGACCTGTTGAACAGCAAGATAACGGGCTGCGGGACGATACTCCCTCGCGGCGACGTGAGTGCTTCTGCGACACCGGACCAGTGCATGATGCTGCGGTTGTTCGGCGGGGGAGAAGCAAAAGCCGATACAAAATGTGACACTTACAAAGAATTGAAAGCGGACACTTACAAAGAATTGAAAGCGGACACTTACAAAGAAGACAACGTCAACAGGATCTGGGTGCAGTACGGATGCATACTCCGGGACAAACAACGGCTCGTGCGGGCACTGAGCGACGGCTTCGAGACATCCATACACTTCTACTCCGAGGCCGTGACGACACTGTGCGTGCTCATCACGGCGATGCTCCGCCTGTTCATGGAGATCGACAGCGGGAACGTCACCGACAACGTGTACCAGATCACGCACTCGCTACGACAGGCGCCGCCTCGCCACGGGTACCGGTACGTGCACGGGCTGCAAGTGGTGCTCCACGACGTGAACCGCACACTGCAGTCGCTGCGGGACGTCCCCTCGTTCTTCATCAACGTGCTGTCATCAGCTTGTTCGGGCGAGCAGAGCGCGACACACTCGCTGATCCAGCGGCTGTCTACCTCGATGAACGAGCTCGTGCAGATCACTACGCTGAGCAACAAGATCGGCGGGGACCGGCGCCCCCCGAGCACACCAGCGACGTCCGCCCCCCCACATAGCGACAAGCGCCGGGTGATGCTGGACGTCAGCGACAAGAACCGCGCGAGCGTGACCGCGGACGTCCGGGAGCGACTCACGCAGCTGGCCGCGCGCCTCGCGACGCAGCACCGGAAAAACCCTACGTAGACATACTTATAGACACTCGCAGGGACAGTCCAATTCCCCGTGTTGTTCCTCGCCGCAACAGGTGACGGCGGCGGAACTGCCTCGCTCGAACACGCTGTCAAGAGATCCAGGGGCACTGCCGGATCGGGAGACGTTTCTCTGTTCACGCCACTTTCGCAAAACTCACGCGTTCGGGGGGTTGAGAGAACGAGAGTGGGGAGTGGGAGACAGAGCGGGGCAGTTTTCCCGCTTCCCTCCGCTGTGTCTGGCACGCGAACCAGGGGCGAAGTTTTCCCGTTTGGGTGTCTGCCCAAAACAGGGGCCGTGTTTTTGCTGTTGTTTGCTGTCCCCCTAATTTTCGTTGTCGGCTGTTTTTTTGTTGTTTGTTTGTTTGCGTGGTGGGGCGTATTTAAGCAGCGGTGGTTCCTTGTGTGGGAGTGTGCCCCACTCCCCTCGAGACACCAACCACACAAACACAAACGCACAATCACAATGTCCGGCAAGAGACACGTCAAGACCCAGTCCACGTACACCTTCGAGAGCAACACCAGCAACGTCGCAGCGTCGCAGATGCGCAACGTGCTGAACAAGCTGGCGGACTCGGTCGCGGACGAGGAACTGCACCGCCGGTTCGAGAACGAGCTGGACTCGTTCTTCGCCTTGTTCAGGCGCTACCTTGTCGAGAAGTCCCAGAGTGACAACGCCCTGGACTGGGACAAGATCAAGTCTCCGTCGCAGGATGAAGTGATCGACTACGCCAAGATCTCGCCGGAGCTGAGCGAAGAGGTGTCCAACTTGACGAAACTCGCAGTGTTGAAGCTGAACGGTGGGCTCGGTACCTCCATGGGCTGTGTCGGGCCCAAATCCGTCATAGAGGTGCGCGACGGGAACTCGTTTCTCGACCTGTCGGTCCGCCAGATAGAGTACCTCAACAGGACCTACGACAGCGACGTGCCGTTGTTATTGATGAACTCCTTCAACACGGACAAGGACACAGAACACCTCATCAAGAAGTACTCGGGAAACAGAATCAGGATCAGGTCCTTCAACCAGTCCCGCTTCCCCCGCGTCTACAAGGACTCCCTGCTGCCCGTGCCAACGCAGTACGACGACCCGAAGGACGCGTGGTACCCTCCGGGACACGGGGACCTGTTCGAGTCCCTGCATGCCTCGGGCGAGTTGGACGCGCTGATCGCTCAGGGGAGGGAGATCCTCTTCGTGTCCAACGGGGATAACCTCGGCGCCACCGTCGACCTCAAGATCCTCAACCACATGATCGAGACGGGTGCGGAGTACATCATGGAGCTCACGGACAAGACCCGCGCGGACGTCAAGGGGGGCACGCTGATCTCCTACGACGGCCAAGTGCGGCTGTTAGAGGTCGCGCAGGTGCCCAGGGAGCACATCGACGAGTTCAAGAATATCCGCAAGTTCAAGAACTTCAACACGAACAACCTGTGGATCAACCTGCGCGCCGTCAAGCGCCTCGTCGAGGCCAGCGCGCTAGAGATGGAGATCATCCCGAACCAGAAGACCATCGTCAGAAACGGACACGACATCAACGTGTTGCAGCTCGAGACAGCGTGCGGGGCCGCCATCAGGCACTTCAGCGGCGCGCACGGGGTCGTCGTCCCCCGTTCGCGGTTCCTGCCGGTCAAGACCTGCTCGGATTTGCTTCTGGTGAAGTCCGACCTGTTCCACTTGCAGCACGGCGCGCTCGTGATCGACGAGGAGCGGTTCGGGCCCAACCCGCTCATCAAGCTCGGGTCGCACTTCAAGAAGGTCTCGAACTTCAGCAACAGGATCGCGCACATCCCGCGGATCGTAGAGCTCGACCACCTCACCATCACGGGGAACGTGTTCTTGGGCAAGGACGTCACTCTCAGGGGCACCGTCATCATCGTTTGTTCCGAGGGGCAGCGGATCGATATTCCGAATGGGTCTGTCCTCGAGAACGTCGTCATCACGGGGAACTTGCAGATTTTGGAGCATTGATTGGCGTGTTTGCTTGTTTGCTAATGATATAATATAATATAATGTATAAAGGCTTGAGCCTCGAAAGTCTGCTGTCAATGATATAATACATGAGATAAAGCCTCGCGCCTCGAAGAGTCTGCTGCCAGTGATATAATACATGAGATAAAGGTTCGAGCATCGAAAAGTCTGCTGCCAATGATATAATATATTGTGTATAAGATATAAAGCCTCGAGCCTCGAAAAGTCTGTCAATGATATAATATAATACATGATATAAAGCCTCGAGCCTCGAAAAGTCTGCTGCCAGTGATAATATATAATACATGAGATATAAAGCCTCGAATATTATGCCGTCGCTGCTTGCTACTTGATATAATATATATAATACACGAGATATAAAAGGCTCGAAATTAATGCCGTCGCTTACTAAAGTTTGCTCAATATCAATATAACTGTGTGTCTGAGTAGAACGTATTCCCGTCGTGAGAGTCTTACTTCTATAATCTATAAATGAGTGTCTCGACGATTATATGGTCTGCTCGCGTTGAGCATTGGTCCCTCCCATCTTGAAAGTCTTGCCACTAGGATATAAGATTGATAAGATATACAAAACCATCGGTATAAATGAGTATCTCGATTTAGAGAGGGAATGCCACTACCTGTCGCTCGCGTTGGTCACTGGTCCATCCCCCCTTTGATTTATTCCCATCTTGAAGGCCTTGGTACTATGATACAATATGTATAGAGTCTCGATATATTCATGTGTGTCTGAAATAGATATGATTTATTCTCTCTTGAAAGTCTTGCTACATTTCGCTTTAATGATGTAAGACGTAGAAGCTTCTCTATAAATTAATGTGTCGTCGATGACTTGAAAGTTTTGTTGCGTTTCGCTACATTTCGCTGCTAACGATGTAAGACGTAGAAAGCCTCGATTTAAAATCATTGTACCGTCCCTTACCTTTTGTGAAAGTCTTCCTACATTCTGCTACCAATGATACAGCCTTACTTTACCTTTCGTGAAAGTCTTGCTACATTCCACTACCAATGATATAAGATATATAAGCCTCGAAATAAAATTAGGGTGCGTCTCGAATGATTTATTTCCCCTCTTTCTTCCCCTCCTCTTAACGTTAGATATAAAGGATATCTACCACTGTGCAAACGTATATCCATGACAACAGACGCTTGTTCCAGCATACACTGCTGCGTAGTGTTACGCCCATAGCATATACCTACATACCAAACAGTCTGACCAAGCGCGTAATATGACGGCCAGACAGTTCAAGGCATGTCTCTTCGACATGGACGACACGCTAGTGGACACGCAGAAGGTCTACACCGTGGCACTAAACGACCTGCTAAAGAAGTACAACAGGGGACCCGTCACTTGGGAGTTCAAGAACGAGCTGCAGGGACTGCCAAGCGATAAGGTGCCCCAGATGATCATCGACCACTTCGAGCTACCCCTCACCGTCAAAGAATTCTACGACAAGCAAACCGTGGACTGGGAGCTCTGCGAGGTGTGCTCGGGGGCGTCGTATCTGCTCAACGAGTTGAAACGCAGGCATGTTCCTTTGGTCCTCTGCACGTCTTCGAACAGAGATCTCTACGAGATCAAGGCCGCTAGGGACAAGAAACTGTTCGAAGTGTTCGACGTCGTCGTGACGGGTGACGACCCGAGGATCGGTAGGGACAGGGGCAAGCCACACCCGGATATCTGGAAAGTGGGACTACTGGAGCTGAACGAGCTTCTCCACTCGGACATACAACCAGAGGAGTGCCTAGTGTTTGAGGACTGCCCCATTGGGGTAAAGTCGGGACTTGAATTTGGATCTTTCGTCATATGGACCCCCCATCCGGATTCGGTGGGCGCTATGGAGGATGATCCAGCGAAAATATTGAATGGTAGGGGAGAATTGTTGGATTCTTTGTGTGAGTTTGATCTAACAAAGTATGAATTCCAAAACACTTAAGATTGATATCATGCACCAGTAATCAAAGATGGACGCTCGCTTCCGTAGGGATGAAAATTCCAGACCCACATCTTTTATCTAGCCAACGATGGCTTCATAAAAAGATAATGTATTGAAACTTGATATTCAAACAGACCCTCAGCTTTACCAACTGGTTATGGAAACATTTCGAAAATACCCATGGTACTGGGTTTAATTTAGATTCTGACACTGATTATAAAAGGATTGACTCCTTCACATCGCAGGATATCAGTGGATATACCATGCTTGATGAATATTGTTTCAAATCAGAAATATACTCAGACATAGAAACAAACCCTTTTATTACCTCCCAACACCACTATTGTCGACAGTGCCAGTACTCAACATCCCGTACTTTAGAGCAAGCAAAAATGCCACGCCTGTGCTGTTTCCAGCGTGACTTCTAGTCAATTATCAAATTTATCATATTATTATTTAAACACAAGACTATATACCATGGTTTGTTAACACACCTCTTAGTACACGTATCTTCCCAGTCCAGCGTTACTGCTGTTTAAATTCCAGCTCAACACCTGTGTTTATCCATCCCCGTGTTCAGCTTGTTGAACAAATCCAGACTTACTATTTAAATCACTTATATCTAGACTTCACACTACTGTTATTGTTGTATTTTTTCATATTTTGAAGGCACATTGTGTATGAGAAGGAATACGAAGAAGCTTCATTAATATATATCTAAAAGCTTACAGATCTTAGACGAAAATTCAGGAAAATACAAAATCAAAAGAAGATAAAACCAATAATGTGTAAAGTTCCAAACTAGGGCTTCCTCAGATTTATTCTCTTTCTTCGTAACGGCTTGAATATAAGTAGGTAAAATTCCAATAATGTAATATGGAGTTATACCAATTATGCACTCTATCGAAAGTGCCATAATAAGGTATAAATTATTGTGCTTTTTTTATTTTTTTTTCTTCAGCGCCATAATTTCCAGGACTTTTCCTTCAGTTTATACTTTTCTTACTTGGCTCCACTATTATTTAGCCGCCGAGGGTCCACAAGCATTTTTTCCAAGCACACAACAGTCAAAAACAATATTAATGGTTTCCACTGTTGGAGCAAACCCAGTTCTCAAGGCAGACACGACGTATATCGTAGTCATGCCATCGCCCGTACTTTTATTATTTACATGTTTGTAGAGTGAGTTTACAAGACCAGTGCATAGCAGATCAAAGTTGAGGCCATTCCGTACGTGGAAGCACGTCGCTTACAAACCTTTGGAAAGCCATCCCCTCCACGTTCTCCACGCCCCTCGCATTCTTGATCACGCCGTGTTCCACGTCCAGGGACACACCGTACTGCGTGAAACTTACACTAAACTTGGGTCCCGCGTTGTACGTCCAGTCCTCACTCCTCAACCTGTGCATCGTCCCGCGAATGTCATCGTTGACCGTCCTGGAGCCATCGCAGTAGAACACAGGCACTTCTGTCCCCGTCGCAGCATTCACCCCTGCAACGCATACGTCTACGAACTCCCGCGTGGAGTGCAACCCGATGTTCGTGACGCTGGACCGCACACTGTCCACTCCCGCACCGCTCCACTCGACACCCTCCTGCGCAGGCGGCTTCAGCAGCCCGCCGAACGCGTGGATGTCGGCGTCCACGAGCATCGTCCCGTGGTGGTACGCCCTGCCCCTGGCGATCTTGTACGCACTCCCGCCGCACTTCTTGCCCCGGAACAGCACGTCCCCGCGGCAGTTCAGCGCGTAGTCCCGGGAGCCCGAGTACTCGTTCATCCAGCGGGCGATGCACCCGCTGAAGGCGTCGCGCCGCAGGAGCTCCCTCGCCGTGACGTACGCGTAGTTCACGTTACCAGGGTCGTGGACGACCGCGCCGCCGCCGGAGAGCCGCCGCACCACGGCGTACTGGTTCGCGTGCAGCGCCCGCAGCGAGAGCTCGCGCCAGACGGTCTGGTTCTTGCCCACGACGGCGCAGCGCGCGTTCACGTAGAACAGCAGCCGCTGGGACGCGTCCGGCGGGGCGCGCAGGGGCGTGTGCCGGAAGACGTAGTCCTCGAGCGCGAGGTTGTAGCAGGGGTCGCGCGAGACGCTGCGCAGGATGAAGCGGCCGGGCGCGGCGACGAGCCGTTCGAGTGCCGGGCCCGTGAGCGTCTTGCTGGCGAGTGTGCTGGGCAGCATCGTGCTGTGGCGCTGGACTGCCCGAGTGTGGCGGTAAACGCACAGCGACCGCTCTTGAGCACTCGGCGTGGCCACACCGCACGACAGCGCCAGCGCCAGCGTCGGCCGGCTATTGCAATCTCGGTATCGGGGCGTGTGTCTACTGCAGGTTGGCACAGGGCGGCTCTGCCTTATAGCGCCATCGCATCGCTTACTACTGCTCCACGGCCCCGCACTCGCCCAACACACAGCGATGGACAGGGCGCAGACCTTCATCAGGGAGCAGCTGCTCTCGCGCAGCTTCGACAGCGACGCAGTCCCCGCCGCGGAGGCGCGCCTCAGGGACTCGCTGCTGCTGACGCCGACGGGCGGTCCGGTGTCCCGGGCCAAGGCGCGGTCCAAGCTGCGGCTGGAGACACAGCACGCGGGGGAGAAGCACACCGGGTACGCTGCGCTGGTGCGGAACAGCCGGCACGCGATGCAGCAGTTCGTCGTGCGGAGCCAGCAGCGGGCCGCGCGGGTCAAGCGCATCGCGCGCGAGCACTCGCTGCGGACGCGGGCCGAGGTGGAGGCGTATCTGCGCGAGAGGCACCCGCAGTTGCTGGCGGAGTGTCCGCGCTACGCGGAGCACGCCGCGGTGAACGAGCGGCTGTGGGTGCCGTACGTGCGGGAGATCCTGAACGTGCCGGCGAACGTCCCAGACGCCAACAGGCTCTCGATCAGCGGCGCAGCGGCGCTGCAGCGGCTCTCGATGGCGGAGTACAACGGGGCGCTGCTGCGGGTGACGCGCAGTCGCAATAGCAACGTCGAGGGGCTGCAAGGCGTGGTCGTGTGGGACGCGCAGAAGTCGTTTGTGATCGTGACGCGCGGCGAGCTGGTCGACGAGGTGAAGTGTGTCCCCAAGAAGGGCACCGTGTTCACGTTCGAGGTGCCCGTGAACGACACCGAGGCGCTCGAGTACTCCATCCTGGGCGACAGGTTCAAATACAGAAGCAGCGACCGGGCAGGGCGCAAGTTCAAGGCCCGGAGATGCGACGACATGGCGTTCTGTCTCGAGTAATCCACAGATACGCTAACATACATACGCATATACAAGAGTGACGACATGGCGCTCTGTTTCGAATAATCCACACATATACACCAACATATAGAAGTGACGACGAACACTAGTACATTTAATATGTTTCTGTGTATACTGTGAGCAAATACTCTGTTCTTTCAAACACATAAAGGTTTCAGTGAATTGACAGTTTGAAGGTCAGTAAGCGCTAACGTTTGATGGAATAAAAGTCTTAACAGTCATTATACAGTCAATACTTCCACAAGGTTCAATACGTGGACACGGCTTATTACAAACAACCAGAATCAATAGTACTCATTCCTAACATCTGGCACTCACGCTGGAAGTACATTGAGAAATTGAATAACAGTAGTTATTAGTTTATTCTTGATCGGACGAGATGCTTCTGGATCTCTAGCTTGTCTTGATAACTGATTAACTAATCTTGAGTAAAGTGTTATGATATTTTCATTTGATCAGAGTAGAAAGTGTAACACCGTCAACTCTGGTGTGACTAGGCATTATCACCAATGCGTCTTTAAGATTACTGGGATTTGCTAGCGCTCGGTACACCTCTTGAATCAAGATGCTGAAGGAGATAAGAGTGCAAATGTACGAGCCTGCTCAAAGGTCCACACACACTTAACTGCTACACTCTGCGCAGCATGCCCCAGGCACTACCAACAGTCCTCCAACCGCCGTAGTCACAGCTTGGCATCTTGTTGCAGTAAGCATCGCTGTTTACTTTATTAGTGACATTAAATCTCAGTCACTATGTACCCTCAGACAAGACGCTAGCACAATTGCACAATGGTCTCGAGGGAAGAGGTGCGGGCAGCATTGTTGAAGGGAGACGCGATCGATGAACTGAGCGCGTACGCGGAGACGCTGCTGCAAGCGGTGCTGGATGCGTCAGAGGAGGACATCGAGGCGCGCGAGCCGCTTATATCCTTCACAAGGGCCAAGTTCAGCAGATTAGTGTCGCTGTGCGGGCAGTTTGTCCGCGGGAGGCACTACTACGAGGGGAAATTGGTCTCGCAGCACAGGGTGATGGTAGTGTTCGGCGAGTACACGAGGGACATGATCCTGCGTTTGATAGATGCGCTGCTCACGAAGTATGCCTGTATGTTCGAGACCGCGAATGCCCCCGACGAACAGGGCTCTCGTGAGGAACGGACCCTGTTGCGGAAGTGGAGGCTTCTCTACCTCAGTTACGATTACGCCTTGAGCAGGCTGATGCCCGTCGTGCAGTACGCGAACAAGAACTACAGTGCTGCGGCCAAGGATATCCCCCGGGGCAGCACGTTTGACGACTACACGGATGCGTTACTCTGGTCGCATGTCAGGGAGAAACTGGGCAATGGATTTGCTTCATTCATAGACGCCGTCACTGCCGAACTCTTGCATCTGCCATTGCAAGGGTTCTTAGAGGACCCCCTGTATTATGTGGATAACCCTCTCCGAAGGGCATACCTTGCACAGGATACTGTCCGTGGAAGCACAATCTCGCAGTATTACACTGATGCGGTGGAGAAATATGTGGAGAATGAACTCGATATCAGTGGCTGGATGGGGACCGCACTCATACCGCACATTATCATGGAACTGGAACGCCACGCATACATCACTTGCACCGTGTCGACGTCGCTCATCGAGAGTGTGAACGATCTGATCGTGTCGAAGGTAGTCATTTCTCCAGAGACCATCCGTGCGTATTTCAAGAGCTTCCTGGGTCTAGACGCCCAAAAACAGATGCACTTCGGGCGAATGGAGTTTGTAAAGAATGCACAGGGCCAACCACAAAGCGAGAAGTACCTTGCACTGTTCAGGAGGGCTTACAAGTCCAGAGGTCGCGATCAGGAGTACTTCGACGTCGTGACGCGCATCATACAGGACGACTTGGCACTGTATTACAATCCGCAGGAGAGTGACGCGTTGGAGACTCTGTTTGGCAGGTTGACGGAGTACGTCCGTTTCTTCCACACGGATATCTTCCGCTTCGAACCCTGTTTCAAGAGGGCGTACTCGAACGTAGTTGGAGGTGATGTGAGACTGATGGAGGCATTTGTCAAGCACTGCGAGGGTGGTCATGGCGAGGGTGCCGTATTGCACAGGGAGTCGCCGATCAAGGACGGGTATTTGCTGCCCATGCTGATGCTGAACTTTGACAAAGCCATCGTGGACGTGTACTCGCGGTCGCTGTTCAGGCGGGTGCTACTCAACGCGTCTGGCCTCATGGGATCAATACAGGACACGTTATGCGGCGAGGGCGCGATCATCTCCACGATGGTCAGGTTCCTGAAGACCGGATACAACGATCCCGCGGAGAAGTTCCAGGAGTTTATCCGCGAACTCACAAGCAGTCTGCAACTGATGACCAAGTTTAATGCGACGACGCCAGATGGGGACACACCCTTAACATTAGAGGCCCTTGTCATCGACCGAAATAAGGTCCCCGACACGTTCCAAGGGGCATCCACGGAGGAAAAGATCGTGCTGCCACAGGAGTTGCAACAGTTATGGGCCCAATACAGAGAATACTATAGACGTGAGGACAAGCGCGGGGACATGAAAGTGGTCACGCCCGTGTACCATTTGCAGCACTGCGAGGTGCAGACACAGTACATTCTCCCGGACGGGCAACCACTCACGCTGCAACTAACACTGTTCCAGACGTGTGTGTTGAATGAGTTCAACGATCGGGACAATGCCTCGTTCAACTACCTGATAGAGACTCTGCAGATGTCTCCCGGGACGCTGAAACCCGTGCTGAATTCGCTGCTGAATGCGCAGATACTGAGACTCGAGCCGGACAAGACCTTCTCCCTGAACGAGTCCTTCACCCCAGACATGAACAGGGTCAGGTCCGGCAAGTTGCGGATCCCACTGCCGAAACAGCACAGGCCCACGCTACAGCAAGACACCTCTACGACCAGGGCCAAGGCCGCTGCTGGGCACGCGTCGATCGAACATCCGGAGGGGCTGCGGTCCGTGTGGGAGCGCGACCTGCTGCGCGCGTGCATCACACGCACGGTCAAGAGCCACGACCGGGCGCTGGACCACGCGGCGCTCGTGCGCGAGACGCGGGCGCAGTTCGCCGGGTGCAGCGTCAGCGAGTTCCGCGAGGCCCTCGAGAGTCTGCGCCGGGACAAGTACGTCGGGCTGGAGCAAGGCAAGTACGTGTTCATGTGAAGATGCGAGCGTCGTCGTCGGGTGAGTCAGTGCTGGTCGCGGTGTTCAAACCCGAGCGTCGTCGTCGAGTGAGTCGGTGCTGGTCCCGGTGCTCAAACCCTAACTGAAATTTCAGATTCCTCACACAGACGCTGCGAAAACGTATAAAAGCGTCTGGCGATATTTTGTGACATTACTCTGTTCACCACTTCCCAACGGACTGCAAGACGCAACGCAAGCAAACGTGTACGCTGGCCCGCGACAGGGGTCGCCCACCGGTATACACAACTGTATAATGATGAGATACAATAGTGCATAGTTCAACTGATGTAATTAGTTACTAATGAAGATACACAAAAACATCGAATTTAGTCTTTCGCTCCTATCTGAACCATACAGTGTTGCCCCAATGCTTGCACTTCCACACCTCCTATCTTGTCCACGTAACCTCCAACCTTGATCCTCCTACCCCAAACAGAACTCTAGACGGAAGTCTAGGCAGAGCAGCCTGGATATTTCCAGCGGAGATGCAACTCCGGGCGGAGACCCGTATTATTCAGCCTAAAAGCGTAAGAACCCCCCCTGCAGCGCAGTGGTCCCGACCAAAGGGCACACCACGACACACACGATGCTCTCGCAGCTGTTCATGGAGTCCGTGGAGGACGCCGTCGCGCTGTCCACGCAGCAGCACAAGGCGCTGGTCGTCTACAGCACCACGGAGGCAGACGGGGACCACTGGCTGGAGTCCTGGTTCAGGGGCGGGCAAGCCACGGGGGTAGAAGACACAGCAGACTGGCGGGATCTCGAGACGCGGGCGGTGTGGTTGCGGCTGCGCCGCGGAACGACGCAGTTCGAGGCCTTCGAGCAGATATTCCCGGACGTCGCCACGCCGAGCCTGTACCTGATACACGGCGGCCACACGAAGTTGCTGCTTCTGGACGACCCGAATGACGCCACGGGGGTGAGCGGGTACTGGGAGAGGCTCGTTACTGCACTGAGGAGTGTCCCCGGGGCGAAACCTGTGCACGCTGCTGCTCAGCGCCCGGCGACGAACAGAGAGACCTTCAAGGAGAGTGTGAACGAGACGGCACAGCAGGTGTACCAGCACCAAGTACAGGTGGAGAGGACGCAAGCGACGGAGGAGAGGGAGCGGATTCTGAGACTTGTAAGGGCCGATAGGGAGGAAAGGCGCGCTAGAGAGCATGAAAGACACTTGCAGGAGGAAGAGGCCAAGAGGAAAATTCCAGAGGCACCAGTGATCCCGGATGAAAACATTCGTGATAACATCAGAGACACTGCCAGAATTCACACGGCGACGTGCACCTTACAGATCAAACTCACAGACAGCAAGACCTTGAAACACAGTTTCGAAGCTGCAGAGGCCCTGAACGACGTGAGGAGATGGGTAGATGCCAATCGGACAGACGGTGACGTCCCTTATGCTTTTCACAGAAACTTCCCAAGGACCACGTTCCAGGATTCCGATGAATTGAAATCCCTGGAGTCTCTGGAATTGACGCCAAGGTCTGTCTTGATTTTGAAACCACTAGAGAGTCCCATGAGGAGGCTTAATGTTGCGGAAATGGAGAACCCGGGACTTTTGGGGAAAGTCTATAGCGGACTGTCCTCCTGGTTGAACAGAGATCCAAATCAAAGGAACGACGTCGAAGAGTTTACTTCTACCCAACGACCACCACTCTATGAACCGGTATCTCATACTAGCTCTAGATTGGAGGTTAATCAATCACCTACAAATCCAGAGGGGAATCTTATTAGGGGCCCCTCTGACAACAATATCTCGTCAAGATCAATCACGCCAAACGTTTACCAATTCATTAACACAAACGATAACAACATTGAGGAGGATAAGGAAAAGGAAACGTATAACGGTAACGCCATCAAATTGGAAAAGAGGAAGGATGACAAGGACGAAAAGGATCAATAGATGATCCCGTTACACATTATTACGATTATGCAATGATATATACTCAAATGTTTCTACATATATACACACATCCATAGATATATTACTTGAACATGTTTCTATCGCAATTAAAGTTCTGGTATTAGTTCAGGTTCCTTTGGTTCATTATTTTCTGCAACTTTCGATGGTTTCTCCGTATCTTCCAATTTGAGATCTTCTAGTCGAGTGAGTAACTTACCAACAGGCTCTTCTGAAATACCCGTATCTTCAGGTTGAACCTTTGCAGCTTGCTCAGCTTGCTCCTCTTCTAGTTCTTCTAGTTCCTGTTCAATCTCATCATTGAATTTATCCACTTCTTCTGGACTTTGATAGGCCAGCGCATCGCTAATCTCCTGTGTCTCTTCGCTCTCCTGTTTGATTTCATCTAACAAATCATCCACTTTCTCTACGGAACCGACGTATTTATTAATGGATTTTAACACCTCGTTAGAACTTGAAAGTGTATCAAATACCAATTGATTTGTCACAGACAAGTCCAATTTGGTCTTCACATCCCTAAGATTGGTGAGGAACCCAACTAGACGGATCAAGTATTTTTTAGTGAGTAGACCTGTCTGTTCGTATTTTTTTCGAGCCTTCATGGGTAATAATTTATAACCATCTTCTCTTTGTCTCCTATCTAATTCTTTTAACTCCTTCTCCAGCTTCTTGATTTGAGATTCAATGTTTGCAATGCCAGATTTCACGTCGACGATTCGTTCATCATTTTCATTTATATCGCCTCCAAAATTTCTCAATATATTTTCAAAGATAGATGGATCTACAACTTTCACTACGTTCCCTTTTCTTTTGATGATACCCTTCTTATATGTCATATAATATAACATCAAATCTATCTCTTCACTATCCAGATTCGATCGATTCTTAATGCCACCCGCGATCAGGAAGTCATTCACACTGTATACAATATCTGTCACACCTGTGACATTTTCCAATATATTCTTCTTGATGGTTTCGTATGTTATATCATATTGTCTCTGAAGGTTATCTACTACAACCAAACGAAGATTCTTCAAGTAGTGATCACTTTCATCTTTCCTTGTGGTAAGCTTCCCTCGGGAGTACAATTTGGAACTGAACCACTGAATATAGCCTCGGAACAAACCAATGTCTTGCCTCTTTTGAAGAAATGTATACTCATCAATTGGAACCAGATGGCCCTCTTGGATCAGGATATCCAGCACAAGGTCGATGCTCCTCGGCGATCCATATATATCGACACTGAGCGCTCGAAGCAGGTCATTGCCACAGTGTAATATGAGCTTACCTGACCCCTTCAAGTACTGGTTGATGAAGTACTGCCTCCAAGCGTCGATATTGGCCTTATACCCCTCAGGATTCAATTCCCCAAGGTTACGGAAATCCCTGTAGAGCGACTCTATCCTTGATTTCGAGAAGGTCACTGTTGGTATTGTCATTTCCCCTATGCGATCTCCTCAGAATAAGTATTTAAACAGAGGTGATAGTTCTCGACAAATCTATCACTCATATCCTCTAAGAACTTTATTTTGCCATTTGATAAAAACGGATATTTAACAGCTGGTGAAACAGAACAAGCCTTAAGAGTCAATGGAAACCGCTTGAATTGGCATCAATAATGTCTGAAACGTCTTTTTGTTTCAATTTGGTTGCTAAATTGAGCAATATACAACTATTTATCCGTACATTCTTCTATAAATACAATGAACCAGCAGATACAATATCTCTATGTATCAACTTCACTACAGCCTCCATCTTCTCTTTTAGGGCAGAATTACCGATGGTATTGGAGACGTCAATCAACTCCTTCACCAGTTCCTCCAGTCTCTTGAACATTCTAATCAGAGAGCCCTCGTACACGTCAGTCATCTTACAGATTTGGGTGAAGGTGGCCCCCTTACACCATTCGTAGACGACTTCCATCAGTTCATGTCTGAAACTCTCGACGTAATCCTTCTCGACAACCTCCATCTTGGAATCCTTCATGATCTTGGCGATCTTTGAAGCAATCTCTCTTAAATTCTTCAGTGGCTCGGCCAATTCTGGCTTTAATCTTGGGGATTCTTTACAACGCTCTTGGAATGCAAAACATGATAGTAGGGCCGCAGCTTGCTCTGGTTTCAGTTCGTTGAAGTTACCGTTGAAAATCAATTCTGTTAATAGTAATTCATCTCCACTGGATATTTCACACGCCACTCTACCCTTTAGTTCGATAATGTCATTTGGTGTACAGAATCCTAAGCGACGCAGCACTCTCTTACGACGACGCAAGTCATCCAGCTGTATCACTGACTGAGATTCAGTAATCTTATGTTTTAATTGTTTCATATCATGTTCTAAAGCATGCTTTTGACTAAATTTATTGTATAATCCACTCAATTTGACAGAGCCGTGTAACGGATTGGAAAATAATTTAGACTCTAGTACCTTGATCTTTCTTAATAATTTCTGAAATTCTTCATCTTCGATCTTCATATTCTTGATTGGATCAATTAATGGGATACCGTCTGGGAATCTACGCTTGACCTCGCTCAGAGATTTACCGACAGTGTCTGCTTGACCGCTGGCCTTGACATCATTTGGCATATATAGTCTCAAATTACCGATACTAACAATCGATTCCAAAGTGATTGGAATGACAACACACATTTCCTTTTCACCTTCAGCGGCAGGACGAATACCTTCTGGGAAAACAGGATTGAAAGGTTTCAATAAATTGATAGGCGAGTCAACATACATCGTGTTAACGACAACGTTGACAATGTAAGATTCGTGGTCGGTATAGACAGCAGCTGGATCACGTTTGTTAACTCTTTTAGCGAAATCAACAACTGCAGCCCAACCATACTTTTGCTTACCAACAGTAACTTCAACCAATCTACCTGGTTGTAAGAAACTCAAGGCATTCGCTGGATGTGTTATGATATGACGGACATCTTCATTGTATCCATCTAAAGTCTGTCTCAATTCGTAGTATTCCTTAACATTTTCTTCATCTTCAATGTGGATAGACTCGGACTCCTTACCCAATTCAATTAACTTCTTTTCCATGACTGGTACAGAAATGACATTTTGAAATTGGTAAAAAGAGTGTTCTAACATGAATTCTGGAGAGATACCTTCAACTCTCATTAAATTCAAAATCATATTGTAACCTAGGTGGAAGGCAGAATCCAAACGATCGGCTTGACCCTTAACCATACCCTTTGCAACTTGAGGCTCCATCTTCTCGTCAATCATCATGATGACAATACCACGGTCATCTAAACCACGACGACCAGCACGGCCAGACATTTGAATATATTCACCACCAGAAACCCAACGGAATTGTTGGCCATCCCATTTTCTCACCGACGTAAAGACGACAGTCTTGGCAGGCATATTTAACCCAATTGAGAAAGTTTCTGTAGCAAATAAAACCTTCAAGAAACCTTCCTGGAAAAGAATTTCAATAACTTCTTTCAAAATCGGTAATAGACCAGAATGATGGATACCAATACCTCTTCTCAATAGTGGTAGGATATGCTTGATCTGTGGTAATTCTCTGTCGGTTTCAGGTAATAAAGCAATGGCGTTGTTGAAGATTTTGGATAGGGCGTCCTTTTCATCATCAGAGTTGAAATCCAACTTGGACATCTTTAGAGCTAACTCTTCACAATCACGTTTACTGAAGGAGAAGACAATAACAGGATTGTATTTCTTCTTCCAGATCATCTTGACAATCTTATAGATATCACCCTTAGAATCCCCCTTTGCGGCACCACCTTTGAAAGTTTGACCCTTCTTACCCCTGGAGTTTGTAGCGTTTGGATCATCACCTACTTGATTACTGATAGAGGCCATAGCTTTTTGGAAATTCTCCTCCCTAAAGGTACTCTTTTCATCAACGACTAAATAAATACCATCACCATGACTTGGAAACAAGTAATGTTGTAGTGGTGTTGGACGGAAATTAGTGTAAACAATGTGACAAGGCTGAGCATGAATTTTACAGATCCATTCAGCAAACTCCATAGCATTTGGAATTGTTGCTGACAAGAACACGTAACGGACCTTATCTGGCAGTAAAATAATAGTTTCTTCCCAGACAACACCACGCTCTTTATCTCTCATATAATGCACTTCATCGAAAATAACCCACGCGACTTCTCTCATGACTTCACTACCTCTGTACAACATACTTCTTAAAATTTCTGTAGTCATAACCAGACAACCGGCATCAGGGTTGATGGTAATATCACCTGTCATCAGACCCACATCACCAAATTCGGCCAACAATTCTCTGTATTTTTGATTTGATAAGGCCTTAATCGGAGAAGTGTAGATGACTCTCTGTTTCTCTCTTAGGGATTGGGCGATAGCATATTCAGCAACCACAGTCTTACCAGCAGAGGTATGGGCAGAAACCAAAACAGATTCTGATCTGTCAATACAAGAGATAGCGGTGTCTTGGAAGGGATCCAAAACGAAGGGATATGTTCTTGCCTCATTTTTTCTCTTGTGGTCAGCAATTGGGGTATAATCATAATTAGGAGGTAAAGCAACTTGATGACGCACTTGATGAGATAATCTCATCTTACCATCTTCCTCTGCCGCAGCAGCTGGTCCAGCAAGAGTACCAGTAGCCTTAACTTCTCTAGAGGCCTCTTGTTCGAACGTATCTGCGACCACAGGGACCACAGGCTCCTTTGGCACAGGACCCGATGATTTGTTAGGTCTCACCTTCTTAGTGTCAGCAGACTCATCATCGGACAACTCACGCTTTTTGTCATTATCCTGGCCTTGTTCGGGTGTGGCATCGATAGATGCTTCGTTCTGTGTAACTTCCTCAGAAACTACAGCCGGTGTCTCCTCAAAGACATCAAACAAATCGTCATCCATGATTAGTGCGTGACGAGTATGGACTATCTGAAGGTTCTTTCCACGAATACTGACTCAAGAAAGCCTTTTGCATCTTTACACACTACAGTTCTAAATAATAAAAATTTTCAGCTCATCGCTTCGAAAGTGAAAAATTATTGATTTTACAGTGCAATTTAACAACGCTGCCAATAGCCAGACTCCGATGCCACAACATCGTCCGATGACATGTATATGAATGTAATTAGATTCGTGGGTATATTGGGGTATCAATGTTTTTTATTTATTTAGATTGTATTTAGTGTTCTGTGCCGTGGAGTAACCCATCATCATCAATGATATTCAGGTACTTCATAGCGTTCCATTTCTCGCGGTCGTATTCACTCGTGACAATATCGGGATAAACATTGTCAGATCCCATGCTCTCTTGATTCGAAATATTCCGCTCAGAATGGATTTTAACCTCGGGTTCGGTAAATATCGTATTTATACTATTTGGCTTTGCGGGGATTGCCTTGATTGTCGTATTCTGCTGTTTATAAAACATGGAACTCGCCGATCTCAGCATTTTATCTACCACGGCCATACTGTGGCGTCGACCATCAACTGAAGCATCAACAACATTGTTACCCAATGTAATATCGTTGTTACTAATATTCTCTGATTGTAGCTTGTTGATGTTTGATTCAACAGATATTGCCGAAAGTGATTTATTTGGGGAATATTGGTTCTGTAGATGATGTAAGTATTTAAAATCAATGCTCCTTCCTCTATTGTGATATGAGCCGGATTCAATTCCAAATGTATCAGGAACAATATTATCCGAAATATTCGATAGGGAAAGTTTCTTCCCAAGTCTTTTGAACCTTTGCTTTGTAGGTGAAGACTGGGTTGACATGTTGTTGATATTGTTTGTGCTCTGTGGGAAAATATATTGTAGTTGTGAATTCGTCCTGGAATGATTATGTGAAGGTGTACCAACGAATATCTTTTGGGATTTTTGTCTATGTAGACTTCCATTCCCACTTATTATCGAAACCAGCGACTTTGTGGGCGAATGTCTTGTACTCGTTCTTGTGAATTCTCTTGAGAGACTTTCAGTAACGATATTTGTAGAGTCCTGCTGTCTTAAACTCTCTTCCAAAATGTAACCCTCATTTCCGTCACTTTTTCCGAATTGGTGTAGATATTCATCCAATGCACTGATATTATCACCATTACTCTCTCGTCTCTTTTCTACATCAGGATTGTTTGCAATTACCAAAATTTCCTTGGGTTCGTGCGGAGTCACCGGGAAGCTAAAATGGTCCTTCTTCTCTAATATTGGGGATTCAGAAATCGGTTGCATTGCCTGCCCGTCACTAAACTTAAACGGAGACATAAGGATCGAATTTTGCGAATCGCTTATTTTTCTCATATATTCGTTCTTATCTCTCTCCCACATCTCAGATGTTATCGTTGGGGCAAACTCTATATGCTTGGTGGTGTCCATATTATAAGGGTCGCTGACCAATCTCAGATTGGGCGTTGGAGGTAAATCGACAATTTCTTTAATATTCAAATCGTGATTAATATTCTCTTCCATATCTGGTATCAAAGGAGACTGTGTTCTCGGTATTATATCATCATTAATGGTCGAAAGTACTCCCAGATTATCCCTGACATGCAAACATCCTGGTAATAGTGCATCATTAATCCTTCCAACGGCATTTCTTTCATTTTCTAGCTGAGGAGAGTGATTATGTTTTTGAGCCTCTCCTGCAAACTCATCTGATGATGTCAACTCAGACATTTTAATAATAGACGTAGGCCTCTGTGTAGTTGGTGATGTCACATCTATATTATCATTAGAAGATACAGTGTTTAGAATATTAACAAAACTCTTTGGTAGATCAGAAATTGTGGAAAGGCGTGTCCAATAACGACTATTCAAACTCGTCTCCTTCTTAGATTGTAAGCTGTTTTTAGTTTTGATGAGCTTTTGTTGTTTATTCTTTCTAATTGACCCAAAGTTGAAACCTTTTGGTCTGAATTTGAAAGATGCCATTTTTTGAGAAGTTGAAGAGGTTGAAAGGGACCTTAGTCTGGCATTCACACTTTCATGTATGGAGGATGGGGCTCCAGAAGATGAATTACCTAATCGATGTCTTATCACAGATGTTGTAGATAATTCATCGGAACCTTTAGAATTTAGACCTTGCAGTGCCCAATTGGCTTCTAAATCAGTTACGAGTGGAATTTTGTTGCCAATCTTGCCGTTACCTTGGTCATTAAAATTTAGCATTTCACCTATATTAGGGGTTAACGTTTGTGAAGAATCTTTTAAGGGTATGAACTTATCGTTCAATATATATTCTTCATTATTCCCTTCTAATGTCTGATTCAACTGTTTTTCTTCATCCTCTCTGATCTCTTCTGACGGTTTCTGATAAAATTTTCCAGTGTAACCTAGAAATATCCCATTAATAAATAAGTTAAACATTAGAGAAGATTCTAACGCAACCAATAAGTGTCCATGCAAGGAATCATGTCCGACAACCGAATGTTTTACTGAATAGTTAAAAAATTCGACTGTACTACCAAAAATAAGTAGTTGCAAAAAGAGGTTCAATAGTGTCAATGCCTTCTTCTTTTTCTTGTGTCTTGACAATTCTTTCGATATTATCGTCAGCGGATAGATGAAACATGAGCATGTAATAATTATTAGAACTGCCTCGGTTTTATGATACAGTGCAGTCAAACTAATGGCGAGTGAACCTGTGAGGAAGGATATGAGTATCGTCCCTAGAGTTAGGATGTTGAGCATAACTCACCACAGTTGTGCTTATATTTTATTTTGATGATTTCTTTTCGATACTAAAGCAATGGTAAAGAAATAAATGAGGACAAAGAAACCTTTGATCCAAGTATAAACAAAGTAAGGAAGAAATAGGGCTGCCTAGTGTTTCTTTGGTTGCATCTGAAATCTGTTGATGTTCTTTTTAATATTTTTTACACTGCAAATTTCATTATTTTTTGTTTACCTCTTTCCAAATATGGAAAAAATGTCAAGATATACAGACGACCACTATGGTCTAGTATCGAAGACCTAGCACTAAAGCAATGAAACCCTTCAATATCAAGAGGTTGTCCCAGCTATAGAGCAAGAATAGGCATAGTTCAAAGAATATTTCCTTACCACATAAGCTTATAGTATCTGTAACACGTTGGAGCCATTAACAGAATGAACTAGATCCTAGTTACCAAAATTAACTTATTAATATTGCACTTCCTGATCATTTCTACATCACAAAATTATATAAATAAGCAGGTCTTATCTGGTTCTATACAATATTACAGGTGATTGTTTGAAATATCTTCTACCTTCTTCATCGATTATGACAAGACTCAGATAATTTTTCACATTGAAGTAATTACAGCTCATATCTGGTGTTAAATCATACCCACTCAGGAAAAGTCTTATTGGTATCGTTTCTCCCTTTACCGGGGACCCGTCCATAATTTCGAATCTGATAGCTGTGGAGTCCAACAATAAATTTGATGCTTTTACTCCAGACGTCTCTCTGGTCATTAAACTTAGCTCCATGTGTCTGATCTTCAATCTGCTTAATAAGAAATATATTCTACCAACAATAATCTCCTTCAAACTGTATTCGGCCTTTGAAAATTCAAACTCAATATGGAGACAATTCTCAATACCGATATCCAGTTTGACTGGTTTTGTTAATTGATTCTGTGTATCGTTACTCTTGTTTGCATTATTATCTTGTCGCGAAGTTGAGCTTTCAGCCACATTGGTGCCATTTTCTGCTGCGACTGTCTTGATGGCTGCTGAGGAAGGTAGTTGAGATAAATCATTGTAGAGGTAAACCCAGAATTTCTTAGCCTTTGAGATATCAGTCGATTTCCTCATTACTGTCACCTTCACATAATAATTAACGTCGACATTTCTACCTTTATAAGATTCATATCTCTTTGTCAGATCCTTAAATAGGAAAGGGTAGCTTTGAGAATGTTGCAACTCGCCTGCTGGACATAGATCATCACTCAGACACAGAAACTGGTCTACTACCTTCTTTTTGGAATCATTATACTCCGTATTGTCTGAAGTTTGCAGCCTGGACCCACCGTTACTTGTCGTATTATTATTATTGCTTTTCTTGACCATGTCGATGGATCCAATAACGGAGACCTTGACACCCAAATGATCAACTCTCTTACCCTCCTTGACCCTTAGGGTTACCATACCACTAATGGACTCCCCATCTTCGTATAATGCTATACTATCTTTCAAAGTCTTCGCATTGGGGCCCTGATGTAGGGGGATCTCCACATGCTTCCTCGTCTCCTCATTATCGAAGGAAATCTCGATATCAATTGGAGATTTAAAGAAGATACTCATTTTCGTATTGCGTAGTTTATATACTTGCGAATGGGTCCGCTGAGAGTGTGATTGGCTGCCACTGTTGTACGGCCTAAAAGACCCCCAAATTATTCAATATCTCGATTTAAAGGCGTCAAAATTCATCCGAAGCCACCGCCATTTTTTTAGAAAAATCAAGATTCTTTATATCAAGAAATGTTTAATGTATGATGATCGGGGAACTATAGAACCATTAAATATATGAGAAAGGCTACGTAACATACTCAACTAAACTTTTAATGCAGTAAAGAAGGTTACTAAAAATCCTGAATAAACTACTCAAAATTTTATTGCAGTTCTGGCTTGAAATAAGGTCAAGATATCATGTGAGGGCTTGAAATAAGGTCAAGATATCATGTGAGGGCTTTAAACTATTACTCAAAGGCCAATTGTTGAACTTGCTTGGAGAAACTACTAAAGTATACCTACTATATACAGGTTTGGCATTCAGAAGGTGGTTTAGTGAAGGATTACATATAAATAAATGTATATATTTGATCTGCAAAACGCTTCTCTTCTGAGACAGCGAGTAAAGTCTATAGACGAAGTAGAACTATCACCTTTTCACTAATATTTAGCTAGTAAAGAAAAGTATGATGCAATTTCTTTACTTTCGAAACTAATCGCTTGGACCGTCTATAAGAGATTCTATTTCTATTTACAAGTACAGATCTTCGATTTTTAATACATATGCCTTGCCTTTGACATGAACTCTATCACGAATCTGATTTTTCACTGTCATAAACAGACATGAGCTCAGTAACTCTTCTATCTGATGTCAATGGCTGTATCCATTCGCTGTTTTTCTTTTGACCCTCCTTTATCCACTTCTGAGGCCAATCTTCTTCTTCTTTAATCCCGAGACTTGCATCTTGTGGATCCATATATGCTCTGATATGTTCCTGCTCAACGAGGTTGGCAACTTGAGAACATACATCTTCTGCATAATGTCTCTTCTGATAGAACCTCGCGATTCTCTGTGGAACCGCAAGAAATCCTATTAAATTTGGCACGGGGATCATCAGAATGGGTTGGTGAAGAAGGTAGAGAACATTAGTCGCAGGATTCCTCAGGACAGGTAATTCTTTGACTAGTTCGGTAGGGAAGTCGGCGGCAGAGTAATCTTCAGGGGAGATAAATGGAGCTAACACTTTTGGATCATCCGTTTTCTTTTCCGTAATAACGCTTTCATCAACTTGGTTAGTGTTACTACTCTCCTTTACTTCATTGTTATCATCACCCTCGCTAGTCTCCAAGCCCTGTTCTTGAGTATTTATCTCTTGAGTATTTATATCTTGTGGAGTTTCATTAATTATGGTCTCATTTGTTGAGTGTTCAACTGGAATCTTATCATCCGATTGCGTAGATATAAGCTCACCTGTAGAGTCTTCCCCTTTTGCAGGAAGATCTAGTGGCCCCAGCAATCCCTCGTGTAACCCAGTGATATACTCCTTGTATGCACCTCTGCCGAGACAAATGACGCCACCGCTTAATCTAGGATCAGGAACTTGCGCATCATCACGAACCACTTCCTTTGGCGTCTCCTTCTTGTAGAAGATTCCGATCAGTTTTCTGTAATCAAAGTTTCTCTTGAAACCCTTGCCATCATCAGCACTATCGTTACTATCCAAGGATTTAACTTCCTCAGTAACTCTCCCCCTCCCCTCAGATTCTTCGATAAGCTGTCTTCTGAACTGTCTAATCTCATTAGCGACCCGAGTCCTGATCATACCTTGCCTGTCTTCATCGACGATTTCGTAATCCAGCCCCGCATAAAACAGGATAGGTTTGATATACCGTCTCCAGATTTTCAAAGAGGTATCTAGATAGTCACTAGGCGGTGGGGCTATAAAGACCGTAACCTTTCTGGGTAGTCTGTTGACCTCTAGGGGCTCCTTAGCCCTGGGTTTTACAGAGTCTGAATACTTCATGATGATCTTCCTTTGCTCGTACTTGTCGTATGCCACCCCTGAGACGACAGAGGTCAGCACCGACCAGAAGATCAGCCAGTTCCGGGAGGGAAACCTGATCGTCGGAATTCCCATGGCCTTCAAAGCCGGATTGGAGAACCCTTTGCTCTTCTTCACCGTTTTGGCAGCCTCTGGCATGCTCTTAACAGTTTCGGGCATGCTTTACCGGCTCTCTAGAGTTGTTCAATACGTCCAATTCAACGGTAAAGTGGTCATCTCATCGAGGATCGAAGAGATGATGAAATTTCACAGTGACAAAAGTTTTCCTCTATAGGAGAACTATATACAAAATGCGTTGTGGTACATACCGTATCTATAGATGCCTTTCATCGTCACACTCGTCGTGCCACGCCAGATCGAACCTACCGTCCGGCGCAGAATAACTGGTTATTTTGTCGATGACTTCCTCTGCCGTGGTGGCCACCTGTATGATCCTGCCGTTCTCGGCACTGATGAAGCCCTTCTTGATTGCATTTTGTATGAACTGCAGGAGACTGTCGTAGAATCCGTCCACGTTAAACAAAATTACTGGCTTGCTGTGTATCCCCAACTGGGACCACGTTATGCATTCCATTATCTCTTCTAGGGTCCCGTACCCGCCGGGCATCGCTACAAACGCATCGGATTCCTTGGCCATCAGCCGCTTCCTAGAATGCATGTCCGAGACAATGGTGGTCTCACCATATTTCACCGACAGAGGAGTGGTGCCCCTGTGGTCGTTGACGTCCACGTTCATTTGCTCTTGCAACAGAAGCGAGTCCTCCAGGTTCTCCACTTTCTCCTCGTCATCGTCTCTCTCCTTGGCAACTAGGGCGTCGGGAATGATCCCGTGCACTTTCCCGTTGTGCTCGGGCCCCATCGTCGCTCTGGCCACGGCACCCATCAGTCCAGTGGTGCCTCCCCCATATACCAACTTCCACCCATTCTTGTGGAAGAGCGTCCCCAATCTGATAGCCTCCTCAGTGTAGCGCTTGCTGGCACCAGATGAGGAGCCACAGTATACACAGACTGCCTGAATAGTCATATTGTCCGTGTGCGAGTCTTGTTCGAGTCAGGGGAATAACGAATAGTCATCCACAAAGGTCTTGGCACCTTATCTACTTTTAATATTGCCTATAGTTAGGGTTCTGTAAGATTTAGGGTTTTTAAAAGTTTGTTTTTGAAAGGTCTTTTTTAAGGTAGGGCTTGGAAAATTAGATTCCGTAACCTCGAAGGTGCCGCGCAGTGCGAAATGTGTCCCGCTGTAAAGCTATATAACGTACTTGTGTAGCGGAGGGTATACAAGCCCAGATCCGTGTATCGACAGTCAGATCAACTACGCTATCTCATGTTCGACATGGTAGGCATGTTAGGTGACGGTACTCCAGAGGATTTGGCGAAATCAGCAGTAATCCCGGATGAAGGGATTGTTCACGGTCACATCCACAATTACAATAATATGACGTATATTCACGGTCACGTCCACCATAATTTGCCTGGAGATTATAGTATTAACAACATACCGCATGATACTTTACAAGGTCATAGTTTGGAACAACAGCCGTTAGGGAATTTTCCCCCGGATGAGCAGTTCCTCCAACAGAAACAGTCACCGTCACAACCACAGTTCGCTGACTGTAAACATTTTGAGTTCTTTGACTTCCATGACGGTTTGGTTAATTCAAATAATTTAAATCTTAATAGCACGGCAAATGTGGCACATGCCACTCAAAATCTTCTCCCGAGCAGTTGTCCGGGAAAGCGGAATCATGATAATAATGCGATAAATGTTTCCAACAAGTTAAGAAAATTAGACGACCACACGGCAGCAGTTGCAGGGACATCACCAACAACCGCAATATCGAGTAATGATCACAATTGTAATCCCAAGATTTTTGAGATCTGCTGTGACGTGAATCACGACGATTATAAGGATCAATCGTGTTCCCCGCAGGGATTTCCCGAGAGTCTTGCATATGATCCAACTAAAGATACGAATACGACAAAGGCGAATGCTCTAAATCCAAACCCCTGGAGGTATAATGATGACTTGCTGAATGGTACGCAGAAGAACGGTGGTAATATGGATGGGAATACCTTCTATACAAAGCAACAGAGTCAAAATATTAAGAGGTTTATAGATCTTAACTGTGACCTCAACTGTGATTTTGGTTGTGATACAGTGAATAATACTCCCATCGAAAATACGATAGCGAATTTAAATGGGAATATTGGCACAAGTGTCACTGGTAATGATGACAGTACTGACGATTTTTTTGATCGATATTGTCAGTTATGTGAGGCTCACGAAAAGCATCAACAACATATTTATGATGGCAATAGTAATGCTACTTTTCAGTCAACTGTGGCGGCTTTAACACCGGAATCTGAAGTTAACATGACAGTGTCAAGAAAGGGACCACTAAATAATGAAAGTGCAAAAAATTCCTTAGCGTTTAAACCCCATGACAATAGTTTAGTAAACATGCCTGTAAAATCAGATATGAAAATTCTGGAGGATTTAGGTAATATATCATCCCTTTATGAGGTCCCCTTTGCCCAGCATATGAGCCACCATCATCATGGACATACTTCCACAAGTAACATTACAGGTAATAATAATAACAATAACAATAGCACCAGTGATAGTTTTAACTTACTTCAACCGATCATAAAGTCGCAATCCGGTGAAAATCTAAGTTCTCAACATACTCAGACTTCACAAAATAATTTTGATAATGTGTCGCAACATAATGGGCATCATCATCATCACAGAATTCAATTACATACACATATTCCTGAGAAACGAGTGACAAATGACCCTCTTATATCAAAGAATCAGAGTTCTAACATCTTATTAAACAATGCCATTAATTTTCATGTCGATAATACTACGGATGACTTTGATATTCCCTTGATTAAAAAGGAGGATACAGGAGTCAATAAGGTAGAAGAAGCAAAAATACCATCGGAGCAATTGAACACTCTAAATTTCAACTGGACCTTTAAAAGAGATGACAAGAATGATCTCACTTGTTCATGGGATAAATGTGAACACAACGATGGGTTCAACAATCTGATCGACCTGCAAAAACATTTATTTACAGACCATGTCCCACAGGAAATTGATAAGGACTTCTCCTGTAAATGGAAAGATTGTCACTTTGATGGTAAAGATGTTTGCTCCTTGGTTAATCACATCAACGACTCTCACGGTATCAATTTCGATATCAAGGTAATAGAACCAGAGCCTCATGAGATTAGATGTCTATGGGATGGTTGCAATATTAAGTTTGATACATGCGAGAAGTTAAATGAACATTTAGAGTCCGTGCACTTAGCCAAAGGTAAATCGCACTATGAATGTCATTGGAAGGATTGTAATAAGACATTTTTGCAGCGGCAAAAATTGATGCGGCATTTTAGAGTGCATTCTGGATTTAAGCCATTCAAATGCAGAGCCTGTAACAAAAATTTCTCTAGTAGTGAGGCACTAAACCAACACATGAGGATCCACTCTGGTGAAAAGCCTTACAAATGTGACGTTTGTGGAAAACAGTTCTCTGCATCTTCGTCATTAAAGGTACATAAAAGGACACATACTGGCGAGAAACCATTATCTTGTAAAGTGTGTGGTAAGCGATTCAGCGAATCGTCCAATTTGAACAAGCATCTGAAGACACACTTGAAACAATTTCAATGTCAAAAATGCTCCAAGAGGTTCAGCACGTTGAAGAGACTTCAAGTCCACGAGCAACACAGTTGCAAAGCCACATAATTAACTATACAATGCTGTACATAGAAGACAATCTTGTGTCACTAATATAAATATTCTTTTCTTCTAATGAGACAACAATATGTCACTATGGATTTAGTTTTTTCAGTTCAATATTTCTTTCTTCAAGGGACAAAAAGATTGATTGAGAAGTAAACACGCAAGAGAGGGAACTGTTGTGGCCTGGCTGTATAGCATACAAACTGATTTTTAGAGAAGTGTGAGACGAGATGAATATCACAAAAGCGGCCCTGAACTATGGCCAGAAACTTTTCCAGTGGGGCAACCAGCATATTAGAGGCAATATCCACGAGAACCATCTCGAGGCCGTGTTTAACGAAATCAACAAAGCCACAGCAATTATTAATAATGGTAAAGGCCACAACAAGGCTATGCCGACAGATGCTTCTGCAGTTGCCAATTGGACATACATTGTCACGAATAAACTCGTAAGGTGGCACAACACGATGCTTTCACATGAAATCACATTTATTTTGATCTCCTTGACTCTCATTATGCTAGGATCGTTCATTGCCATCAATTCCATCCCTACTACAGCCTTACCACCATACAAGGGGCATCCGCTCTTTGATCCAGCAGATAAAGATATCTGTTCAGAATGTTTGATAGTGAAGAAAGGTGATGAGTACAAAATATCGTTAGATGATTCTGTTTTATCAGAATGGCACGCTATTATAATGCCAGTTACCGCTGGTATAGTTCTTGTTGGGTTGTATTATCTACACAAGTGGGAAATGTTGCCTCATGTTGTTACGCTTATACGCTGGCATATGACTCTTGTCAGCGGTGTTAGTATCATGGGGGTCTCTTCATCGATACTTAGATATATGGTAGCAGTCGGGTGTCGGATATTTGGTCGTAACAGCTTAGCTGTTGCATCGCGGTACAGACTAACAATAAGTGATGACAACGGTGACCTCCACATGATTGGATCTTCTCCTTACGTTGCCAATTTCAGATATAAAGAAGTATTGACCGGAAAACTAGGCTATCAGGACATTATTGATTATTTGACTAAAAAAAAGAATCCGCAATTGACACAATTATATTATCGGGAGTTTGGTAATCCTCACAAAATCGAACCTGAAAGACAAATCAGCAATTTCTATTTCGATTGGATTCTAATCACATCTATATGTTTTGGTATTGCAGGTAGTGTTTTATTTTACCTGTATCCTCGAAATTGGTTGGTGTCAAATTTTATCGGCGGGAATGTTATCATTTGGTCTATAGGGCAGATCAATTTAAAGAATCTCAAGAGTGGCGTATTGATACTCTCCGCTCTGTTCTTTTACGACATATACTTTGTCTTCGGTACCAACATCATGGTCACCGTAGCACAGAACTTGGAGTTGCCGGTCAAGTTACTTCTGCCCATTGCTAAGGATATTGACGATATTGAGAGTTACAGTTACGCATTATTAGGTGCTGGTGATATAATATTGCCAGGTATATTTATATCCCTGTGTCACAAGTATGATATTTGGAAGTGGCACGACGTCCACAAGGATGAAGGATTTTACTTGTTGAATTTTAAGGCATACATAGGCAAATACTTTATCACAAGTCTAATTGGCTATACAGTAGGGTTGAGCACATGCATGGTGTTTTTGAATTGGTTCCAAGTGGGTCAGCCCGCGTTGCTTTACGTTGTACCCAGTATATTGATCAGTGTATGCTCCTTGGCATGGTACCATGGTGAACTCGGGGAGTTCTGGAACTTCCGATACGATACAATCGTCGTTGACGAAGAAGAGAACGGGGTTAAGACAAAGGGTCAAACATATGTAGCCTACCTAGAACAGTTTAGGGGAGGGGATAGTAAGGGTGAGGCTGGTAGTGACGAGGATAGTAGTGACGAGGAATACCTTCCTGAAGATACTCTGGCAGAGGATCAGTACACAGATTTGACTGATTCGACTGAGGATGAGTTGTCTGAAGATGGTGCAACTGTCTATGAGTTTAATCATATTCAGCTGCTAGAGTAGTAGACAGCTGTAAACAATTTCGGGACACGTTGCTGGATTCGGCAAGGCAATCTTCCTATCAAATACGATTTATATAACATATTACATTAGAAACAAGGAATGTTGCTATTTCGAACTCTAACATGAGTTTAACAGTCTCAACAGATGCGTCAAGAAGTATATAATGTGACATGAAGTCATTTACTGACACGAAAAATCATGTGAATTTTCAAATTGCTCAGCGGCAAAAAAAAGTGTAAATCCCAGGGAATTTCAACGTAGTCATGCGATTCTTCCCTCAAAAGTTCCGGTGACGGCCAGCGATTCGGATCTGAAGGGGCGATCTGTCAACTGACCTTGTCGCATGTCGTGATCGTTGTTGGCTGTTGACGCATTGCTTATCTCTTCCGCCCTCTCCTGTTGGTTTTTATAATTGCTGAAACTCATCAGTGCCTTTTGATATATAGTTGGAGAAGAACGATTTGGTATATCCCGCTTAATTAGCTATCACACAAGGCAATCAAGATAATCACAAGTATGCTAAGATCTATTACACAACACAGTACGGTCAGAAGAGCCGGTTTCAGACATTTTCTGAGGTTACAATCTACTTTTGCCATTCCAAAAACCCAGAAGGGGGTGATCTTCTACGAGAATGGCGGACCATTGCATTACAAGGACATTCCAGTGCCTGTCCCCGAACCAAACGAAATCCTGATCAACGTCAAGTACTCAGGTGTCTGTCACACCGATTTACACGCCTGGAAGGGTGACTGGCCGCTTCCTGTCAAGCTGCCCTTAGTCGGTGGTCATGAGGGTGCCGGTGTCGTCGTCGCCAAGGGTTCCAACGTGACAAACTTCGAGATCGGTGACTTTGCAGGGATCAAGTGGCTGAACGGATCATGCATGTCGTGTGAGCTGTGTGAGTCCGGGTTTGAATCAAACTGTGAGCACGCAGATCTGTCAGGGTACACCCACGACGGGTCCTTCCAGCAATACGCGACCGCTGACGCAGTTCAGGCCGCGAAGATCCCACAGGGGACAAACTTGGCTGAGATTGCACCAGTCCTATGTGCTGGTATTACCGTCTACAAGGCTTTAAAGGAGGCCAACGTGCGTCCAGGGCAATGGGTGTGTATATCTGGGGCCGCAGGTGGGCTAGGTTCTCTAGCCATCCAGTACGCAAAGGCCATGGGGCTAAGAGTGTTGGGTATTGACGGTGGTCCAGGTAAAGAAGAGCTGTTCAAATCCCTAGGTGGGGAGGTCTTTATCGACTTCACCAAGTACAAATCAAGCAAGGACATGGTCAAGGCGATCCAGGAAGCAACAAAGGGTGGCCCACATGGTGTGATCAACGTCTCCGTCTCGGATGCCGCCATCTCTCTGTCGACAGAATACGTCAGAACGTGTGGTACCGTCGTCCTCGTCGGTTTACCAGCACACTCCGTCGTGAAATCCGAGGTGTTCTCCCATGTGGTCAAGTCCATCAACATCAAGGGCTCCTACGTCGGG
This sequence comes from Kazachstania taianensis, assembly GCA_003708865.2. Taxonomy (NCBI): domain Eukaryota; kingdom Fungi; phylum Ascomycota; class Saccharomycetes; order Saccharomycetales; family Saccharomycetaceae; genus Kazachstania; species Kazachstania taianensis. The sequence continues at coordinate 252,132 of PPOK02000005.1, read as the reverse complement.
AATAGGGCCGACACGAGAGAGGCCATCGACTTCTTCAGCAGAGGGCTGATCAAATCACCAATCAAGGTTGTCGGACTGTCCGAACTGCCAAAGGTGTACGAGTTAATGGAACAGGGCAAGATCCTCGGTAGATACGTCGTGGATACTGCCAAATAGGCATCCCCGCTCCATACTCTCGCATATATAGACAAGTATGTATCAGTAATGCCATCATCAGAACAGTTTTGCAAGCGATGGCATCCATTCATTCGTGGAAAGGGAGTTTCCAAATATCACGAAAAAAAACCTCTAATTCTTCGATGATCAATATCCCCCAACCGTCTGAGGTACCGTACTGTTGATAAATTGGGTATAGCACATCAATTGCTCGGCTACTACATATATACGCGTGTGTGCACATTTCTTCTCGATCATTTATTCTACCGGGTCTCTTCAGACGCTTTATTAGGAGGCACATATCAACAGATCAATAGTTTCGAATAAGGGAGCTCCAATCATTTCACACCACGGCTAAAATATACCCTTCGCTCACCCAATTACACAATGTTTAAGCGACAAAGCTCCGTATACAGCAGGGCGCCGCCTGGACCTGTGGATTCCACTGCATTAGCGGCAGCGTCTGCCCTCGGAAGAGCCCTCACGGCTAACGGGAGACAAGTAGATCATTCGAAATTGCCAGTTTACAACACTTCAAGCAGATCCGGCTCGACAGCTAATCTCAGAAGGTCTGTGACCATTAATAACGGGAATACCACAACAAGACGGTACAGTTCATTGGCTAAGCCCCCATCCCACCAGGACCCTAATAGTAGTAATAACAACAGCAGGAATTCTTCCCTCACGAGAAGGAAAAAGGGGACAGTTAGCAGGACTTCATCTCAGGCGCGTCGAACATCGAGTCTTCCATCGTCAGCTGATTTGATCTCCAGGAAACATAGAGCAGGACAGGACGCTGAGGACACTTTCCACGAATTCGGCGGCTCCCAGACTTCCGAAGTGGTTTACAGACCAAGAATGATGAAGAAGTATATTCCAGGTCCCTATGGGCTGAGGGCAGTGGATGTCCCCGTTGAAGACGAGGAAAGGAGAAGGAGGAATAATCGGGGTTCTTACTCGCTGACGAGTGCTCCCAGGTATCCGTTTATAAGAAGGTCGGTGAGTTCGCTCAGAGTCGGAGAGGACAATAGAAATGATAGTTATAACAACACTTTGAGAGAGAAGAGTACAAAGGGGTCAAAGAATGTTCAAGAAAGAAGTAAACAACCAGTTAAGAAGCCCTTAAAGAAATTCAGTAAGAGCAATTCTACAAGCCGTCCCCATGAGCAGGTGGTGGTACCGAAGATAAAAGTTATGGATGATGTTGATGTCCCCATGATTGAAAGTTATATGCCTGAGGAGACAGAACAGGAAATGAAATTGGAAAACCAGGGGAATAGCCAATCTATTAGTAAACATAACAATCCATCGAGTATCGAATTGAATGAATTATTAGAAGAAAATATACAAATGGAAGAAAGATTGGACGAGGATAAATCGGAGCATGAAAGGTCACAAGAATCGGAGCGACTTTCTGGCCCTGAAACCGTTTCAGAGGAAGAACAAGATTTCCAAAACAATTCTCACGTATCTGAACTACAACAAGTACCTAAACTTGCAAAACCAGAAGAACAAGTACAATCATCACAAAAATTTGAAGTACAAGGGTATGAATCTCCCTCAGAGACAAGTATTTTAGAAAAAACTGAACAAATACCGGCTTTGGATTCACAGGAGTTGGACCATAAGGCAGACAATATAGATGAACAGGTTGAATCGTTTTCTGTAATAAAAAGTACCACACCTGAACCGCTTGATTTTCCAGAAAAGAAAGATCTAGAAGATCCTGTAAGTGACGGAGATCATTTACAAGAAGAGATTTTAAAGACAGTCGCCAGCATTAATGATGATGATCTGGAATTGGAAACACCTGAAGAAAACGATGTCGATAACACGGTAGATATCATGAAATCTACGGCAACACCTGTGAAAAAGGATAAAACTCCGGAGATCAATGTCAGTCATAATAACGTATATGCAAATATCCCCTCTCCCATACGTAGTGATACTGAAGTAAAGTCATTTGATATTTCCAATAATGCATCATCGGTGTATATTGACGAGGAAGATGATGATAAGGATAGTCTGAAGAGTGATGTTTCTAAACTATCCGATCTTGACTTCCATGTGGAACCAGTTCCGCCACTGTCGCTTAAAGGTAGTACTAACGAAAATACTATACCGCATGCGCTTGGAAGACCCCAATATGGCAGTGATGTCGTTTTAACAGGTAATAATAATTCTGAAGAGTCAGAATATGTCACAACGGAAGAACCAATACAGGCAGATGAAGTTGGTGAACCCCCTATTCCGCCGATGAGTCCGAAAAGGTTAAGGGAAGGTGTTCATCCTGTAAGGAATACCGAGAGTAAGATTGCGAATCCACCTTTACAATCAACCCCGAGAAAAGATGGTATAGCCTCCAAAAAATTATCAACGACCACATCGATGGCTAGTTATATTCGCTCAGCAAACTCATACTTGACAAAGGCTAATGCCAGCGATAAAAACCTTGAAAAAGGTCATGTACGAGAATCTAAGGCAACACACAATATCAAATCACCCAGGCCTAAGAGGGTAACCAATTCGGTAATCAGCACTCCTATTAAGAAGAACACTACATCTAGTCTACAACCACCACAGAAACCATCGACAGGAAGACATTCAACAACACCAATTAAATCCGCATTGAAAAAAACCACTTCTCAATCGAAACATTCAGAGTCTGAGTATCACCAGTCCCCGGCAAATGGAGCGTATCTCTCTCTAACCACTGCTGAGAATACCAGGCTAAATGCTCAACTTTCCTCTGAGAATCTCACGCGTAGTAAATCGACCAGAAGGTCCATCCGACCACAATCCATGATGAATCAACCAATACCGAGGCCCAGATCCCCAGTGTCTAAGGAGGAGACAAGGAAGAAACGGTTATCTACTACGGAGAGACACACATCTACTCTGAGGAAAGCCGGTAATGTTTCTAAAAGGTCATCTCGAATGGAACCCACGAAACCGAAATTCACCAAAGAGGAGTCCCATGCGACAGCAGTCAAGAAGACCGCACAACAAATGGCGAATGATCCGAAATTGAATAGTATATTATATCCAAGAGAGCCACCACAGAGGAAGTCTAGCTTTGAAAAACTGAGAACAAACGAAGATCATTTAGGTTTCAAGAAGATGTCACTTCGTGGAGAGGTGATAACGGATAATGCATATGATGAGAGTAATTTGAACAATAATTTCCATAAGGGTAATTCGATAAAAATGTCTCCTCAAAAGAAAAGACAGGAACCCGAGCCAAACGTTCTTTCAATGGGTGGATGGACTTCAAGGTTTCAGGACTCTGACTCAGAGGATGAATATGGGGATGTGGTTGCCCATGATCATGCAAATGGTGGTCGTGGTCGTTCCGGCTCATTGAGAGCTGGATCTACAGGTGAGGAGAGCCCCACCAAACACAAGAGCATAGGAATGCCATCTTTCTTCAAGGGTAAAAAACAGGCTATTCAGACAGATAATCTTCCTCCGACACCTCAACTAGCACATATTGATCATGGCAAGGCCGATACTGCTTCTAGTAAGATAAACAACAAGTTTAGTAAGATGTCATTGAGGGCGTCGAGTGCAAAGGAGACCGGGGGTCATAACTTCAGTCCCGGAAAGAGTAATCCACAGAGAGTGAAGAGTAATCCAGAACAGACTATGATGGGCACTGAGGAGCATGTCGATGGTACGAAGAACAAAAGTCTGGGAAATAAATTGAAGAAAATATTTGGGAGAAAGAAATGAGGAGCATTTGAGTAAATAATCTGTACACTATAATGTTATGTTTTTATGGTAGAATTTGGGGAAGATCCACGAACTGAGGTGAAATAACTCTAAAAATCTGGGTGAAACCGTGGGTAAGTAAAAGGGTTTGATTTAATTTGCTTGTAAGAAAGTTCATATCCATTCTGAATTATATCAATCAAGGGTGAGTAGGTGTAAAACTGTCGTAATTATTGTACAAGTCAGCTTATTAGTAAAGATATTTCCAAAATGGCTACTCTACATCAGTAATATTCTAACTGATTTAAAATAGCTGTTAGAATGTTTACACGCTTTGATAATAGAGCTTGGATAAATGGTCGTGTTAAAGGTAGATAGTCCAAAATAGTTTGTATAGTTATCTTAAAGAAGTCTCGATTATGTACATGTTAATATTTGATTTGGTTAAAGATCTCAGTCAAGTGACTAACATTCTGTTTATTGACATTATGCAGGGACATACGGCCTGCGCTTGTCAGATACACCGCATGGACCTCTCGCAGTTCGTCGATTTGAGCCTTCCCATATGCAGTCTGGTAAAACATCCCGTTGTGACCCTTAAAACTCACTGGAAATGCCCAATTCCTTTGCAAGCGGGCCTCCAACATGGATTTGGTCTGTGTCAGCGATGTGATCGTTTCCTTGAGATTTGTCTTCCATAGGTGCTTCAGACTAGAGTTTCCCAAGATGGCATTAACCTTGACGTCTGTATCACTGGGAGGAATGGCATATATGCTATTTGAGATCAATTCCAAATGTTGCTGAACAGTCTGGCGGGTCTTTGAGTCCGGAACGACAACACTCAGGGACCCGATTTGCTCCCCAGCGATGCGCATGATATTATTCATAGAGTGAACGATATAGATTCCATTCTCCCAAAGCGGATACTTCTGTCGATTCAGCAACAGTCGCAGCAGCGTGGCATCCCTACCAATTGACCCAGACGCTAGGCCGACGTAGGACATGTCCACTATAGGAATCATCCGCAGCGCATACACGGCGTCAATTACTTGTTCCCACTCCTCCGGGGAGGGATCTCTCCCCAGGGCGTTGGAACAGCACGCGGAGAGCCAGACGGCATCTCGGGTGTCGGTGTCTCGAGCAGTACCCTCTTGCAACGCATGGACCCATTTGTCCACGGCGATTACCATAGGGTCGGATTCGTCGTTGAACGGATTTGTGCGTATCCTTAGACCATTGGACACCAGGGCCTCCCTAAGCCCCGAGTCACCCTCGGAATGGGTTTCTGGCACCCACACCGTGCGACAATGTAGCTGCTGGGATAGGAACTGGGCAGCCAGGACGGCTGCACCCACGGTTCCTCGAGTCGGAACCACTGCAACACGCCCGTCTTGCACCAGATGCAGTCCCGCGACAGGGTCGCTCTCCTGGAACAGCAACCCCCGGATATTGTCGCTGCCCTGTGGCAGGTCGAACCTGCGGTACGCCAAGTCCGTCCTGGGCAACACTCGCCGCTGGGCCAGCAGCTCCTCCGCCCGTTGCAACACCGACCTCCACCTACTGTCCCTGTCCCCATCTCCATCCCACCCGTCGTCGTACCTTGCACCCGGTCGCGTAACCCTCGGCGACAACGACATGAGGTCCAGCTTCCCCGGCCGCCTGTCCGCCAGGAACGCAGCCTCTAGCCGGGCAGAGTCCGCCACCGCAGTCGAGAGGCCTGCCCGTACCACATCCGCGAGCCCGACGAGCCTGTTCACCGTGTTGGCACCCATCCTGTCTGTCTGTCCTGGCTGCTCCTACTGGAGCGCTCTGCCTGGCTAGGCTGGGCTCCGCCTAGACCTTGAACGGCGCAGGCGGAGCAGTTGGGGGTTCTCTGCCTAGCGTCCAGAGAGAGCAACGATGGCTGGGCTGAGGGTGGTGCTGTGCGACACGAGCAGGACCGTGTGCGCGCTGTGGCGCGGGCTGCTGCCGGGGCTGCCGTGCCGTGTCCACGAGGGGACCCTGGCCGCGTGGCAACGGGCTCGATCAGCAGGATTGGATGGTGACAGCGGCGGTGGTGAGGAATGCGTGGCGGTGGTGTCACCGGGGAACGCATTCGGCCACCTCGGTGGCGGCTTCGACCTGGCGTTGCGGGATACGCTCGGCGGGAGGCCCTTCCAGCAGTGGTTCCGGGACCAATTGGGTACGGCGTACTGTTCCGTCGGGTCCGCGAGAGTGGTAGACCTGCAACAGTGTCCTCTACCTGCAGCAAGGGACAGTGACTTCCGCTACGTGGTCCACTGCCCGACGCTCGTGACGCCAGCGACACCCATCTACGACCCGCAAGATCCGGTGGGGACCGGATACAGACCGGTCTTTGACGCTACGTGGAATGCGTTGGTTCGTACACCAGAGGATGTGGACACGCTGGTTATGTCTGGGATGTGCACAGGTTACGCCGGCGTGCCCCCCGAGGTCTGTTGTAAGTCTATGGCGTTTGCCCTGAGATTGTACTTCCTTCGCGACAAGATCTCGACGGATTTGCAAGGCGCGTTGATCATGTACTACTTGGGCTGCGGCTACGAGCCCTTCTTCACGGAGCAGTGCAAGGAGGAGTATCGCGCTTTGGGGTTTGACGCTAATGTTTTGCAGCAGTTTGACTGTCGAACCAGATCTTTAGACGATATACTGCCAGCGTGAGAACTGGTTTAGGCGCATGCAGAAATGTGTTATGAGATATGTACAAATATAACACACTGATTATATGTTAATGACAATACAGAGATAATATTTCACATTTCATCTTTAGTTGATAATAACTGACCTTCATGTCTTTCTTTCTAACCTCCTGTTTGTAGTATAAAGTATGTGTCCCCAAATAAAAGCATAAAACAACCAACCTAAACACGGACCTAAACAAATTTATTTTGCACCAACAAAGCCGACAACTAGGTTTGAATAGCAATAAACAAGTCAATAATATGATAGTCAAGTATTTTATGAATTAAATAATAGTGACACCCGGTAGAATGCTATGTGACACTAGCTACTAGCGTTATTCCCCGTAAAACTTATTCTTTATTCTACTTTAAAACTTAACCCTCGGTAGACTAGTCTATTTAAAATTGATGTATTGAATAATATACCTATGACTGAGTGCATCTTAACCAGAACGCATATTTATGCATATTTATTTACAAAGAGGGGATCAGTCCCTGGCGGCAGTCACTCGTGAATATGACCTATATAGCGCCCACGTAACAATCACACCCAACACGGCTAGGAAGATATTGGGTAAGTAGGACACCACAAAGGCACTTCTATAAACCTGAAGCAGTTCGGTTAATGTCTCCCCCGAAAATGCGCCGCTCCGCAAGTAACTAGAGTCCTTAATCAACCGTTCGTATTGTCTCTTTGTGAACTCACCTCCATTTGTCTCAAGATATTCCCATAGCAGCGAGGCCAAAGATTTTTCGAATACCACAAGTGTCAATGAGGCACCAAGCACGTTACCGATAGATCTCCACAAGTAGAAAATGCCTGTGATAGTCCCCTGCTGTGACTTCTCTATGGAAAACACAATGCTTACCAGTGTGGCGACCAATAAAGTTGCATATCCATAGGAGACGAGGCAGAGGGATAGAATGTAGATAAGTCTCCACCAGTATGAATTAGAGACGAACTCGATTGTTCTTGTGGAGACTAAATCTGTGACGAGGTTGGCGATTGGGACGTAAGGTTGCAGATGAGAAATCAAGTAGTAGGCTATGCAGAGCCCAACTAATTGAAGGAAAATACCGCCGAGGATAAGGGAGGATGAACAGTGTGCCAGATCTAATTTTGTATTGCGTAGAATTGACCCTGTAACTACAGATGCTACTGCTGTAGCAACCGAGGGAAATATCAGATAGAGACCTGTCACAGTGACACTAATATCCTGTACTAACTGCAAATAAATTGGGGATCTGAATATGTCACCATATATTAAGAAAGATGAAATAACGGTGGCAACAGATGACAGTCCAAATGTACCCTTCAACAATTCAAATGGCATAATCCTTTCTTTGGCAACGTACACCTCTATGACTAAAAACAGCATAAACGACAGGAACGTCAAGCTACCTAACATTAATTTGTTCCAAGATGAAGAAGTCATAAACAACACACCACTGATAGTGGCAACTAAAGCAATAGACCCGCCAATGTCTATCCGCGAAAGGTTCTTCCAAGTAAATCGTTCCTCCCTAGGTGGGACATGAAGCAATTCTACATTAACATTCTTCAACGCCAATAAAGAGCAACTAATGATCAGAGGCACCTGTACCCCAAAGATAGACCTCCATCCGATCGTATCGAGGAGGAACCCACCAATGGGCCCACCAAGAAGCTGGCCAGTGCCAAACACAATATTTGCGTAACCTTGATACACTCCACGTTCCCTTGCAGTACAAACGTCACTCACCGTAATGCTACTCATGGCATTGATCCCACCGCCTCCAATCCCACATATGGCTCTTGCAACAGCAAACTCGGGAACATTCCGGGCGAAACAAGTGAGCAGACAGCCGAGTCCAAAGAAGAAATGCGATGTAAGGATAGCAAACTTCCTACCTGTGATATCAGAGAGCTTACCGTAGAGTGGCTGGAATGCTGTGTTAGTCAGTAGGTAACTCGTGGCGATCCATTGCTTCTTGTCCGATTCTTGAAACTCCTCAGCAACGCTGTTCATTATGTTGGCGACAACGGTACCGTCAAGGGCACTGAGGAAACTGCCCATCCACAGAGAGAACAGGATTGGCAACTTTGGCAGTGCCAAGTTTGCCTCGTGGTATTTCTGCTCGAGGTCCTTGCTTCCAGAGGGATATTCCTCGGACTGTGTATCAGATTCCGCTAGGAGACTTGTCGTTTCATCTATTGGTTCCATGGCAATGGCAGCAGTAGTATAGTATATCGAGGCACTGGAGTAGTCTATAAACTCTTGACAGCTATACGTACAGGCAGCAATGTGCTTATATACAGATCCGTAGGTCACATACACAGTTTCTAGAACTGTGGAGTCATTCTTATCTTTTGACTTCAATTCCTTATCAAAAGTGTCAAAAGTGCGATTGCGTTGATATCAACACAATCAACAAAGATACTGACACCCTGGTTCTACGATGCGTGGCGAATATGTACATGTGTATTTGATAATTGTATATAAACTCTTGGTTGATTCAAACTGCCGGGTTCGGGGTTTTCCGTTCCTCGTCGTCCCTGATCTTCTTGGTGTCCTTCTCGTTCAAGTACTTGTCGAAGGCATCGTTGCGTTCGGGGAAAGGCCTCTTTCCTAGAAGGGAGATCATGTCTTCCCTCGTGAGCACTTCCTTGCGTAACAGCAACTGTGCAACTTTCTCCAATTCTTCGGCACGCTCCTTCAACAGTGTCTTACACCGCTCGTAACACTCTTGTATTATTCGGTACACCTCTGAATCGATGATATCCCCCGTCTCCTCGGAGAACGGTTTTGTCAGATCCGTGTCACTTTTCTTCTGGTAGTTGATCCACCCGATCTTCGGTGACATCCCCAACTGGGTCACCATCGCGGTGGCCATGTTCGTGACCTTTTTGAAATCATCTGAAGCACCACTGGTGACGCTGTCGAAGTGGATCTCCTCAGAAACCCGCCCCGCGAGAGACATAGTCATCCTGTCCCTGAGTTGTTCCTCACTGAGCAAGAATATATCGCCTGGGAGATACTGCGCATACCCGAGGGCACCTTGGCCTCTCGGTATGATACTAACCTTGAGTAAAGGATCCGCGTATTTCAGATACCAACCGCAGATTGCGTGTCCTGCCTCGTGGTACGCGACGATCTTTTTTTCCTCTGGAGACAGCAGTTTTGATTTCCTCTCGACGCCGCCAATGACCCTCTCAATCGCCTGTTCGAAATGTTTCAACTTCACAGATGTGTCGTCGCTTCTCGCAGCGATTAACGCGGCCTCGTTGCACACGTTGGCAATATCTGCACCGGAGAACCCGGGAGTTAGCGCGGCGAGTCTGTTCTTCAAATCAAATATCTTACCTGCTAGCTTCAATTTGGCCAGATGGACGGCGAATATGTCCTTTCTGCCGGCCAACTCTGGTTTGTCGATGTTAATATGCCTGTCAAATCTACCGGGCCTCAGGAGTGCTTTATCGAGGATATCCGGTCTGTTCGTCCCAGCAAGAACGACGACGTGGTCCGAGGGCGTAAACCCGTCCATCTCGACGAGCATCTGGTTCAGTGTGTTCTCCCTCTCGTCGTTCGCGCCGGAGAAGTTCCCCTTCTGCCGCGCCTTCCCTATGGCGTCTATCTCGTCGATGAACACGATCGAGGGGGCGTTTTCCCTCGCCGTCTTGAACAGGTCGCGGACTCTCGCCGCCCCGACACCGACGAACATCTCTACGAACTCGGACCCCGACACGAAGTAGAACGGAACGTTGGCCTCCCCCGCGGTGGCCTTCGCGAGGAGGGTCTTCCCTGTCCCCGGGGGCCCCGAGAGGATCGCGCCCCTGGGAATCTTGGCACCCATCTTCTCGTACCTGGACGGTTCTTTCAAAAAGCTGACGAACTCCATGATCTCCTCCTTGGCCTCGTCACAGCCCGCGACGTCCTTGAACTTCACCTTCGCGCCTGTCTCGGTGTTGAACTGGCGCGCCTTGGACTTGCTCAGCCCGAATATCCCGTTTTTGGCGCCGCCTGCTGCCTGTGCGGAGCGGCCCGTGAGCCATATGAGCCCTCCGATCATGAGCGCCGTCGGTAGGATCTGCACGAGCGCCCGGGACCAGTTCCCCTCCTGCGTGTACACTACGGGGACACTGAGTGTGTTCTCGTCCGTGTTTAGCTCCTCCTGCGCCCTTTGCAGCTTGTGTTCGAAGTTCTCCAGGGACCCGATCGTGAAGTAGAGCATTGTGTCGTTGTTGTTGTTGTTACCGTTACCGTTGGCCAGCTGGGCTCTCCCCGCGTCGTTCAGCGCGACCTTCACGTAGGAGTTGTTGACTACCGTTAGTTTCGAGACGTACCCCTTGGAGAGGTACTCTCTGTAGAAATCTTGCCATGAGATCTCGGCGGTCTCGCCACCGGCGTTCACAAGGTCTAGCAACAGCGACATCAGGAAGAACGCGAGGCCGAGTTGGAACAGGTTCACGTTCGCACCGCCGGTTCCCTCGTTGGGGGGCTCATTTCTGTTGAAGAAGGGCTCGTTGAGTTTCTTCTCTTGTGCGTTGCTCTTCTGCTGTGTCTCATCGGTGTCCGTCTTCTTATTTTGAGCACCACCTTCCTCCGTGCTCTTGTGCGTATCCCCCGCGGCACTCTCCGGGGACTCCGCCCTCTGCCTCGCCAGCGTCTCCTCCAGCCTCTTCAACGCCGCCTCTATCTCCCTCTCCGCCTCGACATCCTTACCCTTACTCTTACCGTCTCCACCACCACTCCTGCTCCGCCGCATGTACTCCTCCACTTGCCGCCGCAGCCTCTCCACATCTGCATCCGTCGCATCCCGGTTCCCCCTGTCCCCCGCGAACACCGCAGAGTGAAACAGCCTCCCACGCACCCCTACTCTCCCAACTCGCCCGCCTCGCCCTATGGCCGCGACTCTCGGCACTCTCGGCAGCAGCAGCGCACGCACCAGAGGCCTCGATACACGCAACATCTCGTCTCGCGTGTCTGTCCGTGCCTCTGCCCGGGAGAGCGTCTTAAGGTTCGCTGGCGCTAGATATACGCTAGGGCTAGTTTAATTAGGGCTAAATATAAGCTAGGGCTAAAACAAGTCAGGGTTAAATAGGGCTAAATATCAGTTAGGGCTGCACGCTCCTAGGGTTGAGAAACAGTTAGGGTTTCCCTGTTCGGCCGAATTCTCGCAGCGCCCCTTTCTTGGCCCGCGGACGGACACGGTGGCGAGGACAAGGGGATGGGGGACGGATGCGAAGCTGCTGACTAAGATGACCCCCTGCCATCTGACACAACCGTATATAAGGCCGGTCGTACTCCTGTTGCTAACAACCACAACGACAATCACAACAACAAACACAACAACAACAACAACAACAACAAGACAATGGCAAAGACAATGAGAGTAGCTATCGTGGGCGCGAGCGGCAAGATCGGCCGCCTCGTCATCAAGCAATTGCAAAGCGACGCAGACCACTTCTCCACTCCGCTCGCCATCGTCAGGAGGAAGGAGCAACAGGCGGAGTTCAAGGCGCAGGGCGTAGACGCCTCGCTCACGAGCGTCGAGCACTCCAGTGTCGCGGAGATCGCACAGAGCATATCGGGGTGTGACGCCGTGGTGTTCTCTGCCGGTGCGGGCGGGAAGGGTGTGGAGAGGATCTTCACCGTGGACCTCGACGGGTGTGTCAAAGTGATGGAGGCGTGCGAGCAAGCCGGGGTGGACAGACTTATCGTCGTGTCCGCGTTGAAGGCCGAGGACAGGGACTTCTGGTGGGATATCGAGGGGCTCAGGGAGTACTATATCGCCAAGAGGGCCGCTGACCACGATGTGCGTGACTCTCCCCTACAGTACACCATCTTGCAACCGGGATGGCTTGCCGACGGTGAGGCCAAGGGGAAGTTTGTCCCGGAGAAAGAGATCGATGAACACTTGAAACACTCCAAATTGGTCGAGAGAGCAGACGTCGCTGCGTTTATTAGATACTCACTGTTGCATCCAGAAGTGACCGCACGCAAGACCATCACTCTCGTGAACGGTGACGTGCCCCTAGAGCAATTTGCCAAGACACTTTAATTGAACTGTGTGTTGTCACATACATACATACATCTAATATGTTCTTTATTATTATCACGTACGTACATTTAGTATGTCCTCTATTTTTTACTACATACGTACCTTTGGTTTGTACTGTGTGTTATTCATTGGATATGTCTACTGTGTATTCTCACATAAATTCATATCCTCAATGTGTTATCACATACGTTATCACATACCCTCATACCCCCAATGTATTATCACATACGTTAACACACCACGGTAATATTACAACGATTCAAACTGCTGTTGCTCCTCGATCGCTCGCAACGTCTTCTCGTCGACTACATCGGCGTATATCTCGCGTTTCACCTTGGCCAGTCCCGTATGTGCCCTCAGGACGTCCGCGTCTCGTATCAAAGTCTCACACACAATTTTCCGCTCCTCCCCTGAATCTACCTTCTGGAACCCCAAGACACGCGTCGATTGTGTCGCCGCTGGGATGTGCAAAGTGTTCGTGTAGGGGTCTCTGATCCCCAGGTTCTCTATCAGCAGCACTCGCGACCGGTCGTAGTACATATCACTGTTGAAACGGCTCGCGGCCGCCGCGTGGTGGTACAGCCAGTTAGCAGAGGTCAACTGAACACCTGTTGACCCCACGGTGAGTGCATTCGCGGTGCCCGTGTGTGGGTGTGCGTATTTCCTGTCGAAGAACTCCACGACGTTTCTCGCGGGGTCCAGTGACGGAAACGTCCCCTCGAGGAAGTCTGCCGCCCTCTCGACGTGTGGTCTCGGTACCGGTGCGGGCTGTGGTGGCTTCTTATGTGGGACAGATGTCGTCGTGTTGCCGTTGTTGTTGCTGTTATTCTTATTGTCGGTGTTCTTGTTGTGGCTCTGCGGGGTCCTCTCCCTCGTGGCCTCGACGACCCTGTCGTTCTTCATGCTTGGGTCCCTGTAGTAGTCGTCCTTCCCCTCGCGACCGTCCACGACAATCTGGTGCCCGAATTCCTTAAAGACACTCCTAGCGGTCACCGTCGCGATGGGCCTGCTCCTGTACGAGTAGGGCAGCACGGACTTCCCGATCAGGTCGTTCTTCTGCGCCTGCGACAGCATGTACTTGTACAGGTTTGGATGGTACTGGAAGAACAAGTACGAGTCCCTGAACCCGACTGCGCGCGCCGGCTCCGTCGCGAGCATGAACTTCGTTTCGCCCTTGTTTAACAACGTGAACACGCGCACACTGTACTCCCTACCGCCCTGTAGGTCCCCGTCGCCGTTCACCTTCGTCTCCCCCTCCGGGTCGTCCGGCAAGACGTACTCCTCGTTCACCAGCGGCACGGGGACACCGTCCTCGTCACATGGGTACGCGAGCCGCATCCGTTTCGGAGCGCCGTTCTTCCTCGACGATACCACGACACCGGCGACTTTCCTCCTCTTAGCATCGTCCTGCGACCCCGGCGTGGCACTCTCCGGAGCGGCACTTCCCCTCGCCGAGCGGTCCTCGTCGTCACTCGCGTCGTCGTGATCTTCTTCTTCGTCGTCAGAGAAACCACGCTTGCCGCGCCTGCTGCTTCTCCCCGTGTTCACAGCAACGTCGGCGTCCTCTTGATACTCCTCATCGCCGCTGTCCGCAGCAGCATCGTCCGCGTCTTCCGCCTTGTAGTCCGGCCTGTTAGTGGACCTGGACCTGGAGCGCGACCGCGATGGCGATGTCTGTCCCCCAGCCGCGGTGTCCTTTCCTGTCATTTCGCTGCTCATGGTGCCCTTTGCTGCCTTCAATGTCCGTTTAGCAGTTCTTGTGGATGCGTAAACAGCCGCCGAGTATTTAATGCCATTTTATTCACTATACTGAGAAGAGCAGGTGCGGTGTGTGGGTGTGTTGACGGTTCCAGCGTAGTGGATGCCCAGACACTGGGGCGCGCGGTCCCGAGGGATGGCGATGTACTCTAGAGGGCCAGTCACGGTGCCACTGTGTCTGTGTCTGTGTCTTTGTTCTTTAACGTTCGTTGAATACGTAGTCTATATAATATTTATCTCCTGACAACTGCTCTCATCGACGATTACCGCTGTTGAAGCTCACTCTTGTTGAAGACTCCAGCGCTTGATGCAGGCATCGGCACCGGCAGAGACCAGGGTCTCCTTGTCCTCCCACTGCAACGCGGTGACTCCGGCGCTATGCGCGTTCAGTCTCTTTACGACGCGAGCCGGTTTCTGCACACTGTAAACCATGACGTGAGTGTCCAGGGCCGCAGTGGCCACTAGGTCCTCTTGTTGTGCAGCTGTGTTGGAGTCGGCGTCCCCCAGTGGCTGCCACTCGATAGCGGTGATTTTACCTGTGTGGAATGCCCATCTGGACGTACGCACAGTGCCTGTGGCGACGTCAAAGAGCAGGATCTTGCCCGTTGCGTCACCAACAGCGATTAGGGCCTCGCTGGGGGAGACCGAGATACACGAGGGTTGACCTCTCAGTGGTGTAGACAGTCTCGTGCCCGTGTGACTTGTGTCACCTCTTTTGAACACCTCAACGGTATTTGAGCGTTCATACCCAACGACCACGAGCGAGTTAGAGATACCGCAACAACTGGCGGGCTCCTTCAACTCTATCGTGTCCAGAACCTCCGCCTTGCACGCGTCCATCACGAGGATCTTGTCGTCTGATGTGAGTATAGCCTCCCCGTGCACTGGGTTCTTTGAGTCACCTCTAGCAAGCGCGACAGACTTCGGTTGCGAGGCAAATTTGTACTGTTCCTCTCCATCGATGTGCAACGTGTCATCCCAGGACACCGAGGAGATACGAGGGTATTCGCTATTGTCTATTGCCACGACAAGGTTCGCGTGCTTGTCACTCACTTTGTCGGCTTTCCAATCGACGATCCTCCCATCAAAGGAACCTGACACTAGTGGGTTAACGGCAAGAGCAGTGATCCCCTTGTTGTGGCCATGCAGCACGCCCACTGGATCGCTCTCACCTAGTCTCAACACTGACAGGGTTCCATCCAGCGACACCGCCACCGCTGTCTTGCTGTCCACACCGACCACACCGACCTGCTGCTTGGCGAGGTCTGCCCCCAGGACCCACTTGCAAACACACTTTGATTGTGCCACGTCCCATACTCTGACAGTGCAGTCGGCACTCGCGGTCACAATGTGTGCATGGTCCAGCCAGTCCACGGCAAAGAACCCACCAGCCACCGTCTCCTCGGGATCCTCGACGTACTTGACAAACTCGCCCGTGAGAGCATCGAAGCAAACAATCTTCCTGTCGGAACCCACAGTGACAAACCACTGGCACTCGCCGCCCGAGGGCTGGAACTTGACGTCCCTGACAAACTTCCCCTGCAAATGGTGCGTCCTGTCACTGGCCTCAAACTTGAACGGTGGTCCCTTGTAGAACACAACGGCCCCGTCGTCGCCAACAGTGGCACACCTCATGGGTCTCTGCGGCCTGAAATGCACTGCGTTGACGGTCTGCGCGTGTCCCGAGACCTCCCCTAGAGAATTCCCCGTGTCCCACGAGATGAACGCTCCGAACCGCTCGGACCCCTCCCCGACGATACAGAGCCTCTTGCCCTCGAAATCCCAGGCGACATCCGTGACGCGGCCCGAGAGCACCTGGAACTCGGCCTTGATCTGTGTCTCTGCTCCGTCGCCATCGCTTGAACCAGCGTCACCACTATCTTGCCAACTCCAAACGACGACTCTCCCGGAGTCGTCCCCGGACACGACGTACCGCGACCCCATCGTCGGACAAAACCGCACCACTGTCACCGTCGCCGTGCCGTGGCCCGAAAACTGGATCATGCGAGCGTCCGTGGCGGCTTCCCCACTCTCAGCGGACTCAGAAGAACCCAACAGGGACGCCAGCGGCCTAATGAACGCGGACTTTCCGCACGCGTACGCTATTGCCCTTGTCTTGGCGTCGTAGGAAAGTCTTGTGGCGAAATTGCGCACTGTCCCAGGCTGTGGCGGAATAACGTCTTGCAACTGCAGCGAGGCGGTCATGTTTGCTTGCTGGTGGTATGTGGCGTGGTATGCGGTGGGAGTGGCCGTGGAAGGGTGTCTTTAATAGTTCAATATCGAAAACACTAGCCCTAATTTCACTTTTCTAGGGTTTTATTTAGCCCTAATTTCAAAATAGGGTTTGCAAAAATAATACCAAGATCAAAAATTATAAATTAGGGTTTTGAATTTCGAGATTTATTTTTTTTCTGGAAAAAGTGAAAAATTATCTGAAAAATTCGATGCGATGCGATGAGATGCTGATAGCGTATGGATAGAGCATCAAAGTGGTAGTTAGGACCCCAACCAGCCAGACAATCGCATTTCCACATGTCCTCGAGCAGACCCAGAGTAGTCACCGTGCGGGCGCCCGTCTTGCCGCAGCAGACCACGCCCGAGCAGCGGTACTGGCGCCAGTACTCCTCCGCGCAGCTCGTGAAGGAACACAACGCCGTGACACACATAGCGTTCAATCCGCAGTCCCCCTACGATTTCGCAGTGACGGCGTCGACACGGGTGCAGCTGTTCTCGTCGCGCACCCGGCAGGTGATCAAGACCTTCTCCCGGTTCAAGGACGTCGTCTACTCGGCGTCCTTCCGGGCCGACGGGAAGCTGATGGTCGCCGGTGACGCCACGGGGCTCGTGTCCGTGTACGACTCCTACAACCCGAGGAACATCCTGCTCTCGATCGCGGCGTCCTCGCACCCGACGCGGGTCACGAAGTTCCACACGCAGGACACAAAGACGCTCGTCGCCGCGAGCGACGACCGCATAACGAGACTCTACGACATCTCGCACCCGTACGAGCCGCAGCTAGAGCTGTCTGGCGCGACGGATTACATCCGGTCCGTGCAGTTCATCCCCGGTGCCCCACATTTAGTCGCGACCGGTTCGTACGACAACACGGTGAGAGTCTACGACGTGAGACACTCCGGATCCGAGCCGGCATTCTCTCTGAATCACGACGCCCCCGTGGAGGACCTCGTCGCGACGTCGCCGACGCAATTGGTCTCATGCGGCGGCAACAGCTTCAAAGTGTGGGACCTGACGAGCAACAGCGTGCTGTTCGAGCGCGGGAACTTCAACAAGACGGTCACGTCGCTGTCGTACGTCGAGGACTTCGACAGCCCGATGGACTCCGCGCTCGTGGCGTCCTCGCTGGACGGCCACGTCAAGGTGTTCGACCCGCAGGACGCGTACCGTGTCAAGTTCGGCTGGAAGTTCTCCGGGCCCGTCCTGAGCTGCGCGGTGTCCCCGACGAGCGCCACGCCGCAGAAGAACCGCCACCTCGTCGTCGGGATGGCCTCGGGGCTGCTCGCGATCCGCACAAAGAGATCCGTGGCGACCACGGGCGCCGCGACGAGCACATCCACGGCAAGCAAACCCAAGAGCGGCAACTTCCAGCGCATGATGCGCGGGTCGCAGTACTCCGGCGACCAGGAACACATCCTCCACGACGACAAGCTGCGGCCGCAGCGCCGCGTGCGCGCCTTCGAGCGCTGCCTGAACCAGTTCCGCTGGAGGGACGCGCTGGACTGCGCGTTCGTGCCGGGAATGGCGCGCGAGCTGACGCTCACGATCCTCCAGGAGCTCCGGAAGCGCGGGAAGGTGCGCGTCGCGCTGCTCGGGAGGGATGAGACCACCTTGGAGCCCCTGCTCAACTGGTGTCTCCGCGGCGTCCAGGACGTGCGCGCCGCGCCCGTCGTCGCGGACTGGGTCGCCGTCGTCCTCGAGATCTACGGGAGCACAGCGACCCTCGAGGCGTCGCCCGTGCTGCAGCAGCTCCTGGCCGACCTCAGAGCCGCCGTCCGCGGCGAGGTCCACAAGGCGAAGGAGGCCCAGCGCGTCGAGGGCATGCTCCAGCTCCTGACCAGCTGATCCGCCCCTCCACGGCACCGCCAGCCGACTAGATAGCGTACGTAACGATGCAGATGTAGACGTAGCACCGGATAGACCAATCTGTATATTAACCTCATGAGTCCCCGTTCTCGTCCTCTCGACGGCCTGTCCCGGTGGGCCTGTAGCTGCCCCAGACGACCGAGGATGGCAGGACAGCTAGACGTCGCCAGGTTCCTCGCGCTGCCCGCAGACGTCCGCCGGGCGGTATACTGGCACCTGGGCCCGCAGCTCAGCGACTTGCACCCGGCGGCCCCCGGGACCGCGGCGCCGTCCCAGCAGCAGGAGGACGAGTCCCCGGCGGACAGACGGCTGCTGCGACGGGGGTACCGTCGCTTCGAGGCGTTCCTGGAGGCCTTCGAGTACGACCGGCGGCTCGTGGTGCGGTGGCTCGCGGTCGCGCCGTGGCTGCGGTTCGACGCGGTGGTGCTGGACGCGCTGCGCCTGAGCCACTGCTACGGCGGGTCGCTGCTCGGGCCGCTGGACGCCGTGGTGCTGGACGGCGCGTTGCAGTGGGCGCTGTTCGACGGCGGGTTCCTGCTGCAGGTGTGGTACTCGCCCGCGGAGTTCCGGCGGCTGGTGGTGGACCGTGAGGTTCCCGGTGCTGGGGATCCGCCCGAGACCCTGGGGTATCTGCGGCTGTCCCTGGACGCAATGACGGCGCAGATGGTGGACGCTACGGTGGCGATGCTGGCGCAGGCGAGGCTGCTGGGGGCCGTCCACGAGGTGTGGTTCGGCGAGGAGTCCCCAGACGAGAGTGTGAGCAGCGACAGCGTTGCTACTACTAGCCGGGAGGTGTCTCCCGCACCCAAGAGACGTGGAAGGAAGCGGAAACTGGGGGCGGACGGGTTGCCCCTGGCTCCGCCAGTGAAGCCCAAGCTGTCCAAGCACATGAAGGCCATCGCAGACGCTACAAAGTCTATGAAGAGCCTGCACACGATGTACTGTCGGGGCTATAAGCTGTTCGATCTCTTACTGAATGCTCACGGGTTCAGAGAACGCTCGGGGAACTCGCTGAACTATCTCGTCAGGCGCCGAGTAGAGACGCTGACTTTGCTACAAATCAATAACTTCACTGGGGACAGAGTTGCCGACCTCTCCAAATTCGACAATCTGGAGTCTCTGTCGCTGATCAACGTCAACAATATCGACTTCAACAAGGTCGTGTTGCCGCCAAAATGCGCGAGACTAGTGGTCAAGAACGCGGACAAGGTCGTGTGGTGGGATATCCTAGAGAGAGTCCAGGGTTTCTGCTCGGATAACTTTAAACTCAGGGATATTTGCCCTGAGATGCACTCACAATGCAGCAGTGACAGATGTCACCATCGCGAGGGTGTGTGGAAGACAATTTCACGGGACAATTTGTCGCCGCAAGTGCTTTACCAGTGCCAGAACGAATTTTGGAAAGTCCTACCGCGAGTAACGTACATGGAGTTTAGTAACGTTGCCATGTTTGTCACACAGCCCCTTGCGGTCTCAAGGACATTGTACTTCAATGACAGAGTGAAATTCTATCACTGTGAAAATATTGACAAGATCGTGTTGCTCTGAGGTTCTGAACTGTGGCAGTATCGACACACTTGTCCTTATGTGAGATTGTTCTCTTTCTAATGTATATACAAGACATCAATAATATGAATATAAATTTATAGAAACAGGTTTCTGTTGTTGTCTCGCGACTTACTGTTCCCATGGGCAGATTTAATTGCAAAGTCCCCCAGTTTACCCAATTCATTGGTAACGTATTCCTTGTACGAAAATTCATCCACATCCAACAACATCTCGGTGTCGAATATGAGGCCTTTGCCCAGTTTTGACCATTTTGTTACCCAGTTTTTCGCAATCACAACGTCCTCCTGTAGTCTCTTCGTCTTCATCCTATCCAATACTTCGTATATGTCGTTGGTCGCTTCAGATATCGATCGTGGGTACCACCCATTCTCATTCCCACCAATTCCCTTTGCATTGCAATCTTGCAAGTTCATCAAGTATAGCAGGTAATCAGCAAGCACTATTGGGTCGATCAAATTGCTCTTTAAACATCCGCACAGAGCCTGTGAGAGAATTCGGTTGTCATTAGACACCCGGCCTGGTAAACCGATCCCAGGGGTATCAATCAAGTATATCGGTTGTTCTGAATCACTCGGCTTCGAAATTCTTATACATTCACTTGTGCTCCTCGTTACACCTGCCTGATCTCCGGTTCTCGCCACTTTCTTCTTCTTACTCAACTCATCCCTGTCGTGGCTTCTCGATTTCAACGCGTTCACCAAAGTGGATTTGCCAAGATTGGGTATCCCTGTCACTAGAGCTCGAAACCCCATCGGCAATGGTATACCTCTTTCTGCCATAACATGATCACTTTGCCATTTTAGAATTTTCAAAACGTTCTTTGCATGAGTGATGCTCCTAGAGTCGATAACCATAAATTGTTCATTTAATTCTGCATGCCAGGCGGTCAGCTTATCCAAATATTTCTGATTTCCACGCATCAAGTCTCCCTTCGTATAAATCACAAGGCGTTTGATATTGTATTTCGTAGAGGACAGGAGTTTATCGAATAGGATATTACGTGTGGATATTGGGGCACGGATATCTCTCAGCTCCAATACCATATTTAGTTGTGGTGCCAGATATTCAAACTTTCGGAGTGCTTTCAGTTGATGACCCTTGAAATCAGATCTGATAATATTATATTTTGGAAATTCATGTCTGGGAAGAAAATGAGTGTATGGTTTCACAGGGCCTTTTAACATATCATCCGGGCGATGATTGTTCACTTGTGTACCTTGGGCAGAAAGACCATAAGTTCAAGCGAAGAATCGTTGGATAGGTGAATGTATAATTTGAGAGATCAATGTTTTACTGAAAATGTCTGGGTTTCCTATAAGGGAACGTAAAATAAAATCGGCGTCACAGCAACGGTTGTTCATACGACAAATATATGCGTCAATCGTGTCCTAGGCTTGTCACAAAGAGTGCTGTGAGTTGTTATTTAGCAGAAATTCTTCCAATTGCTTGAAGTAGACTCTTTCCGGATCGGTCTTATCGAATAATAATTTGATTTGCGTTTGGATACCCACGGAAATTGATACATTATACCGTTTTAACCATAATAGATGGCCGTTGGCAATTATATCGTTCATAACTGCCACATTATCAGACTCTGTCGCATATTTCAGGAAGTCCTCCCAAGGAACTTTGGCATTTGCGGGTGATATGTTTTGGAAGATAGACCCCCAAAATTCGAGATATTTTCCCCAGTCCTTTATTGTGGCTAGCATTTTCAGAATCGAGGTTATTGTTGTTGGGGTTAGTTTGTTTTCGGAAATGTAGGAAAAATAATTGATCATCTCATAGACACTACCTAGTTTTTTCCCGTTCTCATATACCAGGCTTTGTAAAAGTAAGTCAACAATTTCAGCATTATCTAGCACGTTTATACTTGAGTCGTCGTAGAGTCCGAGAATTGAACAGATAACATTGTTCTGGATTACCAATCCTTTACCCTCGTCTAATTTTAAGTTGCTGTTAACGAGTTTGAGAAATTGAATCAATTCATTGTCATTGAGCTCTTCTCCAGTAGCTTTCTTAAACATGAAATAATCTTGAACAATTCGTGAACATTGATATGCGTTCCTATCATACGAGTTTAGTAATTTAAAAAAATCAAATCTTATTCTCCAGTACGCGTTTGACTCGTTAGGCAGAATTAACGGCCATATATCCGTGAATATACTCCTCCATTCGTCCGTGTCTGGTTTATTTTCCTTGACATTTGGAGTCTCCTTTATTCTAATATTTAATGCTTCATCAACTTTAGAAAGCAATGATAGTCTTGGAATTAATTTTTTTATAAGTGTCTTCCCGATGTTCTTGGCAGCATCCATGCGGTTCTCTTTTAGAAGAGTCGCAAAGCTTTCCAGTGCTATTTGATTGCTCTCTTGAGACGAACTCGTTGAATATTGTCTACGTTGATGAGCTAGCCGTTTCAAACCACTTAGAATATTATTTTCTTCTGATATTTCAGAAGGATTACCTACGTCATTGTTTGTCTCTGAATTGAGCGGTGCATATTTATATTTGTCTTCTGGTAAAGCATACAATTCTTCTAAGTTCAATTCTCTCCGTCTTGTTTCAGTTATAATATTAACAAATATCCCATCGATATGACTATCTATCATATACCATGCCTCATTAAAAGACATCGAGCGATTGTGGGCCTCCTTAAATTTCCTTAAACTGATATTATTCTTCTTGTTTTGCCGTTTTTGTCGCCTCTTTTCGTTTTGAACGTTGATCTTACCCTCTACATTTACATAGCCATTGTATTGATCCTTGATCATTTTGTTTAATTCGATGTAGCTACTGTGACAATGCTTTACAGATTTTGCAGTGGCGATAATCATATACTTACTAAACTCCGACCTTGTCGAGTCATCAGCTGTATTGAATATTATAATATCTGAAAGATCTAATTTATCCCTCAAGAATGTGGCAATATCTCTTAAGGACTTCGGTGAATCATCAGGATAATTAATTGCCTGCTTCTTGGGTGGGGCAACTTGGTTCTTCAGTCTTTCCCTCTGGCCTATCTCTAAGTACCAGGGAATATGATCCTCTACTGGTTGGGGCTCCTCGGTGAGTTGAGCTTTATTAGGAATATCATTGATGCTATTGGACAAGGTCCTGGTTGTGGTCATATACTTGGAACCGCGCCTTTCGATGTGATATCGATAGGGTATTAGAAACCCAGCACTCAGTGCACGCCTATAATTGGTCCTTGTTGCCCTTGTGAGCATCGCCCCTCGTGTATTTCCTTGGTTTCAAGGGTGTTGAGAGTTATTCGATCAAAGAAAACAAATCACCTTAATATTACAAAAAGTCGCCCAATACATAGAATATAAACTTTATATACTGAAGTCAACTAGAGTTATTTGGGAAACTTAGGCTTCAAATTGTGAAGGGTTGGCAGCTGTATTATCAGTGGCCCCTCAGCTCAGGTTGAATATTCTCGTCGGCCTCCCTCGTCATGATATGTTCCATGTTTTCCTCATATTTTAAATCATTACTATTAACATCGTGATTATTACTGTTAGAGATATCGTTATTCTCATTATGGTCATTACCTGATGAAGACTCCATCAGTGGACTGCCCTTATCGTCATGGTCCTGTACAGAAGTGTATGCTGGTTGTTGTGGTAGAGATTGGTTCTCTTGTTGATTGTCTGCTTGTCCATTCATGACAGCTTGAGCAGCCTCCACTTCCTTGAAATGTGAAGCCAGTAGTCTTAGTTGTTCAGCAACGTCGTGCGGTAGTTTGTCGTCGTGCATATCATCAAGATTCAGCGTCTCGTCCAACGAGATATTCTTTATTATATCTTGTTTTGACCGTTTGGAGAACCTGTCTATATCATTCTCATCATTCTGGCTAGCCACACGTTTCAAATTGATGGCATCGCCGATTGCCGCTTGAGCTGCAGCCTGGACATCCTTAGCCTCCTGACTCGCACCGTTATTATGTTGATCTTGTTCTTGCATATTTGCAGATGCATCATTGGCTAAGTTTAACAGTACGTCGTGTAATTTCTTATCGTTTTGAGATTGGTCATTTTGGATATTGGAGAGTACCCTGTGCGTTTGGTGGAAATGTTCGTTATCGTGGACAAAGTGGTGCATTTGTGGATTGTTTATCAGTGGTGTGGAATTATTCTGGTCCTCGTTCTCCGGTATACTAGTCTCATTATTCGTTTCGTCTCTGTTGTGGTGATATTCTCCTATCCTCTTTTTCTTCAGCACGAAACGGGCCTTGTAAGTGGTCACCCGCCTGGATATCAAGGATGTGAACCGCTTAGTGATGTCTTCATCGCTTAGATGGTATCTCTTCTTTATGATACCTATGAGTCCCGATTTATCGACGAATTGTGATACCTTGAATTTATTCATAGAGTTGCTACCCTTACGATATAGAGCCTCTAGCGTATAGTCGAAGTTCAAATCGTTTTGAAGAATTTTCGGTACTTTAGTCAACACAAACTTCTCTAGAGACATGTTCTCCTCCAGTGGATGGTTATGGTACGGGTATATCTTTGTCACGATAAAAGGTCCCGGTATGGGATCATCAGTCTCGAATCTAACAGACTCCTCCAGCAATGCTTCCGCGTCGTTACCTGGGGAGTCCATGTCGAATGCATTGTCATGTGTTGTGTTTGCAGCCATTGTTGTCGTCATAATGTTGGAATCGGTGCCCTTGTCACCGCTATTACTCGATGAACTGTTTGTCGCATTGTGAGAAGTCTTGTTTGAGGATTCTGAGATATGCTCTGTGGCCGATCCAGTTTCTTGAACAGCTGCTACTGCAGCCGCAATCGCAGCAGTTACGTTGGGATCGGAGTCACTGTAAGCCCTTGATCTTGTTTGACCAAGCTGATCTCCATTCTCCGGTGATATACGGCCATTTCTGCTGTCTTCTAAATGCGCTAGTACCTCGTCATCGGACGCAAGCAAAGAGTCCACATTTTTGATCTCCTCTTGGTTGTTTGTCGACAGATTCTCACCGTCCTTGACATGATTGTTATTATTATTACTGTTATCGTTATTACCATTATTGCCAGTATCCCTATTCTGTTTATCCTGAACATCTGAGACTGTATCCTTCTTCCCGTCCAGTTCCACCAGGGCATTGCTGTTATTGTGGTTAATACCATCACTACCACTGTTTTTATGCGCTGATATAATGGAGGCAGCATCTCCCCCCGGTCTCTCCGCTACTATATTGTGGACATCCCTGATCGCATCGACATTGGCGTTGCCACCTCCACCACTGAGAAGCCCCATGGCTTCGGGACTGTCCGCGCCATTGCTTCCGGCATAACTCAATAGCACCTTAAAATCGCAATGTTTCAAATGACAAGCAAAAGTAAAATGCCTGTTCTTGTGTGAATTCTTCAGTATTATGGGACACCTGGCCTTGAACTCGTAGTCGTTGATGACGTTGTACCAGGATTGCAACGTCGGGAACTTTCTAGGGTTCGGGTTTTCGCTGCTGATGGCGAGGTGATTGTTTATTATCGGGTGTTCATACTCGTAGACGTTCGTCATGTTGAACATCTATGCTTCGCATTTACCTATCTCCCGCACACGCTGCAGCCACTCTTTTAAAATAAATATATATAAATATATTTATTTATTTGGGTTTACCGATTTATTTACAGACGCCTGTCTGGTATTTGTGTCTCTGGTTGAAAACTGAACGTCTGGGGCCCGTTCGTTAGATGGGATATATTTCGTTAGATGGGATATATTTCAAAGAAACGAATTCAGAATCCACCACAATAAGAAAATTTTTCGTTGAAGTTGATATTTTCCCTCTTTCCCTTTTGGGCCGGTGGAGCGTTTTCGCTGTGGGGTGTGGGTGTCCAAGCCCTATCTGTTATTTAGCCCTACTTGAACTTTAACCCTACTTAAACTTTAGCCCTACTTAAACTTTAGCCCTACTTGAAGTTTAGCCCTACCTGCTTTCAGCCCTATTTAAAGTTTAGCCCTGACGCGTGAACTTTTTTCAGTTTCCTGACGCGTCAGTTTCTGTAGCATCAGTATACGCTATGGATGAGTGGAAGATATTATAGTTTAGCACCCCTAGTTTCTGTCCAGGGCACCAGTAAACACATCGTTACAAGTACGCCAGCAACAGCAACATGGGTATTAAGGGTCTGACCGGTATAATCTCTGAGAACGCGCCGCTGGCGATCCGCAAGAGCGACATCAAGGCATTCTTCGGCAGGAAAGTGGCCATCGACGCGTCCATGAGTCTGTACCAGTTTCTGATCGCGGTGAGGCAGCAAGATGGTGGGCAGCTGTCCAACGAGGCCGGGGAGACGACGTCGCATCTCATGGGGATGTTCTACAGGACGCTGCGGATGATCGACAACGGGATCAAACCTTGCTACGTCTTTGACGGGAAGCCACCGGTGTTGAAGTCGCACGAGTTGACGAAGAGAGTAGAGAGGAGGGAGGAGACCGAGAAGAAACTCGCAGAGGCCACGGACTTGGCGGAGAAGATGAAACAGGAGAGGCGGTTGGTGAAGGTGTCCAAGGAACATAACGACGAGGCGAAGAAGCTGCTGGGCCTGATGGGTATCCCCTACGTCAATGCCCCGGGTGAGGCCGAGGCGCAGTGTGCGGAGTTGGCAAAGAAGGGGAAAGTGTACGCGGCGGCCAGTGAGGATATGGACACACTTTGCTACCGGACACCTTACTTGTTGAGACACCTGACGTTCTCTGAGGCGAAGAAGGAGCCCATCCAGGAGATTAGCACAGAGGATGTCCTGCGGGCGATGGACCTCACGATAGAACAGTTTATCGACCTGGGAATAATGCTCGGGTGTGACTACTGTGAGAGTATCAGGGGTGTCGGACCCGTGACTGCGTTGAAGCTGCTTAAAGAGCATGGCTCGCTTGAGAATGTCGTCAATTACATTAATAAGAACGATACGAAATGGAAAGTGGCCGAGGGTTGGCCTTACAAGGAGGCCAGAGAATTATTCTTGAAGCCAGACGTCATTGACGGAGACGAGATCGATTTGAAATGGACGCCGCCAGACGAGGAGGCCCTGGTTCAGTACCTATGCAACGAAAAAAAGTTTAGTGAGGACAGGGTCAGAAGCGGTATCAAGAGGTTGCAGAAGGGTCTCAAGGCCGGTGTACAGGTCAGATTAGACGGGTTCTTCCAAGTGGTTCCAAAGACAAAGGAACAACTGGCAGCTGCTGCTGCAAAGGCTAAGGCTGCGAAGAAGAAGGCCAAGACCAACAAGATCGGTAAGAGACGGAGGTAGATCGAGAAAGAACATTTATATAAACATGCATGTGTGTAGTCAATTACATTTGTAGTATATGAGATTCAATTGTGGTGTGCATCACTTTGAAAGATGAATATTTTGAGCAGTTTGAATTTCAAATATCGCCCTCTTTTTCGAAACATGACAAACAACCCTTCCTTAGATTCTACATTGGTGTGAAAGGGGGTACAATTCATCCCAAACTGCATCCAATCACTATGTCTGTCCAGGAAACTGCTACTGAGGTTATTTTAACTCACCCAGAAAACAAAGAAACGTCTGTCACCATCTTAAAGTATGGTGCCACTATATTCTCCTGGAAGCTAAACGGTGCAGAACAACTATGGTTGTCCACTGCTGCGAAATTGGATGGTTCCAAGCCTGTCAGAGGTGGTATTCCGCTAGTGTTTCCTGTCTTCGGTAAGAACACTACGGATGAGTTGTTGAGC
The DNA here is from genome assembly GCA_003708865.2 of Kazachstania taianensis. Taxonomy (NCBI): domain Eukaryota; kingdom Fungi; phylum Ascomycota; class Saccharomycetes; order Saccharomycetales; family Saccharomycetaceae; genus Kazachstania; species Kazachstania taianensis. The sequence continues at coordinate 224,382 of PPOK02000005.1, read as the reverse complement.
AAGCTACCTCAGCACGGTTTGGCAAGAAACTCCACATGGGAATTCTTGGGTCAAACTAAGAGTAACCCGCCCACTGTTCAATTCGGTTTGAACGAGAAGATCTCCAACCCAGAGATGACTGCTCTATGGAAGGAGCAATTCAATCTGATCTTGACCGTCGAGTTGGGTGCTGACTTCTTAAGAACAGATATCGAAGTGGAAAATTCCTCTAGCGCCAAGGACCTGAAATTCAACTGGTTATTCCACACGTACTTGAGAGTCCCAGACATTGAGGACACTATGGTCTCCAATTTGACTGGTATGCATATGTATGACGCATTATTGAAAGAGGCCTTCGTTGACAAACATCCAGTCATTACCTTCAGTCAAGAAACCGACGTTATTTACCAAAATGTCGAGTCTGATCGTGTTATCCAAGTTGTCAACAAGGGAACACCAATTCACACCATTAAGCGTGTTAACTTGCCAGATGCTGTTGTCTGGAACCCTTGGATCAACAAATCTGCCGGCATGGCTGACTTTGAACCCAAGACTGGTTACAAGGAAATGCTCTGTGTTGAGCCAGGTCATGTTCACGATCAAGTTGACTTGAAGCCAGGCCAAAAGTGGTCAGCCTCCCAAATTTTATCAAAGGACGAGTTAAAATATCAAGCTATTTAAGCTATCTCATGGCTTGAGTTAAGACATTTTGGATTTATATAATCATTTTATAATTAAACCAAAAAGAATCGAATTTCCTTTCCAAATAATCCCAACTAGTTTATTACCCTTGTAACCTTTTGGATCTCCTTTCTAATTGTGAGTATTTTTTGCGGAGGCTGAGACCAAAAAAATGAGGGAGATGAGCAGAATGGTGATGAGCAATGTGGGAGAGATTACAATCATTACGGTATAAAACGTTGTCTAGTGTATCAAACATACATATAGATAGGAAAATGTGGAAGAAGAACTATGTAAAATGAAATCGACGCCCTGGCAGTAAACGACCGAACATTTTCAATTCTTTTCTTTAAGCAAAAGATAAACTATTGGATTGAAGACTCGTTATTGATGTCTTCACACGCATAATAAATATAAAACTGAAAATACCACACTCCTTAAACATACCGATATCCAGTGTACGTTGGGAACCCGACAAGCGGCAATGGCTTCTTCACTTGTGCCAGTAAAAATAAGAATATTTTTCGTGCCATTGAAAGGGAAATTTTATAAAATTAGCTTGTTTGTAAATCGAGCCTTCAATTATAAATGCTCCGTTTTAGGCGGCACCCGGGTTGTCTAATAACTTATTTCTCATTTACTGACACCCATTTCTGGGTTACCCAAACCTCACAACATATATCATCATGGTGAACATGTAGTTCTACATAATTTCGTCACGTGATATTTTAAATTTATTTGAAAAATTTGGACGAGTTGGGAATCGAACCCAAGACCTCTCCCATGCTAAGGGAGCGCGCTACCAACTACGCCACACGCCCATACAATTTTATGTTTTTGGACTTCAGTTACTGGAATATAAAGTTCAGAATATATTACATGACGTTGCTATAACAACAGCTAGTAGTCGATAGGTTTTAGACTAGACAATTAGCGAAAGTGTTGGTGGATGCCCACGTTTCATGTGGGTTGGTTATGGCAACAACTGAAGTTGTACACTAGCTAAGAATTATGAAATCCTAAATGATATATAAGCAGAGGATTAATCAGGATAATTAGATTAAGAGATTCCTTAATTTTAGTTTACTTATAATTATATTTTATAAAGATCATCAAAAATATCTGATTCTATTAGCTTAATCTTCCAGTTCAAGTTACTTTATTAAAACTATCATTATTATATTTATATCAAGACTTTTATCCAACAAGTAGGAAACGTTGCCATGGCTAGACCGGAGGCAAACTTTAAAACGTTTGAAATTTTTTCACTACTTATCATGTCTAACTCCAATATCGACAAATTTATGAGAGACATCTCGAAAGTTCAGAAATTCTAGAACGTTGCTAGTTACACCCAGTGGAGGAATTCGGTGGAAGCTTTAAGAAGGTATTGTTATGTTTAATCATTATACGCTGTATTGTTGATATATGTTTTCTTTCGTGTCCATAAGCTTTTTCAAGTTCGTAGAAATGAGCCTTCCGACGTTCCTCCATGGCTTATTTCATTTTTTTTCTTCTTACTACATAATGATTCTCTTTCATTGTTTCTAACGTTTCGGTTATCAACTTTAAATCAATCCAATGTGCAGTAACGATTTAAATGGTTCTCCTCCTGTATAGAGTATTTTTAAGCGTGAATAAAGGCTTTTAGATTACGATAGACTAATATCGGTCGTAAAATTTGCCAAACTGAAGAAGTGAACAATTGTTTCTGTGCATAATATTGTAACGATCATGCGTTAATTATGATGATACCCCATATTCAAATTCAACTTACCAAAATTTTGCGGTTTCTTATATTCGCGATATTGGCGATTTGGTTTTGTTTTTAGTAGCCCTTTGTGACTGCATGTAGTGATGAAGGTTATGTTTGATAAATTTTCCTTAGTGACGATAATCAATATTTTCAACCCTGGAAACTAACATTAATCCCTAAACTTACTATAATGGGATAGTTGAAGCAATATCAGATAGTTTGCCATTATATTTTCTTTTTTTCATTTTACCTTTAATAGGAGCGAACATTGACATAAAGTCAACTGATCATTGGCTTCAAATGATTGTGTTTTCCAATCCCGAAGTAAAAAGGTTAACCTTAAAACATACTCGTTAAAGATTTACATGGGCATATTGGAGCTTTATCCATCAACCTTTAAATTATTAATTGTGCACTGTTTGGTTTTTAAATTCTAGATGTTATATTTTGCACAAAAAGAACAACTATGCTCCTGGAAAAGAACGAAACAACAGCAGTCACTGCCGTCATAAATCGGATCCAGAACAAAAGCGATGCGATGACAGTCGTTGAAGGACCAAAAAGAGTGACATAAATTTCGTATCATCCTGGAGAGATATTATCACTTTTCACGGAAGGGAGTGGCGAAATTGTAGGCAAAACAAAGTCTGGATAGATTTCAACTTCAACTGAACAGCTGTTGATGAGCTGTTTGGTATCGGGTATAGGGGTATCTAGCCGAACATTCTCATCGATATATACGCAACTGTGGGGCAGTTAGCTTGGTTAGTAATCTGTGAAGCCCTTGGTGCAGTGTTTTTCCAACAGGGTGTCTATTTGTTTGTCGGTTTTGGGTTAGTCATCTTGATTAATACCCTTTTGAACTAACTTTCATTGCATTACAGATTAGCATCATCATTTTATCACATCCCTAGGAAGCGTATCTTTTATTTTATCCTTTTCCATTTGGATTACTACTCTGCTCTTTTATTCATATTCCAATAGCACACATTTGCTCTCCGCAAGTCTCGCGTCACATTTGCTTGTATCTGAGTTAACATTAACATGAGAGATTCGAATCAACGCTCAATAATAACGAACCGGCCAGTAGTGACGATTTCATCGACGGTATACGATCGAAGGGCACTGGACCTGAATTCCAGTATTCCTCTCATTAACTCATTGAATCATTTAACCTATTTGACTTCTAATTCCGCTAAAGTCAGGGAAACCGTCGCAAGTGATGGGGCATTGGATAGACTGGTATCCATTATTCATAGTTCACATCTTAACTTAAAGGATTGTGTAGATTACTCAAACACGACTGCAACAAGAAGTGGCGATGTCATCGAGAGGCAAAAAAAATTAGCATTATGTGCTTGGAAGTGGACTTTGTCATTTCAGTGTTTGGTTCTTACAGGTACTAGAGGTACAGAACTTATAAGAAGGCAAGTCGTTTCGTCGGGGATAATACCGGTGCTGGCCACTGTGTTAGACAATTTCCTGCTCTATCATTCAAATTATGATTATCTTAATGAAGAACATTTAAAATTTGATCTTAAGGCATTGAATTCCCCAGATATGTATTTTTTACTCTCAAAGGATCATTCAGAGTCGTATCAGGATTACGTTGCATCGTTGGTGGGTAATGATACGTTGGGGTTAGCCTCGGATGATATTTTTCCAACGGAAGATTTGTTAGCTCCGGTAATGACTAAACCATCAGATTTCGCTGATGTTTGGAAAAAATATAAGCTATCCAAGAATATTTCAGAGGGCAATATGGAATTCATGAAGGATATTGAAGATATTTCAATGGATAGTGACAATAATGAAGTAGATGATGATAATTGCTTCATGAATAAATTAGATCAAACGCCTTCAATATCATCTCCAAGAGAATTTTTCCTAGGTAGGATTGTGCCCAAACAAGATGACTTGATTTGGTCATTACAACTATTAGCATTCATCTCAAAATATACATATATGAAGAGACAATTACTATCTGTGGAATTAGTTAAGTCTTTATCCTTTAGGACGATAATTGAAAATGTTAAAGAAAAGTACGAGCGAAAGGATATTTTTAAAAATAACGAGAATAGATCTAGTTCCGAGAATGATCCCATGGAAGTCAATGAGGTAGCGGATATCCATTCCGTAAAATTCGTCACTCCTTCAAAATTGACTACAGATGATTCTACTTCGCTTTCTAGTTACAAAACGGCACATACTGGATATACAAATGAAGAAACCCCAGGTATCGACAATAAGATCCTCACCGAATTAGAAAATTTATCAATAAAATGTCAACAGATCAGGAGAAACAGAGTAGTTTTTAGGGGAAGTGGTTCAAGATATTGTAATATCCAAAACTCACCAGAATTGGAAGACGGCCTTCCCTTAAGGAAGCAAAAGGCATTTCGGATCGCAAGGGACTTTGAGAAGACATGGAGTTATGAAAAGATATCGAAAGAACTGGATGAAGATACGTGGAATTTTGTTGATTCTAAGCAGGTAATTAATCTATTCCCCCTAGTGGAAAAGTTTACTGTAGGAATTGAAAATCCACATGACATAATATACTGGAGTTCGGTCATTATGAGAAATTCATGTAGAAAGAATGAGGTGACCGGGGTACGACAATGTGCCAATTTTGCATGTGGCAAATGGGAAGAATATCCGAGGCAATTTGCCAAATGCAGACGTTGTAAGAGAACAAAATACTGTACGAGGAAATGTCAGTTGCAAGCGTGGACATTTCATAGGTTCTGGTGTCACGAGGCATCAACTAGTTCAAAGACTACTTCCTCTAACACAGAAGCAAGTACAAGAACGATAAGCCCAGGAAACACAGATGATGTGGCTGCTTCAGCTACCGGAAATATCACGGGTAATAGTACGGGATTCGTTGGTAATACTACTGGTAATAGTTTTAATATTGCTTCTGAACAGTTGGTAAATGACACAACGCAGCGCTCTGCGACATGATGTGGTCTTGTGGGTACTAGATCCTCGCACTGAGGCATCCGGTGCTAACGGGGTCTTTATATTGATTGTTAATGTCAATCAAGAAGTGATATGATGGCTAATAATGAATTTCTAGGTACACTTGTGAGAAGAAGGAGAAATGAAAAGGTGTATAAAACTTCTTTTCCTTTCATCCTTAGACATTTACATTTTTGAATATATTCTGGGAGAATATTTTGGATGGCAAAGCATACTAAAAACTTTAGATGAGGTAGCAAACGACTATATATGAACGTAGCATAATAATATTATATTTGATGGACTAAAAGTACTAGAGTATAACTGTATCAGTTACTCCTTCTCTCTCCGGTAACACTAACTGCAATAGGAGGAGGCGGTAATGAGTCATAATCAACACTAACTGTCTTGGAATGAAATATCTTGAATCTTGATGTAAAGTCAGATCGCAAAGAGAAATTCAACTCGTTATATCTTTGAAGATTCTTAAAGAATGACCATCGTAACATTATAATAAACATTTTTAAGAAAGAGAAATCCGGCCACAAAGAACTACAAAAATCAATAGTTGAATTCTCATGAGTTTGCCATAGCATGTAGTCCGAGAGTCTTCTATTACCACTAGTTCTGATCAATAAATCACATTTCTGTGAGAATCTGCCTAGATACATGTTATCTGACAATGTTTTTGATGTGATTTCATTCTGTCCAATATCCTGTTTCAAATATTTTACAATAGTTGTACTGATTGAATACGAAATGTCGTTTCTTGATGTGTAAGGAAAGCAGACATATAGAAGAAAATTTTCCCCATCCTTGGTGATTTCCTCCACTTTCTTTATTTTTTCTCTCATTTCAGAGGACAACAGAGAGTGGTCCCCAACGATTTTTATCTTTGAACCATATAGAGGATCCGTATAATCCTTAGCCTTTTGAGCAAACTCGTCTAATTTCACAGTAAATAAATCCATCAGAGTTTCTACTTCCTCCTGAGGTCTATTAAAATTTTCAATAGAGAACGCATAGCAGCTGACACAACGGACACCCATCTTCTTGCAAATATAAAGAAGTGTCAATAAAGTCATTCCCCCAGCTTCGTGACCCTTCTTTACGGGTAGATTTTGCGCTTTAGCATAGCGCCTGTTACCGTCCATTATAAAAGAAACGTGTTCGGGGATTGGGCCAACACTCAGGGCGTATATCAGCAACTCTTGAACGCTGTCATATAGTTTCTTGACGATTTCGACTTTGAATAAAAGCTCGAAGAACAATCTTTGTCTGTTTCTCAACCAAAGCAGAATTTGATGAATAATTTCCCTTAGAAGGTTATAGAACCAAATAATAGGGGCTTCTATATACCTTAAAAACATGATATTGGCTGATGGTGATCCTTTCTGAAACTCTTATTTCTTTAGGAGCTGGATAAAACTAGAAATTAGCCGCCGAAAAAATATTAAAATAAATAAAAATCATGCGTGAAGGTATCATTCAGTGAAACTATCACTAAATTTAAGATAATTTAAATTAAATATATGCATTTATGGAAGGTATATGTGTAGAGTAAATATATGCAGTTGTGATGCAGTAGTCTCTACTGTGGAACTACGCAGAATACTCACCTGAAATTGTTGAGGATTGTACCACAATCCCGACAGAAGTATGTTCCGGCGTCTTGTTTCAAATTGCTGGCGTCCTTCATACTTCTTGAAGTCGTTTCAAAGGAACTGCCCCCACAAACATCGCAGTGCAATCCTAGTAGCGAAGTTCTGCTTGTCGAATGTCCTGATCCTAGCGATTGGGCTATAGAGGATGCACTTCCGTTTACTAAGGCCCTAGACCCTCTTGACGAAGAATTATTATAACTATTATTACTAGTAGTAGTAGGTGTCATTGCTCCGTTAAAATGGTGGATATTTGTAAACGAGGCAGATCTTCCTAGAGATTTAGACTGCTTCTGTAGGCTTGGTCGTAAGTTGCCATTCACCGCTCCATGAAGATGGGTTAGACTACTATACGAATTTGCTCTCATCATGCTTGATAACGCAGTGTGGATGGAGTTACTTCTGTTTAATGATGTTAGCGAGGTAGTTGACTCCCTAGACGCTCGTCCAGTTTCACTTCTATATTCCTGTAGTTTGCTGAGGACTTTATTCCTCAACTTTGTTGAGATATCAGAACGGAAGACACGGATAACACCAGTATTGTCGGTGCTAACCAGTATTGTACCGATTGCATCGACAGCATTGAACATGTTAGATGAACTTGATGTCGTGGAAGGTATTGTAAGATGAGTTGAAGATTTCGAAGATGAATTCACGTCCTTATGATTCTTCGCTTTGAAAAATTCTAATGACAATTCACAAATAAAGTCATTTGATAATGATAATATTTTTGAGGTCTCTGGTGGTGCAATTACAGCAGTAGTGATGGGAGATTGGTGTGCATGGAATGATAAGTAATGAGAGTTTTTTATTGGTGTTGTGCCTGTTGAGGAGCCAGCTTGTAGTAGTGAACCAAATTTTGATGGATGGTTATTACGGTTTGTTGCTGCAGTCGAGATTATATCTGAATCAGACGAGAATGTAGGCATAATTGGCTTTCCATCTAATTGGTTCTTTTGACTCGATGATCTACTTAAAGAATGAAATATATTCTTAAAGCTTCCTGAGCGTGAAATGCTTCTTCTTTTGTCTTCTCCTTCTTGGTTGCTAGGATCAGAAAATGATTTGGCCCTCCAGCAATATATCCAATGATCATCGCTACTTGTCACAACAAAAGGATGTTTAACATAATGTGTGAATAATTGAGCAGTATGTGAGGCTTGTTCGCTATGAAATCCTTTAAATGTCTCTATTAATTGCTTGGTCTTTAGATTGAAAATTCTTACTCTTGAGTCATTAGACGTGATTAACGCCCTTAAGGATTTATCATCTGGTGAAATAAAACTTTGTATCCCTGTGACTCTTGGACCATGGTGGACTTTAGGATATTCAGAGGAGAATAGATGTTTTGATGATAGTTTTTGGGTTGACGTGTCACTTACATGAAATGATGACAAAGGTTGTAGGTTTCTCGTCATTAATAAATAAACATACCCATTAAACGTTCCAACGATGGTATACTTCCCATCTCCTGGAGAAAATGTGACAGAAGTGATCAAATCCTGGCAATCGAATTCAAAGCTGATTTCGTTATCAAGTATTGACCATAAACGACAGATATGGTCTAAACAACCACTTACAAAGAATCTGTCATCGCTTGGGTGGAATGCGACAGATGTGACGAAATCAGGATGCTGAAATGTCTTTAAAGACGTCTTTCTGTCGGGATGCCAAAGTCTAACAGAATTATCCATGGATGAGGAAAGCAGAAAATTATTCTTTGACCAGTCTAAAGCAAGGATATCATGTTTATGTCCCTTGAATACTCTAATAGGATAAGGGTTAAAGACGGGTGCATACAGATTGAAATTTTGTGGTTTTTTATTTTCCATATTCTCCATGGCACTATTTATCACTGGTGAGGCATTTGGTGAAGTTTGTAGGCGTTGTGTCTTAGCCTTGATATCATTATTCGATTCCATCGTGGAGTCTAATTCCCATCTCTCGATAGGTGAACTTATCACTTTCCATATGACCACATTGCAGTCTTTACCGCCCACTGCCATGAATTTGCCATCCAAACTAAATTTCGTAGTCCATATAGCTTTGGCGGATGATGCTAGACCTTTTCCACTGATCTTGCGATGTGTTTTTGAGGGTGTTGGAGATAGTGACCGTGCTGGAATACTTTCCGTAGAGGCATTGCCGCCGAGACTGATTGAATCATCGAATGGGATCCGTAACTCTTGTGCTAAAAACAATCTTCTAAACTGTTTGATGCTCTTCGTTTTCTTGAGAGTCTTTATATAAGTTGGTTCTTTCAAATAGTCTTCAAACTGATCTAAATCAATGGAATTGAATGCCGAAAATTCTTCAAATCTGTTACGCCTTGTCGATGAGGTTGTGTTGCTGTGTAATCTAGCCTTCATCTTCGAATATATTTCATCTGAAGCTTCAGAATCTGGTTCTTTCGAGTTCGATTCTGATCTGATAGCATTATTCTTTCCCGTCTGGCCCGGCAAGGAATCCTTATTTCTCACCATTTTGAACTGCAACGGCTTTATATCGGCTGAGTAATTTTTATCCTTATTCAGATCTCTTTCATCTGGTATCGTAAATATCCTCCGCTTATTAACCTTTTCTTTCAGTGTAGAACTATGCTTATCATGGGAAATAGACAGTTCGTCTAGCCTACTGTCTATAAGCCCATTATCGGTACCATCAGAGTCCGTAGATGATGAAGGAATACTCGTTTCGCCAACCCCTTGTTTTTGGCCATTCATCGTTACTTCCTATGAAGGATAATGGGTGTCTCTGGTTAAGGACGTTATAGAAAACCCTCTATAGTGTCTGTGCTTCAGGCAGTAGTTGGTGGTATATGAGATTTACACCCTAATGAATCTCTTTTCAAGAATATATAATGTCATTTTTTTTCTTCTCAGTATTGCCATTTTTCATCAAAAACGGTTGTCCCTTTTCGATTCGTTTACTGACCGTAATTAGAGAGATAAACTATAGGGTGACAAGATGCTACGTGTGAGAATGACAAGGAATTGATTGTTGTAATTGAAATATGGTGTGTCAAAAAAACATTATGAATTCTCTGCGAAGAGACGCTTTAATAGAAGGATATCTCACAATGAATAGAAAGAATTGCAAATATTCATTAAACGTGAAAGAAATACATATATGATATTACACAGATACATGTAAATCAGTGTGATTTATCCGAAAGTAATATAAAGACGATATCTGTTTGGTTTTCGGTTGGTTTCAGTCCTTTTTTTCCTGAACGACAGTTGCATGGAATCATGTACGAACAGTTGGTTCCTCGGTGCCAATGAATTCCTTTAGCTTCAAAACTCCAATGACGGGCTTCATAATTGGTTTCAAGAAGTCCTCAGCGCTCTGAGAGTATTTACTCTCATCATCAGAATATCTTTCCAAGTATAATCTAATGGTGGCACCGGCAGAACCGGTACCTGATAATCTCACGACAAATCTAGCACCATTAGACAATTTGACATAAAGACCCTGGTGGGCTGAGACAGATCCGTCTAAGTCGGTGTAAGAGAAGTCGCCAGCTTCTGTGACAGTCAAGTCTGGTAATGCTGGGAATTTCGTGCCGACAATGTTTGGCTTTTCAATGTATTCTCTTAGATGCTGAATGACCTTCGCAGCATCTGCTGATTCAACATGTTCGTAATCATAACGTGTGAAGAAAACACGGCCGTACTTCTTCCAGAATTCCTCTTGAATAATCTTGATGGATACGTCCTTGTCTGGATTGTGCTTGTTGTAAATGGCCAACAGGTTCAACCAAGCAATGATGGCCCACACACCATCCTTTTCTCTAACATGGTTGGAACCTGTACCGAAGGATTCCTCACCACAAATGGACAATTTCTTGGCGTCGAATAAGGCACAGAAGAATTTCCAGCCTGTTGGGACTTCATAACACTTCAAGCCATGTTTTGCGGCAACACGATCGATGGCACTAGCAGTTGGGAAAGAACGTGCTAAACCATAGATACCGTGCTTGGCAAAATATGGAATCTCAGAGGCATATTCAGCAATGATGGCAACGGAATCACCAGGTGACACAAATGCTGGACCTGCACCGTAAATCATGTTTCTGTCACCGTCACCATCAGATGCAGCACCAAATTCGATATTTTCCTTGTCAACCCTGTCAACAAGATGTCTTGCATATGTTAAGTTTGGATCTGGGTGCACACCGCCGAAATCAGGGGATGGGTGCCAGTCCTGTAGAACTTCATCGGCTGGTAAGCCGAATTCGTCGACAAAGATGGCTTTACCATAGGGGCCTGTAACACCGTTCATACCATCAAACAATAATTTCCAGTGTTTCGTTTCCCTTTGAGTCTTTATAAATTTACTAATCAATGGGAAATCAAAGATCTGCTTCAAGAATTCGACGTATGCCTTTGTCGTATCAATAACGTCGACCAATAAGGGTCCATATTTGACATTTTTGGCTAACTTGTCCAATTTCAACTCAGGGAAGTCTGCAATGATCTTATATTCAGTCAGTTTCTTTGAAACTTCCCAGATCTTATTGGTGACAGGCTCAGGGGCTGGACCACCATTCGATAGATTATATTTAATACCCATATCGTTCTTTGGACCACCTGGGTTATGAGAAGCAGTTAAAATAATACCACCGGTACATTTGTCCTCGTAAGTTCTCATGATATGCGAGGCTGCTGGAGTAGAAAGTAACCCATTTTGACCAATAACTAACTTACGGATACCATTGGCAGCACCAATAGCAGCAATCTTGTGAAGGATGACGTCATTGTAGTAACGACCATCACCACCGACAACTAAGGTGGCACCTTCGGAACCTTCAGGGATGGCAGACATAATGGATTGAATGAAATTCTCGGTATAGTTTGGTTCATTCATAAAGACAGCGGTCTTCTTACGAAGACCAGAAGTACCAGGTTTCTGATCCTGGTATGGCTTAGTTGGTACAGACTTAACTTGGTATGACATGATAGTATTTCCTTGTTGGATTCAATGGCTCAGTCGCTCAATTGATCACGAAAAGAGCAAAAAGGCAGAGGAATTGAGAAGTCATCCTCGATTCAAGCAGATTCAGTATATATATAAATATGAATAAATATATAGCATTACCAATTAAGAGAAGGGGGGATACAAATAAAGTTATCGATATACCCCTTGCCCCATACCGACCCCATACTTGTGAATTGCGTCTCTAACCAGGGGATATTGCGTGATTAACAAGGATGGAAGGAAACGACAGAAACTTTGACATAGGGGGGAATAAATCGAAAAAAATATCTCAAAATGCAGCATAGAAAACAAGATCCTAAACCGGAGAGGGATACAGGCCGCTCATTTACATACTCTCACCCCACCTTGTAAATATTCGGCGTACTACACAAGGAGGCGAGTTGTACCTTTAGCCGTTCTTGTTCATATTTTAGGGACCTAAAAGGAGAAATTCCAGAATAATTGACCGCATTGAGTATTGAATTGATGGCTTTTCCCTCTCAAATTTACGTAGGATATATACACCCCTCGATCATGGAAGGATTTCTAGTCGTATAACGGTCTTCTTATCGTACACACTAGGGTAAGGTAGGTGTGGTCAGTGTGTGTGGTAGTGGGGAGGCGGGGGGCAATTGTTGCACGGTTTTCAGTCTTGTAATTATACCCGAAATTAATTATATATCGACTATGTTCTAATGATTCATTGTTCCGGGCTATCTCTTTCTCCCAATGCCAGTATGTCTTCGATTGGCGGACCCTCCCTTGTGGCTATTGTTGTGTTGCCGATCTTCTCCTCGATATTTTCCTTACCAGCAAGTGGAGACTTTTGGATATCTAACAGTTTAATCAACCTTTCGATATGTTTATTGGATATATCTGCCTTCACATTGTGATACGGTTTGATCTTCGATTGTAAAACATCTTGCATTGGAGGTATTTCAAAGTCCTTCTTTTCCTCGATCAGTTTTTGATGTACATATGCTAATAGTACTTGGTTCTGTCTATGTAGCGCTATAGCAGGTATTCTCAAAGGATCAGTCTCCTTCCTCATGTCATCGTTCTCATCAGGCAATGGGATTGTAGTGTCTTTATTGAACTCTATTGCATGTTTATAGTATGATTCATCTGGTACACTGGGAAGATCATCAGTATCCAAAGAATCGACAAACTTGGACATTAGTTCGTCAATTTCTGCTTCGCTCTTTTCTTCTGGCTTGATCTTCTGGCCTGATGTAGTCGTTCGATCGGTCATTGATGGGAAGATTGAGTTTCTTTCATCCTCTGCAAATGGTAATCGGTTTAGGATCAAAACTCTAACAGGCTCCTTGTTGACATTTTTGCCATTACCGCCTAATGCTAAAGTGTTTTGTAAAAGTGTATCAGTTATATTATCGGTTGAAATTAAATGTGGAACCAACACACACATCTGGACTTCACTCATCCTTTTATTAACATATCGCGCAATTGCTAATTTATCGTGTTTTAACATGGAATCGACTAGGACGCAGAGAGTCAGTGAATCTGCTATATTACCAACTCTGGTGTCGGCGAGAATAAAAGTGGATTCTGAATTTAGATAATGTCTGGGTAAAGAAGTCCTATCTAAAAAGCCTCTGATGTCGAGCCCTGGTGTGGTTCTGTAGTATAATTTATCAGCCAATGTCGGGGGCAACACCACATAATCCGACCCAAACCTGTATGCTTTAGTGATTGATTTTTGTCCAACTGTCACCATATTGTGAGAATCTTCGGGCTCTTCTTTGGGCAGGCCCTCAGATACATCAGTCTCAGTATCCTTTTCCTTCTTTTGTCCTGGGGGATAAATTTCATATTCTATAACCGAACTAGCCGGGGTACCCCCGTCTTCACCTGTCCCTTTGATTAATATTTTCCTATTTAAGCCTGCAACTGATTTCGTTGCTGGATAACCCTCCACTCTGATACACAAACATTTGGGATCCCTATATGCCTCCGCCTTCAAATCATTGTTTTCTGTCACAATTGTCTCGAGATCTGCACCTAATCTAAGTTCACCTGTAAATACTCTAACTGGCTTCACGAAGTTGATAGCAGGAGTGTGTGTCTTTTCTAACAGATCGTCTAGCGAAACGATTATTGGATCAATTGACTGCTTATCAAAGATCCGATTCCACATAGTCTTCTTTCGAATTTCAAAGTTTGAAAAGTCATTGGTATCGCAGCAATTAACGAGAATCAATCTTGTACTTTCTAGCTGATCGGTTATCAGGTCGAGTTCGTCGTCGAGGAGGTCTAGTTCGCCCCAATTATCACTAAATATCATCAACTGTCTCAGCACTTTTCTTTTCCCGAACTTCTGTCTCATTTCGAGATTGGATATTAGCATCGTCCTTGTGATACAATGACCACCTTCATCTGTTTCTCGGAGCTTCTCAACATCATTGAATGATTTCAATTGCTTCATGATATCCACCAGCAGCTCTGAAGTAACAGGCGCCTCGCATGAACATATGGTCGCAATATTCTCCACAGACTCCTCATTGGCCGTTTCAATACAGTTACTAATGTAACAACTGACCCAATCAGTCTTTCTAGCCTTCTTGCATTTCTCTAATAGGGCATATTCCAAATATGAGATGACTTTCGATATTGTATCATTGCTTATCATGGCATGGGATCCATCCACAATAAAGGATGTGCATTCTGCAGACATAGCTGAACTGTAGTGGTGTTTGAGGTGCTTTTCAAAAAGCGATTCTTGTTGCACATTTTTAGCATCTTAATCTAACAATCGATTTTAACCCACTTTGAAAAAAACCTTAATATGGGGATGGAACCGACGACCCAAAAGAAGATATAGTTGGACCCTTCGAACTTGATGAAGGGGAATCCAAGAAAAAAACTGGTCGTTCGACATTTTATTGAGGTGTGTAGTATGTGTGTTGGCCAGATATCTAGTTAGGCAGTATCAAGACAATCTGTGGATCAAACTTAGGATATTATGTTAGGTTTCCTCGTATAAATGTTGGAAACGGAACCTTTATATCTGCGAGTGTTACTTGAAATGGTGGAAGAAATTATTTGGCTAACTAACAGCAGTGGTTTTTATCAATTGTGTTTTTCCATTCTTCCTTTCATTCGCGTGCAATGTGGTTTAAAATTTAGCGTTGAGATATCAGAGCAGTATTCGAAAAATAAATCACACTAAGAACTTTAAAACTACAGACTATTTGTGGTATTATATGTAAAGAGATAAGTTATTTACCAGTCAATTGTGGTCAAGGTTTAGACAAAGACTAAGAATTAATTTGAAGTTTGCAACATCCTATAATCCAGCTAGTAATAGACAAGTTGGAAGAATTAATGGAACAATGATTGATATCTTACGATCATTAAATAGTCAACATCAACAGGATTGGCCTAAGTATCTGAAAATGGCTGGATGGTTTTCCTATAACACTTCATTTCAGTCAACCATTAAGATGAGTCCGTTCTATGCAAATTAAGGTCATAAACCAAGGATGCCAGACTTTACCAACAAACTGACACGACCATTGAATAAGGCTGATGAAGCTCAAGTCCCGCGTAGTATAAGTTTCCAACTTGATCAACATTTGAAGTTCCTACAAAATATATGACAAATTGCTCAAATCAACATGACAGATGCTCAAGATCAACAATACCCATATTTTAACTATAACCATAGACCAGAAGAAATTTCTGTTGAAAATTAGGCTTGTGTGTTTTAGGCTTTGTTTTTGTTACATAATTTGAACAATATTGGAAAGTGCTTCCAAGGTCAGTTGGTAATGATCTTAAAAGTAGTTTTGTCTCCCAATAAGGAGGGAGTACCTATTTCCCATTACATAAGGCTTTAGTGTTATTTTGGCTGGTATTCCCTCAAACTGAAATTATTCAATTTCCTCAAATCTTTTAAGTTTTTGTAGAAGAAAATTGACTAGAAGCTAATTCATTCCCTATTGGAGTAAACAAAAAATATCGTAACGAGACTTGTTCCTATGATTTTTTATCTAGAGATCCTAGATTTTTGAATATTGTTCACTTCTCTTTCCTTAATTGTTCTAGAGTCTTGTTAGTTCCAATCACACTTTTCAAATTTGTTATCAGCCATATTTTAAGTCCATGTAGTATCCTGGACTCCCAGAGGGGTGTCACCAGCATATTATTAAACATTTTGTCCCCCATTCTCATTGACTTAATTATGTAGACTACATTTTTCACAATTTCGTATTTATCTATGCATGTTTAATACACCATACGACTATTTGTAAGCTATCTCTCACAAGGGTTTATTATCCCTCTGGCAGCTCCGTTTGTAAAGACCTAAGTCTTTATTAGTTTTTCATAAGTTCTACCCACAAAAATAAGCGTATTTGTATATAAGCATCGATGTAGTTTATGTAAGACAGCTGTCTTCAGGATATAAGAAGACCAATGGATATTTAACTATCTTACATACCCACAGTTTAGCGATGCAAACCACGGAGTTTTTCTTTGTAAGGTGGCCCATAGTTTATATCTGTGGGTTATGGGTTTTTAAAAATAAAAACCCATACCACCTGAGTGGTGCAAAAAAGAAGCCCTGTAGGGGGCTCGAACCCCTAACCTTATGATTAAGAGTCATACGCGCTACCGATTGCGCCAACAAGGCTCTAATTCTTGTTTTTTTTGAAAAACAAGTCAGAATTTTGTAATTATTAACAAACCACGTGCCAGTAGGCGTATTGTCGTTTAAGTATGATTTCTGTTGTAAATAAATCATCCAAACTCTTTCATATGTTTATAATCATGCCAATAATAATATTAGGATGGAAGGTCAACTCTTTGTTGGGTGGGTTTCCAATTTAAATAATAATAATAGCTTTATTCAAAAGACCACATTTTCCTGAAAAGTTCTGTAGCCTACTGGATGTTTTTAGTTTGTACTTAAATATGTACTGGTATTTTACAAATAAAAAGAGAAAGCTGTTGTGGGAATCTTTGAAAGGGGAATAGAAAAAAAAGCTTAGAAGGCGGTGAATAATAGATTTCTCTGACGGCAGATTCGTGGAAGTATTTTAACTTACTTCTGCCACCCTCAGTTCTTTTTATTACCTTTACGATAAGACACCAGCAATTGGAACGATATATATCAAAACAACTTCTTTTAGACAGTGGAAAATCGGTATTATATTTATTGGAAAACGTTTGACATTTTTAAACTTAGTGGTATAATTGAGATATGGATGAATCTTCAGTGTTCTTAAACAATCTAAATAATATACATAGTTTAATAATATACATACTTTATTCTTATTCTCGTCAGGATATAAGATAAAATTTTCATTTTCAGGTCATATGACCTGCGTCAGAAATATTTAACAATAATATTTCCAACAATATTAATTTCCTTAGATTGGAAGATGCTAATATATTCTAACAAATGAACCGGACGTGAGGCATAACTCCAAAATGTATGAGACCTGTAGTGATAAAAGTGAAAATATGTTATTTAAGGCTTAAAACGAGAAAATATGTCAGTGCCTGTACAGGAGCATGAAAATGCAAACCTAACAGATCCCCCCTGCCCTCTTGTTTGTTAATATTTATTAATTCATACCCTAATAATAAGCACATAGAGAACCTCGCCCCTTTCCTGAAGTTTCCCCAATTGATATTTACAAAGCAATCCATTTTCAGCGACACTCATCATGTTGCCCTATCAAACACGGCTGAAGGAACAACCCCAACTGCGTTACAGACTCACCAGTGGTAGAAAACCCACATACCCCAGACACATGTACCCCAACCCGTTCAGGGATCCGCAAGCACATTATTAACATGAGGGGATCTTCTCGGAGAAACTAAGACAATACCGGAAAAATTAGGGATGTTGCGGCTGTTACATACATTATTCCATGATCATGGATTAGCCAACCACCAGATAGTCGCTAAAGGCAAGCACCTATGGGATCACAGTCATGGCTACGGTCACACCCTTTACTCTTATCAAGTGCCGTGTGTTCTTGCTTACCTCGTCATTATGAGATGCGTCCATTGTTCCGAAACCCGAATGAGATTTTGGTCTACACGTCCACCGACACAATAGGGACGCCACCAACAATGGATGAATGCCCTGGCAGTCAAAAGATAAGGATCGTGTTGGTATTCATCCTATTGTGTTGGTTTATTTATAATATCGACCCCGCACGGAAGGACACTCCCTTGCATATATAAGCAACGCGCATCTCTCAATCTGAAGTAGGGATTCTGGAAGCTTTCCTCAGCTACTCTAAACTGCCCCAGTAATCTAGAACGTAACCAAGACATAGACACAGACTTATTAGAACAGTACCGCTATGCCCAAGTTTCTAGACGCATTCTCGGTGTACAACCGGAACAAGCACGAGAAGAACCCGGACATGTACGGCTCGAACCACGCGAACACGGGCCAGGGGGCGCAGTACGTGTACTCCAAGGAGTACTACGAGACGAAGCCGCAGGCTGTGCCCGCGAGCATCGGCAGCTCCGTCACGTACCAGCCCGCGCGGAGACGCTCGTCTGCGAACTCTCTGAACAGCGGGGAAATGAACAGGGCCCCCGTCGAGGGCTCCTCCATTTCCTCCGGTCCGCACGACAACCGCCAGGGCAACGACACCGACACCGGCAGAGGATTCGCCGGCGAGAGGGACTTCGACACTGCGTCGGCAATTCGGTCGCTGGACCCCGTCACGCAGCGGGAGATCTCCAGTCTCTCACAGATGGAGTTCAAGAGGATATACGAGGGTTTGAAGAAGGGAGAGCCCAACAACCGCGTCAACTTCTGACGCGGACGCGTGACGAGGAACGCACATCTATATATTCAGTGCCATATTTAGTGTCATATTTAGTGTCAGGTATAGTATAGCCGTATGTACGCCGTATTTAACTAATAATGTTTGTTGTTATCAGCACCGTCAAACAAATTACATCATACGTGTAACCATTACACGAACACCTCTGCCCTGGACGCAGTGAATTACTGTCACCACCCTGGCGCGACTGCCCATCGAATCAGGCAAAGAATCCGTCACCTGCGACGGCGCAGTTTCTTGAAAAAAACCGGTACCGGCCCTCGGCGGAAAATTCTTGTCCCGGGATCTGAGATCCGCTTCGTCTCGATCCCATCGACTCGCAACGCTCGACGCCTCGACGGTCCGGATCAGCAAGAACCGGCGACGGCGAGGTGTGATCGGGAGGTGGAGGCGTGAGTCTTTCCCCGGTCCTGCTGCTGGATGACTTTTCGAAAGTTGGAGATGTTGACTCATCGGTCCCGTCTGGTCTGGTGTCGTTTGGTTCTTGCATCCTTTATCTCTCTTGCTTGGTAGCCTTCACATCGTCCAGTATCGCTCTCCGCTGCTTCGCCAACAGGTCTCACCACTCCACTCCGCTACCAGATGCTCAGACAGACGGTGACCAAGAACATCGCCATCAGGCGCTGCCTGGCGACAAACCTTCGCTCGCAATACGCGGCCACGGGCGCGCTCCGCAAGTACAGCTCCGCGACAAGAAACCTCAACAACTCCAACGCCGCGTTCGCTAGACCCGCGCCAGCGCCCAGTTTCAACGTGGACCCAGCGACCACGATCTACAACTCCGCGTCCGCGAACGCGAGGGAGATCTCGAGAAACAAGGTCGCCGCGAAGCTCAGGGAGAACCAGAACCTCGACAACTCCTTCGTCGGGCTCACCGGCGGCCAGATCTTCAACGAGATGATGGCCAGACACAACGTAGACACCGTGTTCGGGTACCCCGGCGGCGCCATCCTGCCCGTATACGACGCCATCTACAACAGCGAGAACTTCCAATTCGTGCTGCCTAAGCACGAACAGGGCGCCGGCCACATGGCGGAGGGGTACGCGCGGGCCTCCGGGAAGCCCGGTGTCGTTCTCGTGACGTCGGGTCCGGGTGCCACGAACGTCGTGACGCCAATGGCCGACGCGCTCGCGGACGGGATCCCCATGGTCGTGTTCACGGGACAAGTGCCCACGTCTGCCATCGGGACCGACGCGTTCCAGGAGGCAGACGTCATCGGGATCTCGCGGTCCTGCACGAAGTGGAACGTCATGGTCAAGTCCGTCGAGGAGCTGCCCAGACGCATCAACGAGGCGTTCCAGATCGCCATGTCCGGGAGACCGGGCCCCGTCCTTGTCGACTTGCCCAAGGACGTCACCGCCGCGGTCCTGAGAGAGGCCATCCCCACGGCAAGCACTCTGCCAACAAACTCACTGAGCCACACCGCGGGCAAGATCCCAGACGGGTTCCTAGAGGACGCGCTGAACAAGTCTGCCGATTTGATCAACTTGGCAAAGAAACCCATCCTGTACGTCGGTGGTGGTATCCTGAACAACGAGGACGGGCCAAGACTACTGAAGGAACTGAGTGAAAGGGCGCAGATCCCAGTCACCACAACTTTACAAGGCCTTGGTGCCTTTGACCAAGAGGACCCCAAGTCCCTAGACATGCTAGGCATGCACGGTTCCGCGGTCGCCAACATGTCCGTGCAGAACGCCGACTTGATCATCGCAATCGGTGCAAGATTCGATGACCGTGTCACGGGTAACATCGCAAAGTTCGCCCCCGAGGCGAGAAGGGCAGCCCTGGAGAACAGAGGTGGTATCATCCACTTCGAGATCTCCCCAAAGAACATCAACAAAGTCGTAGAGGCCCAAGTTGCCGTCGAGGGGGACGCCGCCTCAAACATAGCCACTCTGTTGCCAATGATCTTCCCCGTCAAGGAGAGGAAAGATTGGTTCGCCCAGATCGACGCGTGGAAGAAGAAGTACCCATACGCATACATGAACGAGACCCCCGGGGGAAAGTTGATGCCGCAGACAGTCATCGCTAAGCTGTCCAAGGTCGCCAACGCGACCGGCAGGGAAGTCATCGTCACCACGGGTGTCGGCCAACATCAAATGTGGGCCGCTCAGCACTGGACGTGGAAGAAGCCACGCACTTTCGTCACGTCCGGTGGTCTGGGGACGATGGGTTACGGTCTCCCATCCGCGATCGGTGCCCAAGTGGCGAAGCCCGACGCCCTAGTCATCGACATCGACGGTGACGCGTCATTCAACATGACCTTGACCGAGTTAAGTTCCGCTGTGCAAGCTGGCACGCCAATCAAGGTCCTGCTATTAAATAACGAGGAACAAGGTATGGTTACGCAGTGGCAATCGCTGTTCTACGAGAACCGTTACTCTCACACACATCAACTGAATCCAGATTTCCAAAAACTGTGTGAAGCAATGGGGTTCAAGGGGATGAAGGTCACAAAGCAAGAACAATTAGACAAGGCTCTGAAGGCGTTTGTCGCCACGGAGGGACCAGTGCTGCTGGAGGTCGAAGTGGCGAAGAAGGTCCCTGTGTTGCCAATGGTTCCTGCCGGGAAGGGTCTAGACGAGTTCATCAATTTCGACCCTGAGACCGAGAAACAACAGAACGAGCTGCGTCACAAGCGTACCAAGGGCAAACATTAGACACTTGTTAATAATTTTGTATCTTAAATATTGTATTGTTTGTGTTTATGCCTGTGTATTTTGAATAGTCGAATGATGATAATAGTTTAATATATTTGAAATAAATAAAAGTATTCTCACTTCTATCATTTCTCGCCATGCAAACATAGGCTTCTTGCCACTCGTTCATTTTTCCCTGTTCAAGCTAAGTTAGTTAAAATGAGAAATGTCAAATGTTGTATATTTTGACATTTGGATTATGGATTTGGTAAGATTCAACTTATGATAAGAGCAACCTTCAACAGTTTTCAATTGTTTATAGAAAGTCAAGATTCTTGTATCTGGAGTATTTATGTGGTAAAATAACTGAAAGAATAGAATAGACATGCACAAACTTTTATTCTCATTATTCGTATAGAACAACCTCCATAGTTTTCAATTGTTCCTAGAAAGTTGGGATTCTTGTATATAAAGTATCTACGGGGTAAAATAACCAAAAAGAATAGGTATACACAAACTTTAATTTTCATTATTCATATTAGAGGGCTTATATTGTCAAAGAGTAGCTTATATTGTCATAAGGAGTAGCTTATATTGTCATAAGTATTAAAAACGTGATGGCGTTACGCATGTGCCCATTCCCACGAAACATGAAACGACGTTAAGGAAAGTGGAAACAAACAGGCCGAGACCCGTCTAACGAGACACAACGCAGCGATCAGCACGCACACGGAGACGAGATTCGCACTTGTCATCCAGAGTCTGTTCCCGTGTCTGTCAAAGGAGGGTCTCTTCTCCGTCATGAACCGGATCAATTTGCTCTTGCCCGGCGAGTAAGGCAAGTATCGCATCGCGAGAGAGAAATCCACCCAGAAGGGCTGCACGAAGACGGTCCGCTCGTGCGTGAACGCCGCGAACCCGTGCTCGCCACCGTAGTTGCCGTACCCAGAGGTGCCTATCCCGCCGAAGGGCGCCTCCTGGATCCCCACGTGTATGATAGTCTCGTTGACGACCGTGTCCCCGGACCTGACACGCGTCGAGATGCGGTCCACGTCCGCTGGGTTGTCCGAGAATATGTACTGCACGAGCGGCGTGTCGTGGCGCCGCACGACGTTATCGATGGCGTCGTCGAGGTCCGCGTAGGAAAGGATAGGCAGTATCGGCGCGAAGTTCTCCTCTTGCATGACGGGGTCCTCCCAGTCGACGTCGCAGACGAGCGTCGCCGGGAACAAGAGCGAGGCGTCGCTGTCCGTTTCGCTCTGGGCGTACGCCCGGGGGAAGTACGGTTTCCCGCGTGTCTTCTCGAGCTTCGCCGCGGTTCTCTCACGCGCGTCCCTCGAGATGAGGTGCGTGAACTGCGTGGCGGTGTCCAGCTGCGGGAAGGACTCGTCCAGGACGCGCCTGGCGACGGCGACGAACTGCGCGTAGAGGGACTCGTGCACGAGCACGTAGTCCGGCCTGACGCAGACCTGCCCGCCGTTACTCAGCGCCCCGAAGAGAATCCTCCGCACCGCCGCAGTGATGTGTCCGGAGCGTAGATTCTGCGTGACGAAGACCGGCGATTTCCCGCCGAGTTCGAGGACACACGGCGTGAGGTTCTTGCCCGCTGCCTGTGCCACGAGGGCGCCGACGCGGGGGGACCCCGTGTAGAAGACCATGTCTAGCCGCGGGTCACTCACGATCCGTGCCGTCTCCGCACTTCCGCCTTGCACGATCGTGACACACCCGTCGTCGAGCCCCGCTACCCGCACGATGCTCTCGAGCACGGCAGCGACACGCGGGGTGCGTTCGCTGGGCTTCAACAGGACGCAGTTCCCGCCCGCGACGGCGTTCGCCACGGGGGTGAGCGCGAGCAGCAGGGGGAAGTTGAAGGGCGCGATGACGAGCACTACGCCCCTCGCGATGCGTTCCACGGCGACGGACCCGAAGAGGAACGGCGCGGCGTGCTCGGTGACGCGCTTGGGCCGCATCCAGTGGTCGAGCCTCTCGACGAGGAGCAGGATGTCGTTCAGGAGCGGCGTGAGCTCGAGCGCGAGCGTCTCTTGCTCAGCGCGGTGGAAGTCCGCGGCCATGGCCGCTGTGATCTGTTTCCTGTGGTCGCTGATGGCGTAGTAGAGCCGCTGCAGCCGGCGCCGGCGCTCCCTGCAGTCCTGGCGCCGCGGGTTCTTGGCGTGCGAGAGCGAGCGCTGCCTGGCGCTGTAGCAGTCCGCGGCGCGCTGCACGAGTGCGTCGATGTCCTCGAGTGGCGTGTATGTGAGTGTCATCGGTGCCGGGTTGGGAAGGAAGGAGGGAAGGGAGGATGCGGTTGTAAAGGGTGCTAAGGGTGTTGAGTCAGATAGTGAAGTCAGACAGCGAGACTGGGACGGTCTCTGTCATGAAGCAAGGAGATGGAGTGGTAGTGAAGACGTGGAGTCTTGACACCATTGTACGTTTGTGGTATCGCGGTATCGCGTTCTTGTGATATGCTGTTGCTGTCACTGTGATATGCTATGGTTCTTATACGGTATCTAAAGACACTGTGGTACGTATGCTGTTACACTTGTAATCGTCAGTCGTTGATCTAGCCTGCGTCTGCTACTATCTTGACGTCTGTCCCAGCAATCGCCGTTACGGACGGACGGATCGCAAGCGCATGGAATGCTCGGGACAGGACGCGGGGGGACCCCAATCACTTGAGAATACACAGACAGTACGCCAGAGCAAGCACATCACTGCAGCAGGTGTCCCAGCACGCGCGCCTGCTCCGCGAGCTTCTCGTCGTCCTGCCCCGGCGCGCGCTTCCCCTGGCCCTCCACGGGCAGCAGCTGCGTGCCGACCGCGGCGTCCAGCAGCCGGATCTCGCCGCGCAGGTCCCGGGCCACGGCCTCGAGCCCCCCGCAGAACGCGCCGACGTGCTGCGCGAACCGGTCCCGCACGGCGCCGTTGCCGCGCTTCAGCTCCGTCAGCGTGAACACCACCTGTGCGGCCTCGCCCAGCATCGCGCACAGCTGCCGGTCCACGGCCTCGAGCGCCGCGAACCTCTCGCGCACGTACTCTGGCTGCATCGCTGTGTCTGTGTGAGGGAGTGTTGGTCGTTAGATGTTCGCATAAGAATAGATATGTACGGATGACACTGTCAGTCGCGTTTCCGCCTGGTGCGCTTGCCGGGTGTCATCATGTCCAGGACGTCGGCCTGTCGCTTCCTGCCGGGCGAGTGTTCGCACTTCACCCTGGTGCCGATGTGTTCCTCGCCTTCGCCCTCGCCCTCGCCCTTCACAGACTGCTCGTCCTTCACGGGCAACTCGCTCTTCACGGACGATTCCTTCTTCACGCCCGGCTCATCCTTCACGCCTGGCTCCTCCTTCACGTTCGGTTCACCACTCACAGTAATCTCCTGCGTGAGGTATGCGCCGTCGTTGCCCACCTTGCCCACGTCCGGGCTCACCTCGTAGCACCGGTACTTCCCCTCGTCGTACTGCGGCGCCAGCACCTGCAGCAGCTCCTGTTCCGTCCACGCCTCCCGCGGGCCCATCCACGCGTCCCAGGCCGCGGACCCCGGCTCCAGGACACACGGCATCCGCGGATGCAGCCACTTCAGCTTCGCCGGCGCAGGGCCCGTGATGACGGTGAACGAGTGCATGTCCAGGGACGCGTTGTAGCTGTGCATCCCAGCCAGGAACACCAGTGCGTGTCCCGTCCCAGTGACATAGTACGGTCTCTTGCGCTTGCCCGCGTGCACCCGCTCGTAGTACCCGCTCACGGGCACTGCGCACCGGCCGTGCCGCAGGGGCCCGCGCCACAGCCGCGACGTGAGGAGGGACTCCAGCTTCGCGTTGAAGGTCGTGTAGCCCTTGAACTGCGCGAGGTCCGTGGCCCAGTGCGGGACCAGCCCCCACCGCATCGCCTCGCACTTCATAGTATGATCCGGTTCGTGTTCCGTGTCACTCTCCTCGTCGCCCTTCCCGTCACTACCATCACTCCTCTTGTCATCACCCCCCTTGCCGTCATTCCCCCCACTCTCACTGCCGCCCTCGTCACGGATGTACGTCGGCAAGAGCACAGGCGCAGCCCGCGTCGGCGCAACGTTATAAGAGGGCGCGTAGTCTGCGTGCGGACCAGCCACACGCCCGACCTGTCGCTGCAACGCGGCTTCCATCTCCTCCGGGCCCAGTGCCACTGCGTACCGGCCGCACATCTCTGCCCTGTATGCCAAGACAAGACAAGAACCAACAACCAACAAGAACCAACAATCACCAAGAATCATCAAGAATCATCAAATAGCATCGAAAGATCATCGATATCGAAGGATCACCGAAGGAAATCGATCACCGAAACATTAGGGATCGCGATCATCCAATCACAGAATCGAACAACATGTTCAGGAGCCTGAGAACCGCGTACGCGCGACTGGGCCCGCGCCGGCTGCTCCTGGGGACAGCTCTCGCCGCGACGCTCGCTGCCACGGCCCGCTACGCGTCCACAGACACGCGCCGCAACGCGCCGCCCCGCTTCGACGCCGCGGTCTCCTCGCTGCTCAGGAGCGCCGTCTGGGCAGAGAGCGACAGGGCCGCGGACTACGCCGCCGCGCTGCGACTCTACTGCCAGGCGCTGACCGCGCTCCCGGCGCGCGTCGACCGCCTCTCGGAGGAGTACACCGCACTCGAGCTCAAGGTCGCAGAGATGCTCGAGCGGCTGGGCCGCCACGACGACGCCGCGGGCGTCTACGCCGAGTTGCTCTCGCGCTTCTTCGCCGCGCTCACCGCGGGGGACTCCCCGGCGTCGCCCCTGCGCAGGCCCGAGATGGTGCGGCGCGACCTCGCGGTGCTGATCAAGTCCCTCGAGGGAAACGCGGACGTCGCCGCGGGCAAAAGACGGCTGCTCGCGCACCTGCTGCTCGCGCAGGAGGAAGTGTTGCTGCGGTCGCCGCGCCTCAAGCGGTTCTTCGACGCGAAGCGGGAGCGTGCCGCGCGGATCCTGCGCGGCGAGCACATGGACGTCTCGGAGTTCACCACGTTCGTGGACGAGGAACACATCAAGATGGACCCGCGCGGGTACTTGCTTCTGGACCTCGACAGGGACTCGAGCGCGTGGGAGCCCTTCAAGGAGGAGCTCTTCGTCGCGCGCGACCTGTACACCGCGTACTGCCTCTCCTCGCGCGACGTCGCCTCCGCGCTCAGTTGCAAGATGACCACCGTCGAGTGGATGGTCATGGCGGACATGCCCCCGGGCCAGATCCTCCTCGCGCAGGCGAACCTCGGGTCGCTCTTCTACTTGCAAGCGGAGAAACTGGACACCGAGATAGAACAGCTCGACGCGCGAACGGCGAGCGAACCCGCGCTGCTGACGGACGACGCAGTCGTGACAGCGCTGCGCACGCTGAACAAGAACAAACGCAACTGTCTCGCGATGGCCGAGCGGTGCTACGACTCCATAGTGGACTTCTTCCACAACAACAAGAAGCTCAAGTACCACATGCGCGACCAACTGGACACCTCCATTTCGCAGGCCATCGCGCTGTCGACGTACGGGAAGGGCGTGTTGAGTCTCAGGGAGGGCGCTGTCCCGAGGGCGGAGAGGCTGTTGAACGAGTCCATCGCCATGGCTAGGGACGCAGATTTCGTAGAGCTTCTCGCGGAGGCGGAGAAGGAATTGCAAAGGGCCAGGCAAATGAGGCAGAGTGAACTTGCGGCGGAGTCCCTGTGACGCGTTTTGTAAATATGTACGGGGTGAGAATTATAGAATTGTCGAGTCCTGGCCCTTACGCTTTTGAGAGTTTTGACACTATACAGTATAGTGGTGCATGGACTATAGTAAGATTAACAATACCTGATATAGATATAGTGTGACACTCTCTTGAGCGTCATTGCGTAGACCAGGTTAACATTAATTCATCTGTTTGTATAATGGCTAATAGTGCGGAGTGATGATTAAATACTTATACTCCGGCCCAGACACACGGCCAAGATGGTCAATTTCTCACAGATTATTAAACTAACGAGTAGTAATCCACAAAACGGTTGAAGCACAATTCTTCCCAAATCTTCGAAATTATGTCGTCTGGTCTACGCAATGACGCTCAAGACATTATTATCTATATCAGGTATGGTTTTGATGCAATGCATTATTTATCAAGATTATACACTATATCATATTCTATTACAATTGGCACGCATTGAACAGAATCGTCTACAGCAGGTGTTTAACGACAATTCCACGAGCGATATTAGATTAAAAACAAATTGTAGGTCCAGGTGGTCGGTTTAAGATGATAAGTTGCAAGATTTGGTATGTTGTGGCGACAGGACATGCTCTCGTGGAAAATTGTAGCTCTTTGACAGCTCTTAAATTAAAATACTCAAACATTGCACGTAAACAAGATGACGTAGATCTAGATGTTAGTGGTGAGTATATAGCAACGCAGATAATATTAATTTAAAGCTGCATGTTAGTGGTAAAACCATAAACCACGTAGATGATGTTGATTTAAAGCTGTATATTAGCGGTAAGTACATATATATAGTACATTAATAAATCTTACTTTAACGTTAAATGGATGAATAAATTAGATGATGAGTTAAATGAGTTTGAATTCACTTTAAAGTGTGGTCGTGCCGGTAACTAAATAAAATACAATACAAAGAAAAATAATATAATTATTTATTCAATGGTAAAGACTTAGTTAGCGGTCATGACTTGCCAGACTCTGATGACGTTGTCGGTGTAACCAGCGAACAAAGTTTGACCATCAGCAGACCAAGCAAGGGAAACGGCGTGTGGGTCGTTAGCCTTGTTGTAACCAACAAATTCTGGTCTCAAGTCGTCAATCAAGGCTTGTGGGTCTAGAGAGAAGATCTTGATACCGGAAGCAGTGGCAGCAGCTAACCAGTATCTGTTTGGAGAGAAGGCTAGGGCGAAGACTTCGTCTTGAGCGTTCAAGGTGTACATTGGGCACTTGTTCAACAAGTTCCATAGCATGATCTCACCGTCCTTACCAGCGGAAGCAATCAAAGTACCATCTGGGGAAGCAGTGACGGTGTTGACATTACCGTTGTGACCGACGAAGTCAGCCTCAATTTGGAATTGGTTCAAGTTCCAGGCCTATTTGAATGTTCTCGAATATTTCATTGAATGAAAGAAGCGAAATGTTTGTTAGTAAAAATGTTTCAATAAGGAATTCAAAATATTCCACAGATTCATTGATATCGTAGTTTCCATCTAAACGTTTCTATAAATCTTTCATCAGAGATCTTGGTGATAATTAGTATGTCTCATTGGAGATAGATCGTCTCCTCTGAAGTAGCAAATATGTTGTTCATCATTTAGAAAGATGTTGGGAAACACGGAAGAAATGACCGATTACCTCAAAATACTGGGAAAATAATAATTGGAAATAATAAAAGTAACATACCTTAACCATCTTGTCGTTACCGGCAGAGATGACGGTGACAGTGTCATCGTCGTCCTTTTCGGTTGGGGCAACTCTGACTTGGGAAACCCAGTCGTTGTGACCTAGCAAAGTGGCTAGACATTGACCCTTGATAGTCCAGACCTTGATGGACTTGTCACGGGAACCAGAAATGATCATGGAAGCCTTTCTGTCAATGGCAACAGACATGACATCACCCTTGTGACCGACGAATCTTTGGTAAGTTTCACCGGTGGCGACATCCCATAATCTCAAGGTCTTATCCCAAGAGGCAGATAGAGCGTAAGCACCATCTGGGGTCAAGGTGACATCTTGGACGATGTGAGAGTGACCCTTGAAAGATCTAACTGGAACACCGAACTTTTGGTCGTCACCAGTCAACTTCCAGGAGATCAAAGTCTTATCACGGGAAGCGGAAACCAATAAGTTTGGTTGACCAGCGGAGGTGGCTAGGGAAGTAACCCACCCGTTGTGACCTTCTAAGGTACCTCTTAAAACTAAAACTTCGTTGGATGCCATTGTGATATCTGTTGCAGTTGATGTCTTTCTGAGAGTCAAAGTAGAAATAAGAAAGAAAGGAAAACAATTAAGACAGAAGTTGGAAGTTCAACAGAAATTTAAAAAGCGTGCAAGTTAAATAGTAAAATCATCGTCCATACGGGAACCTTTGAAATTTGTCAAAGTTCTTCGATTTTTCACCTTTGCGTCGGTTTCCAAAACTTCACCAAACGTTCCGTGAATTTCGCAGCATCGCCATAGAAAAAAGTGAAAAAATCAGAACAGAAAAAAGCTGCGACTGTCATAAACACCCAGGCCCCAAGTGTAGTCATTTAACCAGCACTACTCATAGGGACTTATAGCTGATAACCGCCTTAAGGATTTGAAACGTTGCTCTTATTCTAAAGGGTAAGTGCCTCTATGTCTTACCAATCCTTTCCCAGATGAATTTTACCTTGTAGAAGTCACTGTAATCATCCTCTAACGACAAAACGTCTAGCTTATTGTTTGGCCTTTCGATAAAAACCTGCTTGGAATCTGTATCCAGAATGACGCCCATGGATCTATATAGCTTCAATTTAAGAATATTTGCTCTAGCATTTGGATCATTTAGGATATGTTCTTCTTCCTCCTCGTCTATTGTCGATTCATCGAAGATATTCTTGTCTAGAGAATCACTATCTTGTTCGGGTCCCTTGATTATACTATCAGAACCATTGGACAGCTTCACAAGTTTGGCGATCTTTTCATCAATTTCATTCTTCAAAGATATATTCTCCTTCTCTAAGTCATCAAGTTCTTTCAAATAGTCTCGGAATAATTGCTCCTTATTCGAGATGCTCTTGGCCTCCTCTTGCGATTTCTCAATCTCTCCACTGATTGAGGCGATCTTTTCCTTCGATGTAGATAGTTCATTTCGTAACTCCTTGATATTGTCGGTCTTTGCATTTAAACTGGCAGAAGTTTTGTCCTTAATTTGTTTCAGGTTATTGTTGATATCACGTAGGGCATCTAAATCTTCCTCGATGGCAAACCCCTCTTTGGTCGATTTTAATAGTTCGAGTAGATCGTGAAGATCACCTCGCTTATCCCCGTCATCTCCCAATTTATCCTCTGACATAATTGGGGCACTTTACTGTTATGAATTCGATACAGTCTCACCCTACCGATAAGAATAAAGCTTACCCTTCACGTTGTGCACAAATTATAGACCCAGTGTTTACATTTTCATATTGGAAAGAAAATGAAAAATAAAGGTTGTGGATACAATGTATTGCGATAATAATCAGATTCCAGTCAAAAAAACTTGTCTAAAACGTCAATGGCCCGGTTTGTATTGACAAACATGTGAAACCTATTATAGATCTGTGGATCCGTATATTGCTATCTGTATCTTTCTCGGCTAATCTATTACAAGTACCGTGAACATCTTATCTTCTTTCTTGTTTCTTTATTCAGTGTGGTTGTGACTTCTGTAGAGAGATTATCTTAAAGAAAGTATCATAAGTTGAAACCCCGAGTTTGGCTTTTGATGCTTCCATATTTATAATGATTTTATTTGCAAACCTTTGATGACATACCCTGGGAAGATGTTTCAAAGCCAATTATAGTTTCCCGCTTTCTTGTTCCCTAGTTTGTTTCTTTCCAGATCCTGTGGTTATTCTAACTCAATAGTTTCTTTTTGGTTGATTGGGATCTTTACCTAAAGGGGAATATAAGGTCTGTTAACGAATTAAGAATGTTGGAAACTCATTTTTTAGATACAATCCAGCATGGTGGTTCTTATGTATTTCAGGGCAGGAGAGGGCACATTAGAATTCCCATTTTGTTCCAGTTAGTGTTTGGATAATGATTTCCCCCCAGCCACCCCTATCAAGATAACCTTATCTGCACTGGCCTTATATCCCAATCTTTTCCCTTCTAAATGTGTTATTTCAGGGACAATACAGAAAAGAGTATCCTCTTTTGCTTTATTTCTGTCTATCTTCACAGAGTAACTGGAAGTTTTTGTTAATAGGCCAATGTTTATCCACTTTCAGTAAGATTTAATTATGTTTGTCTTATTTTGTTTACTAAATGCTAAGGCTTTTAACCTTTTAAAGTAGATTAGAGAAATTAGCAACATAACTTTTTTGAAATCTCAAAAATAAAGTCCTCCCCCCTGCCGAATATTTATCTTAAAATATACCATGAGGAAAAAACTGACATAGGAATCTACGATCCTTAAGGGAACTTCCAGTTTTCCTTTATTTTAGTTCAATGCGAGATTATTGCTCATCTCACACCAAGTCTTCCAAAATAGATACAATGCACTGGTAACTTATGACAATTAACACCCTTATTATTGCTTTCAAAGGATTCAACTTCTTTTATCAAATGTTGAGGGTAGTATCGATATTTTAGGTCATTTCTTATCCTTATAAATATCATCCACCTTTACTAACATCAGTGAAAGTAACTGTTATTACTGAACTTTTGGAGAAATACACCTGCAAAGCACACAGAATGGATACCCTCCTTTTTTCGATACTTACTAACCATCTATTTGATCTTGCTTGATCTTGTTTGACAGAAACCTATCATAAATAACCTGTTTTGAAACCACTCTAAAAAGAAGTGTTTTATGAATCAATTATTACACAACACACATTACCTGCCCAATTTTCAACACTCCTTTTAACAAATAATGAAAACTTGAGTTAGCTTAGTTCCTTAAATGATAAAATATGAATGGAATCAATGAAGTCCCGTATACCATTGTGCATGTTATATACGTCTGTATTAACCCCAATGACTAAACCTCTAAATTTAAAAAGGGCACATCCACACACCTCTGTATATAAGGCCTGAAAGAAGCCCAATTGCCAATTCTCACAAAATTATCTGTAGTATAAAAGGGAAACTAGTTTTCGTAAAAAAATGTAAAACATACGGTTGTTTGGCCGAGCGGTCTAAGGCGCCTGATTCAAGAAGCAATTCTTAACCATTGAAAAATGGGAACACTCAGGTATCGTAAGATGCAAGAGTTCGAATCTCTTAGCAACCATTATTTTTTATTTTTTTGATTCCAACAGATGTCCCCAATTATCTACAACTCGACCACACTCTGTGCTGGAGTGGACACTTATACCAACAGAGGGCATTTTATCTATCTCGCTCTCCTCTCAAGAACCAACTGAATGCCATCATTTTGTCTATATTAAAACTGAAATCTCTACAAAGAAAAGGAACAGACCAAAATAGGAGATCCTACTAAGAGAAGTGGATAAATCACTCACCGATACATGTGGACTGTTTACACCATCAGTTGTACCAGTGATGTCTCCTAGCAGTCGCACAGGGTTTACCGATTTTAGCTACCTGAACCAAACGTCAAACATACTTATTGACAGCAACTCCACGGTGGCGAAAGTTATAAATACCCCGTACCAATTTATTCATTCCCTATACGATGCAGTTCTACAAGAACGGGAGCAAGAAAGAACACCTTCAGCTTACGACATATACTTCAATATACCCATTATTTCCAATGTTGTTGGGTTCTTTTTGAGCAAGTATGCAATGATCTGTATACTGACTGCTATTATATTGAACAAATTCGTGATATCAAGGTCTTTTGCATTAAACAATTCAACCAGAAGGAGGAGGGGTCCAAGTGCTTTACCAAGATGGATCACGATAACACTTCATATTATAGCAATCGTCGTCTTATTAAGTTCAATAGTGCTTCCTTTTTTCACTAATGACTTTAGGCGTCTCTTACTAATCAAATTCATGATATTTGTATTATCCTATTCCATTGAAACAACTGTTGCACTTGGGAACAATATGTTGCCCCTAGAGAATTCCGATTACTCCATCTTTGAAGTAGCCATACGATATTTTTCTTTGATACAATCATACAATTTGTCTGACGATAAGGCGGCCGTTAAACAACAGTATTTACCCGATTTAACCGTCGAGGTAGTTAGCAGACTAATAATTCATGTTGTTGAATTATTTAAAATCCGCAAATATAGACTAATCGGTAGTATATGTCTAGATTTTATGCACATGGGTTACATGGGTCATTCAATGGTCAAGTATGGTCTTGATTCAGTTCCATCTGCGACCAGAGTAAGACATTCTCCAAAGATAGTCTTCACAATCGTGTCCCTCATATCATTATTTTGTTATGGATGTGCTCTACTGATACGGTGGGACCCGACAACAGATTCTCACCGAATCCCACATGACAATCCTGTAGAGGACTTGCGATATTATTCCGTCGTGCATAATTGGCAGAATCATCTAAATCTCTCAGGGGAAGAAGATTTTTCTGTGGCAATCAGAAAATTAGCTATGTTACTTTGCTTTGGTCTTTACTCGAATAATTTAAATTATAATAGAGAATTATCCCCAATTTACATTTCAGAAGGTATCAGCCCAGAGTTCCATACCAAAAATTACAGGAATATTTTATTACAGACTGAGAAGCATATTAACGGTCCACCAATATATGGTGACTCAGGAAATGGCACTCTTTTGGCGAAAGCCTCAATGCGAAATCAACCTTCTGGATTGCTACGAAAATATCTTGAACGCTTTTTGAATACTATTCGACTAGGACAAGATTTGAATATCCTCAATGAGCCCTTGGCCGAGAGTGATGATACTGAATCAATCGAAAAATATAGCGAAGAGATCCGCGTGGAGCTACCCTCTGATTACTTCAAAACCAATCAAGACACACCAGGCAATGGAGAGGTTGAAGAAGTTGAAGAAGATGAGGGAGATGATGACTACAGAAGCGATGACTACTCATTGGATGATATCAGTGAGTACGAATTCGACATGGAGAATGATGTTACTGAGAATGTTCTAGACCTAATTATTGACCAGGCATCTTTGGGGCAAGACTTACCCGATGGAGCGGAGTGGATGCTGTCGACAAGGCGTATCATGAATGCTCATTTGACAGAACCTTCACGCGTTACAAGATCACGATATAAAATACCCAATGCGGGGAAGATGAAAGCTGTCGAAATTATAGATCCTGTTTGCACTGTCTGCATGACGAACCAACGAAGTATCCTGCTATATCCATGCAGATGTTTTGCCCTTTGTGAAACATGCAGAGTATCATTAGCCCTCAGAGGTTACAAGACATGTATTTGTTGCAGGCAGCCTGTCTCGGGCTTTAGTAAAGTGCTTCAGTGATCATTATTTAGTGTCGCTCTTGAATATACAAAATGTGGTAATATATATTATATGGTCATTAGATATTTGTGGCGTTACAAATAAATATGTATAGACAATGAGAAATCGTGAATATAACAAAATATGGTAAGATTATTACATGGTCATGATATACGTGAATCACAAATAAATATGTATACACAATGAGAAAGGCACAACAAAATATGGTAAGATTATTCCATGGTCATTAGATATACGTGAGTCACAAATAAATATGTATATGCAATTAGAAAAGCACAACAAAATATGGCATGATTATTCCATGGTCATTAGATATACGTGGAGCCACAAATAAATATGTTTATATACAATGAGAAATCATGAATATAGCAAAATATAGTTATAGATATTATATGGTCATTAGGTATACGTGAGTCACAAATAAATATGTATATGCAATTAGAAAGGCATAACAAAATATGGTAAGATTATTACATGAGCATTAGATATACGTGGCGTTAAAATAAATATGTATATACAATAAGAAAGGCATAACAAAATATGGTAAGATTATTACATGATCATTAGATATACGCGGAGTTACAATAAATATGTATATGCAATCAGAAAGGCACAACAAAATATGGTAATAGATATTATAGTCATTAGATAAAAATTTATACGTGGGTAAGTATATATACAAAGAAAAAGGCATTAATGGTGGAACAGACGGAACTGGTTCTCGACGTAGACGAGATCGTTCGCGTCGGCAGCGGCAAACACGGCCTTATCCATGACGGACCCCGAGGGAGCCGCAATGTACTTGACCCCCGACCTGACTGCCCTGTAGACGTTATCCGGGAACGGGAAGAACGCATCGGACGACAGCGAGACGTGCGTCAACTGCGCAGCCCATTCCTTCCTCTCCCCGGGGGTCAGAGGCACCGGCAGCTCCGCAAACTTGGACTCGTACTCGGACTTCTCGGGCTCCTCCGTGGGGATCTGGCCCGTGACGTACAGGTCGATGGCGTTGGCCTTCTCGGGCCTCTTTACCCCCCTGGCCCACTTGAACGCGAGCACCCTGGGATGCTGCCTGAACCACCAGTTGTCGGCCTTGTCGCCCGCGAGCCGCGTGCAGTGGATGCGCGACTGCTGGCCCGCGCCGAGCCCGATGACCATGCCGTTCTTGGCGTAGCACACGGAGTTGGACTGCGTGTACTTGAGCGCGACCGTCGCGACGGTCAGGTCGAGCGCGGCGTGTTCCGGCAGGTCCCTGTTCCTCGAGACGATGTCCCTGAAGGACGCCTGGTTGAAGATCGCGTCGTTCCTCCTTTGCTGCAGCGTGACGCCGTAGACCTGCCTGGCCTCGAGGTCCCCCGGCGTGTAGTTCGGGTCGACCTGCAGGACGCAGTAGTTGCCGCGCTTCTTCGCGCGCAGGATCGCGAGGGCCTCGGGCTCGTACCCCGGCGCGATGATCCCGTCCGAGACCTCACGCGAGATGATGCGCGCCGTGGAGACGTCCACGATGTTGGAGAGCGCGATCCAGTCGCCGAAGGAGGACATCCTGTCTGCGCCCCTGGCCCGCGCGTACGCACACGCGAGCGGGGACATGTCCTCTACGTCCGCTACGAAGTAGACGTGCTTCTCCACGTCCGTCAGGGGCAGCCCTACCGCGACGCCCGCGGGGGAGACGTGCTTGAAGGACGCGGCGGCGGGCAGGTTCAGGGACGCGGAGAGCTCCTTGACCAGGGGCCACGAGTTGAGCGCGTCGAGCAAGTTGATGTAGCCCGGGTTCCCGCTCAGGACGGTGAAGGGCAGTTGTTCTGATTCAGAGACGAAGGCCTGCGCGGGCTTCTGGTGCGGGTTGGCGCCGTACCGGAGGGGCAGCATCTCCTTGCCCCGGGAGTACTGTTTTCTGAAGAAGTCCGCTATCGCCGCGTCGTACCCCGCGGTGTGCTCGAACGCCTTCAACGCGAGGGTGTCTCTCGACTCCCGCGAGACGTTTCCGTTCGCTCTCAACTCCGTCAAGAAGGCGGAGTAGTCCGCGGGGTCCGCCAGTATGGCGACGCGCGCGTGGTTCTTCGCCGCTGCCCTGAGCAAGGTGACGCCGCCGATGTCTATCTCCTCCACTGCTTCGGGAACGGTGATGCCGACCTTCGCGACGGTCTCCCTGAACGGGTACAAGTTACACACGACGAAGTCTATCATGTCTATGTGCTGTTCCGCGAGGTCCGCGAGGTCCCCCGGTGTGTCCCTCGCCAGGATACCGCCGTGGACGGCCGGGTGCAGGGTCTTGACCCTGCCACCCAGCATCTCCGGTGCGCGAGTGATCTTGGCGACGTCCTCTACTGCGAAGCCTGCCTCTCTGATCATGGCTGCGGTGCCGCCGGAGGCCAGTATGCGGACGTTGCACTCTGTGAGCCCCCTCGCGAGGTCCAGGAGGCCCGTCTTGTCGTACACGGATATAATAGCGGTCTTAGCGGTGGCCATTGGAGTTGTGGTGGTGTGATTGCGTGCGGCAAGACCAGAACGCCTCGACGACACGGGCACGGCAGGCCATTATATACCATTGCACTGCACGACGGTCTAATCTAACCGGGACCGCCAGCAGTCACAGTCATCGGACACGAGTGACTTCTGCTGGGAAGCCGGTGTTCAATCTAATCTCGGCATTCCGCATTAAACTCTCCCGAGTCAGCAGAGTCACAGAGGAGTCAGAGTTCGTGAGTGGTGGAGTGAATACAGGGAAGACCACTGGGCGTCACCACTCTCCGGTGGAGCAGCGGTCGTTGCTGTTGTCGCCCGCTGCGGGTTGTGCTGGTGCTTGCTGTGTCGGCTGTGGTGGTCTGGACCCTCTTGTAACGGTGCCGTGTGCGCAGGAGAGACGGAACGAATATGCTTGGTATTGTGAGTGCCAAGGACATGATAAACACACCGTGACGCTGCATATGGTTTTGCAATGTGTCGCCTGAACATGCTGAATGGCAAGAGAGTTGCAGGAAACATACAGACACACACACACACACACACACACATATGTACTAAATTATCGTCTCGTGCTGGGCCATGAATCCGCTATCACTTGACAACACCGACACACAACTGCACATCGACCTGTACTTGTCTCGCCTCTATCTCCTTCGCTGCCTCTATCCCACTCGCAGTCTGGTAATAACTGATAAATAACTGTACAAAAACAATCCAACATGCATATAACCGCACAAGACCTTGCACGCAATCAAACAGCAAACAACCGCGCAAGACATTGCAAACGCATCTACACAACACACCGATGGAGCTGGTCCTCAACGACATAGAAATAGGAGGCAAGAGGCCCGCGAGGAAGGCACAGAAGGTAAGAAGGTTCACCACGGACAACTACAAGCGGTCCACGTACGATCCCCTCCCCGCCGCTACACAGAACGGCGGCGGCCCGACAGACGTGAGAGTGAAGCATAACGCGCACGTGGACTGGCGGACGCTGCACATGGTGAGGAAGGGAACGAGGGCGAACGCTTGCAAAGAGGTGCAGATGTTCGCGTACGTGCCGGCGGACCCCGACGTCTACTACTGCCAGTTCTACGACTGTGTGACGGGCGAGGTGTGCAACCAGAGCATCGGCGTCTCGGAGAAGGTCAGCACGAAATGCAAGAGACACCTGTACGACTCGCACGGCGTCGCGGAGATGCACGACGCGGTGCTCTTGCAGCAGGTCAACCCGTACATGAAGACAGCCGTGTCCGAAAACATCCGGCAGGGGCCAGAGATCACAGACGAGCAGAAGACTAGAAGGGAGACAGAGCGGCTCCGCGCGCTGCGGAGAGCAGAGGAGAAGTTCTACGTGGACCAGCTGGTGGGGCTCATAGCGACGTCCGATTCGCCCTTCACGCTCGCGGACAACAAGTACCTGCAGAACATCATATCACACCAGCACCCGGAGTGGAAGGTGACGACACACAGGAGGAAAGTGAAGAGGAGGCTCATCGAGATCGCGAGGGAGATAAGGGCCAAACAGCAGGGATCGCTGTCCGAGAGCGAGGCAAACAACACGACGGCGACGAGCGAGCTGGCGAGCCCGCATATAGACCCCAACAACGAGTTCTCCGTGCAGCAGCTCGTCCAGGACTCGCCGTCGTTCTTGAACGAGGACGAGAGTCTCATGAGAGACCAAACGAATAGAGAGAAGGCGCTGTCGCTGAAGCGAATGATGCGGCCCGATAGGAAGGCCCTCACAGACGAGACGTTGGACGCGCTGAATCTGGTGAAAAAGATGGATAAGGATCTGGGACCGGACTTCGACATATCAAACCCTACCAAGAATGTCCCCACGTTGTAAGTCGCCATGCCAATACGATGTCTTTCTCCGCAGTCTGTGCACAGCTCGCTGCGAGAGTTGATACATTGAGATAAGACCCCAGCGTGAGTGCCATGACTTGCCTTGTAATACACCGATTGCATACGCAACACTCCAATAATTCCAGTTGAGAGAACAGAGTTGTGAACGACAAGGGATCACTTGTCGTGATCACATCCTAACACGAGGATACAACCGTCTCTGTTATGTAACTAATGTAATATTTACCGAGATACAAGAGCACTGCACGAAGCATATATCAAGATTATTCCCTAAAGACTGGAATGGAATAGGGGCGATGTCTGGCGAGAGGGCAAAACATCCCCAAAGGGCCACTCATACCATACCGTAAAGGGGAAACTGATTAATTCTCGAACTATCACATCCCTTAAACAGGCAAGGTGGGGGACACACAGACGCATTTGTTCCAAATTAAGAAATATAGCGGCATCCCTATGTTCCCAATGGGAGACGTGGGATTACCGGATATTTCCCAATACGGGGTTGGGGGTAATTGGATTCCCAAGAAGGGTAAATGGGCCCTTGCCCCCACCATCAGTAGTCAAGTTGAGACAGTTAAGTTCTACAGGGAAAGATCCCATTATCCCGTCTTTTTACCGTAAGGGGGAATATCACGATATCGTTATGGAACAGGCAACAGCGTCATCTCAGCGACAAGTGTTCCCTGACGGTTGCAGAATTTCCCTTATAGGAAGTGGCGCCAAACAAGAGGGCTGGGGTTTTCGCTCGAGGGGGCAGATGGCCGCGAATTGCCGCTTGAGGATGAGGTCTTGGGGCCAGATTTCTTCCCCATACCCAATTGAACACTAGGGTTTTGCCCTTACTCCCGGCAGAGTTGCTCCCCGAAGGAGCGTCCTCCCCGGGAATTTCTGGAATATCACAGGGTTGGAGAGAAACACCAGCCATCGAGGACCCGAACAGCAAAAGAATCTCGAGGAGAGTGAAAAAAAATTTCTTGATCTATTTTTAGTACATTTCGCGTGGTTTTCCCTTTGAAACGCCAAAACAACGACAAGAGACACGAAGTAACCGTAGTGGAAAATTGTCTTTTGGCGCCCGTGAAGGGTTTCCGTCAGACGGGGACGAAGTTTCAGTGGGAATTTCCTGGTGGGCTGGACTGGATGAAACAGAATTGACGCAACCTGCCGAGACACTCCCGTAAGGAAAAGGTCGGCCGAGGATTG
This sequence comes from Kazachstania taianensis, assembly GCA_003708865.2. Classification (NCBI taxonomy): domain Eukaryota; kingdom Fungi; phylum Ascomycota; class Saccharomycetes; order Saccharomycetales; family Saccharomycetaceae; genus Kazachstania; species Kazachstania taianensis. The sequence goes on along the minus strand of PPOK02000005.1, from coordinate 184,248 downwards.
AGCCTCTCGCCCTCTCCCTCGCGAACATTTCGCATATATAAGCGAGTGTGTCGGTGTCTTGACAGCTGGAATGTTGGTCTCTTTCCCTTCAATTGTGTTTGAATACAACTCACACAACTCACAAAGCCCATCCAGCTAACACCGACAAACACAAATATTCAATGTCCTCTTCCGTCTCTTCTGTTTCTTCCACTTCTGTCCACACCAACTCTGCTTTGGTCTCCACCGGCGTCGTCGCGGCTTCTTCCGTCTCTCAATCCGTTTCTGCCTCTGCCTCTGCCTCTTCTAACTCTACCAACCAGAGCAGTTCGAAGAACGCTGCCGCCGGCGGTCTAGTCGCTAACCCAATCTCCTGGAAGTACGGTGTCGCCATGGCTGGTGTCATTGCCGGCTCTTTCGTCCTGGGTTCCGGTATCTGAGCTGACTCTTCTCCTTTGAATGATTAAAAATAAAATAAAACAATAATGCATCTATCAAGAGACTGTCTCTATCCCTTTTTCATCTTTCCATTATATCTTCATAATTGGTTTGGGTTATCATGGAAAACGTAACCGCTAATTGAACTCGTCATACATATTCTATAAATATATTTGTTTATATTTAATATATTAAAAAAATTCATTAAAACTGTCAGGATGCATGCAAGCAATCCTCCGATGACCTCGAGGTCGACTATTCCCTTTAAAGGGTACCTGTCAACATGATAATCTTGTTATTTGATAATTTACCTTTTTCTTCTTTCGATAATAGATGGTTTTTTCCAAATTTCTTTCCACTTTCATCACTGAGAAGAGACACTAGAGAGCACATACACACGCACACACGCATACACACGTCCAGAAGCATCAGACAATGGCCTCGTTTTTCATAGAGCTATGGGACAGCATATTCCAACCGGGGACCACCCCACAGCTGATCATCGCCACGCACCTCTCGTTCGTCGCGTTGCTGGCGACGCTGGCGTGGTTGATATACGTCACAAAGGGGAACATCCACTTCATCGCCTTGTTTGTCATTGCGTCCCTGCTGTGGATTTCCATCATCTGGTTCATCCAGGAACTGAACCATGTCAAATTGAAGGATAATCGAGAGCTAGCCGGCAAGAAAGAAGACACAGGTGCGCCCACAAAGGATCGTAAGGACAGGGATTCCGAGGCAACAAGGGCATCGTCCTCGTCGTCCAGTGGTTCCACGAAGCCAAAGAACCGGTCGAGAAAGGCGTAGGTTGGGAGGTATGTACACGACTATATGTATACAGTGTGTGTAAGTATGGGGCAGCCGTAAGCCCTGGCATATTTCAAGCACCCATTCGCACTGTTTTCCCGATGGGGAAATTCCAGTTTTTCCTCACAGACCTCGAGAAATATTTCACTTTCCAGTTAGAGGAAACTGGATCTTAAAGTTGACTCTTTCCAGTAGGTCTTCCCACAGGGATAGACGTCGCATTAGGCTATAACGGGCACTCAGTCGCGATACATCGGGGAAAATGGACGCCGGTTTGACTGCTATGCACCAGCCGCCACATCATTCGGCACAGTACAATCTGAGAGATAACCTGCTCCATGATGATATCGGGAATATAGACATCACACAGGAAACGCCCATCAACGGGCCCGAGCCCCAGCAGAGAGCTGCACAGGGTGCCGCACAGGGTGCCCCAATGGGTTACCCCATGCGAACAATGCCTCCTCCCCAGCAGCAGCAGCAGCAGCAACCAACAAACACGCAGTATCAAGGCATGCCACAACAGAACTATCCGCCACAACAACCCATGCAGCAGACGTATCAAGCACAGCAGACGGTAGAACAAAACTATATGCCACGACAACCTGTGCAACAGGGATACCCGCCACAACAGCGGAGTCAGCAGCAGGGTTTCCCACAGCAACAGCCTAACTTTTCGCAGCAACAGAACCATCCACCACCACAGCAATATCCGCAGCAACTGAACTCTCCACAGCAACTGAACTCCCCACAGCAATACCCGCAACAATACCCACCAAATCAACAATTCGCACAGAGACAGCAACCACAGTACGAACGGTCTAACCCGACCATGTATGGACACAAACCGGTACACAAGCCGGCACACAAGCAAGAGAATGACGACAAGAGAACTTACTCGCTGAATCAGAAATCCTTCTCCAACTTCTTCAAGTCCAAGAACCATGGGATCAGCTTCGGTAGATCCAAGCGAAACACAAACGGGAGTAGAGGTGATGCTGGGGATGACGACGAGGAGGTTCTTATTGACGATCCTACCGCGTCTACTTTGAGTTTCAACGATATTCAGAAGTTTGGCTACAAGAACGGTGACAAGTTTAATGTTACCTCCGATTCTACCCCGTTGATTCCCACACTCGTGACAAAACAGTCCAATAATATGTCGAATACGGAGTATAGGAAATACTTGACGACACAGAAGAAGACTGCCATGACCGCCATGGCAAAACAGAATCAGAATGGAGGCATCAACAATAACCAACCAAGAACAATGTCTTTGCAGAGTGGATTCAACAGAAATCCTTATCCCTTCCAGCAACAACCGCTGCCGGGAATGCCACATCAACCAATGCTACAGGGGAACGGCAGTGCAACTAATATAAGCGGGCCCAGAGCCAATTCTCTGATGACAGGAAAGCCTCCTATGAATTATTTGCAACAGCAACAGCAACAGCAACCTTTTAGACAGCAACAGAACATGCCATATAATCAATCACCCTTGGACCGCCAACAGCAATTACAAAATCCACCACGCACAATGTCCCTGACGACTAATCCGCAACAAAGAATGGCTCAAATAAGCCCAGAATCTAACAGACTGCCAATACAGCCAAACCTGCAACAATATAATGCCCAACAACCTATCGTGCAACAACCTATCGTGCAACAACCAAATGTAGAGCAATCAAATGTAGCACAATCACAGCAGCAAGCACCACAACTTCAACAAAATCTACAACAACCTAACCCACAGCGACAACCACAGCAGCAACCACAGCAGCAAGCACCACAACTTCAACAAAATCTACAACAACCTAACCCACAGCGACAACCACAGCAGCAACCACAGCAGCAAGCACCGCAACTTCAACAAAATCCACAACAACCTAACCCACAGCAACAACTGCAGCAGCAGCAACCAGAGCAACCAGAGCAGCAACCACAGCCACAACTACAACAATCTCAGTCTTACATCCCTAACCTCTCTACGAATACCCAACTCCACACTCAACCACAACCTCAACCACAACCGGGACAGCGTTTCACGCAAAATGCACAGATTCCTGTGAATGGGGAAGAATATCGTACCATGTCCTTACAGAACACCTCACAAACAGGTCTACCTCGCACATTAGAGCCTCCTAAACAAGATATACCAGCCCGTCCGATATATAGTGCTGTGGATTCATCTGCATCTTCAAATTTCATGTCCAACAGGCCCAATCATAGTTCACCCAGTTCAACAACGACTGTAGGCAATGTATCTGAGAATAGTAATCGCCCACCATCTTCAATAAGAAATCAAGTTGTTAATAGACCACCGGCTTCGGTTGAACCAAGTGTAAGCAAGCCGAAGTTAAATGTCCTGAAACTATCTGCTCCACAACAAAATGAATTAAGAGAGAAGGAAAGACTTTCGAGAGAATTACCTCCAGCTGCTCTTACTTTTGATAGAAACCTGGAGACAGTGGAAGAACCCGATCTAAGACCCTCAAGTCTTCTTGAGAGTGGACTGAAGTCGTTAAATTTAAACGATAACAACGCTAGAGATTCAACAATGACTGCGACATCAACGTTTAGTGATTCGCCAGTTAAAAAGCCTAGAGATTTGAACATGGCAATATACAAACTTGCTAATAATACTGACTCTAGGGCATTCGTTACTGCAGAAGAATTTCAACCACAAGCACAAAATGAGCTCGATCACATGCATGATACAGGGACAAACGAGGAGACTGCGAATACTGTTCCTGAGCGGGATCCAAGAAGAGTTGCTGTTGCTTCAAAGCGCATCTCGATATACAAAACTCATACACACACTACATCAACAGGATCGTTGACCTCTGTGCCTCGTTCCGAAATAACCACCACCGCGTCTATAAACAAGCACAATATCAGTAATGTTAATATCAATGATTCTAATCTAAATGAGATTGATAACACTTTCGAATACAGAAACAGATCTGAACCTCAGAGTATCGATAGTCAACCACAACACGCGAAAAATACAATAGATGACAGTTTCATTTTTGATAATACAAGTCAGCCGTCATACATTGACGCAGCAGGAATTAAGAGGAGGGAGCTTATCATCTCGAAGGATCAACTAGGTATTCTCACTGAGACAAAACAGCTGATGAATGAGTTGACCTTAGTGTCTACCGAACTGGCCGAGTCGATAAAGAGGGAGACTCTTCTTAATGAGACTCTGAACAGTTACCACGAGGCAGAAAACTCTTCCAATAACGGTAATCGACTATCCACCGTATCATCCAACATCTCGTTCGATGATTTTGAAAACGAGCTGAGAAAGAAATCCTCGAAAATAGTGGAATTAATCCAGTTGCTGAACGAAGAGAGGATGAAGAGGTTTATTGCAGAGGAGCAGCTATTACTGAAGGAAAATGGTATCAAACCAAACTCGCTAGAACTAACGCAAAAGATCAACGAGTTGAAATCTACCTTAGAGAAACGGGACACCGAAATAGAGAGTCTGAAATCTCAATTACAAACGGCCCAAAGTGATATCGTCAAGAAATAATCAGAAGTAGATTATAGAGTTAGTAATGCATATAGTTTCAATAATGAATGTTAATAGTAACCAGAGATATTGTGTATTTATCGAATTTGTAGCGTTCGTTGATATAACGTACTCCGTCAGAAATAATTGTCACTTGCGACGACATAATTTTTTTTTTCCAAGGCGAAACATCAAGATCTCCCCAGAGGTTTTTAAGATACGATTGAATAGATCTACCTTGTTTATTCATTGATTTAGGCTAATTTATAGAAGTTTCGCAGAAGAATTGATATTGCAACCGCATCTAAACTACTAATTACAGTATGAGTGGAAGAAAGAGAAGAGGAAGTTTTGACGAGGAGGATGACTACTATCAACAAGATTACAGACCTCGTGTCCCCAAGAGACAGAGAATCCCACCTGTGGTTCAGCTATGTAAGGAGATGATGCCTGATATTGCTACCCTGGGTGAGTCCAAGAAGGCCTTTGACGATGATATTAAGTTTCTAAGTGAAGCTATCGCCAATGAATACGGCCACGAAGATTATTTCAATAATGCCTTGCTACAAACTTTCCGTGCGGTGATTTTGGAACAGCCTCACAAACAACCAGCTATTGCACTATTAACAATGGTTGTCAATTCGCACAATGAGGTGGCTGGGAAAAGTATCATTAATTACTTTTTCGAAGAGCTACAGACAACTTGTGATGACACTGTTAAAGATGACCTAAAGCTCCCCTCTAACGATACCGGTCCTTGGAACAAGATTAAATTATTGTTGAGATTCCTATCTGTGCTATCCCCAATGCTTCTAAATGACGATTTGATTGCTCTTTATAAGATGTTTTTCGAGTTGGCAATCAATTTGAACAAGTTAGACGCCGAAAAGAGAAACCCACTAGCGGAAGCAATATACACAAATACTTTATTGGACATTCCATATCTATTTTACTATTCCAAGAACGACGATGATTTAAAGGGGAAGGTCACTGAGTTAGTGGAATACGTTGAAAGCAATTTCGTTACGAAATTCACCAATATTGATTTATTAAGGGAATACAACTCTAATATACCGTATGAAATTATAGAACTACCACATGTGGCGTTACCCAACATTAAAAAGGTTTTGGCTAACAACATGGAACAATTAGGCCTGTTATTTAGAGACTGGGATTATCTATTACCAAAACAAAGCGGTGACCAAGGATTCAATGATGCATTACAGCTACCCACTGCAGAGGCATTAGAACCACTAAGTCATCTGGACAAGAATATTGGGTCTGTTGACAGTATGTGGAAGACTCCAAATTATGTATTCCATGTCTATTTACCTCACTCTACTGGTGAATTCGATACAGTTATCCCGGTGACTACCTATGCAGGTCAGTTAATTAGAGATATTTACGTCGACACCATCGAAAGCATGGAGTTTAACAGAAAAGAAGTGGCCAAACAGTTGGTAATTGTTGATATGTTCTTCAAGGATAAGATTTTTGCCGAAGCAGGTGAATCCATTGCTGATCTAATTGCTACTTACGAAGAGGATCCTCTGGCTAGCACATATAAAATTGAAGATATTGCCATCGAGACTGTCTTAAGTTTAGTGTTCAAATTACCAACCGTGTCTCAACCATTCGCCTATTTTTACACTTTACTTGTGGATATTTGTCAAAATTCTCCCAAGGCAATTGCACCAGTATTTGGTAGAGCATTTAGATTCTTCTACAACAATATTGACAATTTAGAGTTTGAATTGAAGTTAAGATACTTAGATTGGTTTTCCATCCAGATGAGTAATTTCAATTTCTCATGGAAATGGAATGAATGGGAAAATGATTCGAAGAAATTTAACCAATCATTCTATAATCCTCGGATTAATTTCATTAAGAATCTGATCAGAAAGGAATTAAGATTGACCTCAAGTCCCGTAGACGTGGATACAAGTCTTCCAGAAGAATTTAAACAATACCTGGATACCTCCTACTTTGACAATGATACGATACTTCCTTTCTATCAATCTCTATTTGTGGATACCGAGCTGACTATTGAAGATGTGAAAAATAGTGATCTTTTTTTCAAGAATGATAAATTTCTATTTGCCCCAATTGTGACAGAGTTATTAGATCATATACATAAACAGAATGATACTCGAGAGGTCAGCGAGCTAGAGAATTTAATCAATAGGCTAAAAGATGAGTGCGGCGCCTCATTCACCGATTTCAACCGTGTTGCTTTAATTTTGATCATCCAAGCGGTTATCCATTGTGGTAATAGGTCCCTATCCCACGCTAATAAATATATTAGTGATTTACAAGAAGAAATGAAGACTGTGTTTGAAAAGTTAGAAATGGATGTTGACACCAGAGAGGAGACTATAATTGCTGCTGTATTGATGTATTGGAATTCCAACTCCCAAAATGGTTATTTGATTGTCGATGCATTTAGATTTGCAGGTCTTATAAGTGCTAAGGCTGTCTACAATTTCTGTCTCAGAGAATGGAACGGGAAGATTTATGGACTAACTGAAGTCACAGCCATTGACACAATTTTCAGAACATTGTCTCAACAAATTGTTCAGAATTCATCCGACGTGGAAGAATTCGAAGCTGTCTTTGAGACATTGTGTCTGATCATCAATGCTACCACTAAGGAATTAAATGCCAGCACCGATGAACCAATAACAATACCTGAAATCCCTGAGGATACTGAGATTGACCCCGTGGAGGAAATGCCAAGACTAGACCTTCTGTGGAAGTACTCCACCGCCATGAGTTTCTGCAAGAGTCTATTGAGGAAACATAGCGATCAATATAAGATTCTCGCAGACAAACTGGCCACAGGTATGGATACTGCGATTCCACACGAACCTACAAGGAGAGTTCTATTAGAATGGGTAAACGAGGTCAAGGATCTATGATTACTACATAAAATTTTATAGTTGTAAATGTCCTGAGATTAATTATATTATTTATGTTACTGCTGAATGAATATGTAAATTAAGTGTCGTCGTGATGAATCACGGATTTGTAGCTGTCCATCTTGGACAATTGGCTTTCATTTGTTGCCATTGAACGGACTAATTTAGCCACTGTTCCCGTGCTATTGTTTCTTTGTACGTATGTCGGAGGTTCTGGAAAGTACCTGACATCATCGACAGCAGAATCTGTACCGTGATTGCTAATACTGTTACTATTGCTGCTACCATCGAGCTCGCTATCACTAGTACTGCTACTTCCTCCAACGCTATGCATAGACAGATTTGTATGTAGTTGACCTGAATTGCTATTGGAATGAGACTGTCGTACCTCTGGGGAGATGCCCGACTTGTCCGAGGAGGTAATGATGTCAGCGAAGTAGATACATAGCTCCATGAACTCTGTGAACTGTTCTCTAGTTATAGGTTTCCCGGAAAATCGTAGAAACTCGTACAAGCTTACAAAGCGACGAGCCTTTGATACCTGCGTACCGTCTGTGTTTCCGCGAATGAATTGGTTTGTGATGGTGTCGGAGAATGTATCTTGTAATTGCATGTGGAAGTCTACGAATGCCAGAAAGAAACCCTGGTACTTAATCCTGTTCGCAACGATGTTCATGCAAGTCTCATAGTTGAGATATTCAGGAAATAGTCCTGGAGTCTGTTTATTAGTGGTATGGTCAGACGGTGGAGAGGGTGGTTCGAGCCCAGGGTGCACCACAGGCCTATTGGGTCTTTTAAAACACACACCGAGGTCCCTAGACCGCTCCATGTTATTCTCCAAGTACTTTCGGCTCGGTTCATGGGGCATATCAGCAGCAGTTAGGGGCAAGTATCGCCTCGGTATGTCAACGAGGCAGGATCGGTAGTATAGCACTCTCCCAATCACAATGACAATGCAGACGATAGCGAAGACCACGAGTGCCCCGACGATAATGAAGGTGTTTAGAGCGTTGTTGTCGGACATGGATGCCTGGGCGATGGAGTCGATCGGGAGGACAGCAGCGAACCCTATAAGGAGCAGTATGAAGAACACCAGGGAGCCCTTGTAGAGCCACGAGTGCAGACCCTGCATTGGTGCTTGTATGGGTTTGTATGTGTATATGGACTGTGATGCCTGGAAGTCCTCAAAGGTGTCATCAGTTTTAGTTGAATAAAAAATCCAACGACACAAAATAAATTCTTTGACGGTTAATGTCTCAAAAGGGTTGTACACAGATCTGTGCGATTCATATCCCGATCACTGCACAAGAGATGGAGCAACCTATATAATACACTAACTGTCGGGTTATTATTTGACTGTTATTACAACACCTACTGTCGAGCAGAATACGACGAAGTACATAAAAAGATGTACTCTCTAATAAAATATATGATTCATAGCATATCAAACATCTGAGCAAATAAACACAATAATTAACAAAAAACATAAGATAGATGTTCTTGTTCTGCCGAGGAAAGGTTTCAACTATCCGATGTACCTTCTTTTCTTCAGTCTCTGTCCTTATTGGGGCCAAAGGTTCAAAAGTTTCCCTATTACATCCTTCCGAACCTAATAGCTGACGCCACTTTGACATAAGAAAGAGGTTTGCCTGCTACCTTAAGTGTCAGCGAGAATATATATAGAGCGGGCAAAATAGCTTCAATGGTTTTATTACCTTGTATTCCGCTAAAGAGTTACCAGGCTATGCGTTTCCCCATTGAAGTTGTCACCTGAGTGTTAACGGCATTCGAGCCAAAAAGATAACCTTATATTCCATCTTCTCGAAGACTAGGTAACTTTATTTAGTTTGTTAAAACATCGGCAGATATATAGGTCTTTCTTAGTCAACCTGTACTTTGTAGGTATGTTTCACGATGTTGTACTTTCTTTCTGAGCATACTAATAAGGGAGCACGAAAGGGTTTATCATTTGAAGTAGATTACAACTATCCTGTGTAAATACTTCAACGTTTTGATACGGATTTTCCAAGTAGCAATCATCCCTACACATGAACAAAATAACAGGAGTAGTAGCGAATGAGAATATTGAATATCGTGGCATCCTGAACATATCATTGTTCTCTTTTTAGGCTGTAAAATCCGTTTTGGTCCCCCTCTGAAACACTGCTTGATCTTCCGATACCGTATCCACAATCTTTAGTCGCCATAATATTATTATTGTAGCACATTCAAAGAGTACTCATTCGAATACAATGGATTTTATTCCTTTCTCGATGCCACAACATCTATACCGTTTGTAAGGCCACATAAATATGTGGCACCCTCACAATTTACACATGACGTAATTAGGCTCACGAATTAATCCAGAAGCAAATACTCACTCTTACAGGCAAACTGTATGCCACGCTTCGAATAATGCTGTCGCGCCCATTCTCTCATCCGGAGGAGGCTAATCTCCGCGTTTGATGATTCAACGTCCACCCCCGTGAGCCTCTCAAGCGCTTCTATAAGATCTGAGACCCTCATCCCTGTTATCTGAACGAGCTCTCGCAGTGTGACACGGTCTTGTTCCGCCAATTCTCCCACCAGGAAATGGAAGCAGAGTAATCTAGCCCAGTAACGGGAGTAAGTAGCATATCCAAAGGGTGACAGCGGCTTCTCTGGCCCCGATCCCAACCCACCGTCACTGTCGCCATTGTCCCTCGACACTGCATAAGAAAACTCGACGAGTAGAGATCCAAGTCCCTGTCTCTGGTAAGGCGGGAACGTCAGTATGCACGCCAGGTTATTCCTCGTGTACGAGAGCAAATCTCTGGAGAAGAAGGCCCTCGGCACGAGCGGGTCGTCATTCCCGTACAGCACGTAGAAGTCGTAGCTGTCGACTTTGAAGTACACAGACTTGTTGTCGAGGAACAGCTTCGTGAAGAGACACATGCCCTGGCACAGCAGTCTGTGGGCGGACCCCTTGACGCGGCGGATCGTGTGCTGCGGGGAGCGGTACTTAATCTTCCCCGGTGCCCGCTTCGCGTACGAGCAAAGCGAAGCGTGCGCGACGAGTTCTGCTTCCCGGTCCGTGTACTTGAAGCAGTACTCGCACACGTACAGCGTCTCCAAGGGCCGTGGCTCGCTGACTGGGGACTCCAGCGTCGCCTCGGAAGACTTGCTCTCGGAGGACTTGTTCACGACGGATCTTATTCCCAGTTGGGGGCTCTCGCCGCTGAAGTACACGGCACACCCGTACCATGCTGGGAATCGCCATCTTGTGCCCAGCTGCACGTTGCGGATATTGCGCGTCCTTGGCAGCCCATAGATGTCCTCCATCGATGCCGCCATCGTAATTGAGTATATGCTGGCGGTACAGAGTGTTCTGAGTGCCTGAGAGCTGCGATGACTTGTACTGGAATCAAGAGTTACATACTGAGAGTATAAGTTCACAGTAACAATGTGGAAACTGATCCCATGTTGTTGCTGTGAAGGGTTTCGGCAGTAATTTGGGCAGTATTGATATAGGACGCAAGAGTATCCAACGCAAAGGAACAAGGTGCCACAACGATATTCAACGGATCTGCGCGTCTTGCCACAGTGTGGATGATCTGTCGAATGATAAGATTTATAACGTGAAGTATAACATGTTCTGCCCTGTAGGACCGTGGGCAGGGACCACAGGGGAACAGCAAGAATAGGGCAAGAAGAGTTGAGAGTGTTCAGAGTGTTGAGTACATACCGCATATCCAATATAAGAGCTCTATTTGAGACATCGGCAGAGTTAGGGTTGAAAACAAAATGAATTAGGGCTAATTGTATTAGGGTTAAAATCAATACAGGGCTAAACTTATATTAGGGTTAAATATAGAGTAGGGCTAAATGCAAACTAGGGTTGAGAAATGATTAGGGCTTAGCAAAATAATGCATATGCGGTGTACAGATGCTGTATAGCGCTTTTATTTGAGCGGTTAGCGATGGATGCCTGGATACACACCTGTTCACAGCGCGGCAATGGCCTCCAGGAGCACGCTGAACGCGTTTAATGACACGCCGCGGCGCAGGGCACACTGGCTGGGTGCCGAGAAGAATGAGAAGCACGAGAGCAGAGAGCGTGAGGCTCCATATGGGGCTCGGTATTCGAACCGTGTGAAAACAGAGATACAGGGCCAACAAGTAGCCCCAGATGCACATCCTCTGGTGTCTAATAGGGTAGCTGACGGGCGCAGTAGGCGCAGCTGGCTTATGGCTGCTGTTTTACTCCTAGAGGCGTATAAAGTATACGATTTGCTGGCTGGACAGGGGGCTGTCGCGTATCTCTCCAAGTACCTCCTACTGGACTCGTTACTAGTATGGACAGTTGTGGGACTTTTTGGAGCCAAGCGTAGCACTCGTCGGGTCCTGATTGGTATCGTGGCTTTACATTCGGTGACGTGGATATCGCTGCTCACAATGAGGCATCGTGCCCTCATATGGTCTGTGGCCGTCTCACTCGTGTTTAGGTACAGGGGAGACACCTCTGTGTACGATCCCAAGAAACTGCTGGTGCCGGGAGACAAAGGCATGCCCGCATCGTCACATTTCAAGGGTGCTCTGACGGTGAAGATCTTGCCGGAGAACACGGCGCTATTGAATCCGTTCTTCGATGCGTTCTGTGTTCCAGTGGAATCAGAACAATTTACCACTGCTACTGTCCCGATCAAGATTAACTCTACAGAGGCTATAGACTCTGTTCAATTGCAATTCACAGATCTGTTCACGCAAGAAGTGTCTTTTAGAAATTTCACTAGGGCACAATTCTCAGTGACGGACGACAAAGAGGACACAGGGATACATTATCTACATTTGCCTCTTCCTGAAGTAGGGTTATACCAAATACACAGGATCGTAGATGCCAAAGGATTAACGCTCAAAGTATTGAAATCCCATTTACTAATACCACAGTGCCCGTTTGCGTCTATTTCAGACAAAGGACCCGCAGATAGGTGTCTAGGTGGCAGAGATTCCCTGGAAATAGAGATACACGGTGTGGCCCCACTGCAGTTGTACTATTCGAGACAAGTGAACGGCGCAAAGCAGAATTTCAGTGACACAAATTTGCAACCAGAATGGTTTGAGTCCCCTCTGCGTTTGTTGAGTCACAAAAGAAGGGTTGTTTTCCATGATGCTGATCTTGTAGATTTACAATGGGCGAGAACACACCTCGTGAACATTACTTTGGACTCTGTGAGTACACAAGAAGGCAAGTACATTTACACTATTGACAAATTAGTAGATGCCCTTGGCAATGTCATGGACTTCAGTGAGTCCGGAAACTCTCAGGAGGCCTCCCGCTTCACAGTCCACGGGTCACCTCGGGCGTCCCTGACGGACAGATTCAACGGCGACTCTCCAACAAAGAAAAACATTTCCATCGTCCTAGAGGAGGACTCACACAAGGACAAACCTTTCGTGGCAAATTATTCGTTCTTTGGCGTAGAGCCCAACGCAGAAATAACACATCATGTCGTGCGTATTGTCGATTCAGGCGAGTACAGTTTCATTGCGGATGCACCAGGTACTTACATCCTGAACTCCATAGAGTCCCAATTTTGCGCAGGTATTATCGTTGGGAAATCAAGAGTCACAGTAACACAGCCCACGCCACCCTCATTGGAGATAAAATCAAAGGAGATTATGGATTCGTGTGTCGGATCCATTGGCTTGGATTTCGACCTTACGTTTACTGGGATCCCACCTTACCATTACCAGGTCAAGATATACCGGGTCGACCAGAATAATAACAAGAAACTGTACGATACGAAGAGAATGACTTCCCGTGGTGCTAGAAACCAATTTAGTTACACACCACAGACGGAGGGCCGCTACGAGATCGTCTTTGACCAATTGTCTAACGACATCTTTAACGTCCCTGCCCCCTTGATTCCATTGGAGAAATACGCTTTCACTACATCTATGCGTGTGAAACCAAGTGCAACCATCAGACACCGTAAACACATTAACCTATGTCTGGGCGACACTACAGGCGTGCCCGTTATCCTCCAGGGGGAACCACCTTTCACTTTGCAGTATGATATCTTAGAGACGTCATCGAACAAGAGGACTTCTTACACAGACGACAAGATCGACTCGCACGAACATGTGATTAGAACCCCGGCATTTGACATGGGTGGTGATTATATCGTCTCCCTAGTGTCTATTAAAGACGCCTCAAAGTGTCTTGTGGGGCTGAGCGAACCAGATGCACGGATCAAAGTGCGCAGAGATATCCCATCGGCGTCTCTGAACTCTCTGGAGGATTTAAACACGGTTAGTATCAAACAGGGAGATTTTGCACAGATACCTGTGAAACTGGTCGGGGAAGCGCCTTTTACTGTCAAGTATCAACACTTGGACCTTCAGGGGGCACCAATCGGTGTCCACGAGGTAACCTTCCAATCTAACTACAAACAGGCCCTAAGAACTAACAAGCAGGGTATATATCAACTGCTAGAGATGAGGGATTCTTCTTGCAAGGGTGCTATCGAGAACAATCAGCAACAGTTCACTGTAAACTTCATGGAGAGGCCTCGGTTTGAAATTCAGGAGAAGACGTCCAGTAATCTCAGTAATCTCAAGAGACTCGAATCGGGAGTCTTTTCTAAGGGCGCCATCTGTCAGAACTTTGAAACAAGTATTGATTTAGCCCTTTATGGGTCACCACCCTTCACATTGAGATATGAATTGACTTCGCCCTCTGGGAGGACTCTAATGAGAAGTTTGCAAGTGACCACCAAATATGCTTCGTTGCAACTGCCAAATACGGAATCAGGTGAATATATCGCGGTGATCAAGAACATTTTCGATGCGAACTACGGTGATGACGGGGTGAAAGGTACTACCGTATCAAAACAAAGCGAGGTTGTTGTCAAACAGACTGTCAACCCAATACCACAAGTTATGTTCGCTGAGAGAGGCAAAACATTGAGGTCGTGTTCCATGGATGTTAAACAAAGACAACAACAGCAAGAAGATGCCGCTCTTGAGCCTGTCAAATTGAAACAAATTAGAGGTTTGGGACCCTTCGATATCACTTTTAGTATCTATCATGAAAGTACTAGTAGAACCGACCATTTCACCCTGGATAACATTGACTTGGACAATTTCCCATATTATAGACTATACGATGGATTGAAGCTTGGAAAACATGTGGTCACCATTGAGAGTATTATGGATGCCAACGGTTGTGTCAACGATGCTGCAAACGTTAACGATAACCGTATTTTTATTTCCATCACAGACGTGCCCAAGATCCACTTATTAGAACCAAACGCAGATTACTGTGTTGGGGACTATGTCGCATATCAATTGAACGGTGTACCACCTTTCACAATCAAGTACGACTTCAACGGTATTCAATTGAAATCAGAAGAAAAATCATCTCAATTCATTAGATTAGCCTCTGAACCAGGTACCATATCGATTAATTCTCTGGGGGATTCCATCTCTCAATGTGTTGTGAACTTCACCTTACCACATATGGTCAGCGAATTCGAGAAATTATCTCTAACAATCCATCCTATTCCATCCGTGACCGTCTCACAAGGTGATTACCTGGTAGAGGATATTCATGAGGGCGACCAAGCAGAGGTCATCTTCTCCTTCGAAGGTACACCACCGTTCTCTCTAACGTATGTGAGGACAGAGGAACTGGACCCCAAACACACAGACAAGAGGCCCCAAATTGTTGAGACCCATAAAGTCACTGACATCTATGAGTACGAGTACAAGGTTGTTACCAGTCTTCAGGGGACATACGAGGCCATTGAGATTTCAGATGCGTACTGTTTTGCCAAGAACGAGGCATTCTTCAAGAATTAGAAATTCATAGGCTTTCTTGGGTAACAGCACCCCCATTTTGTATATTAGGACGCAAATCCAACACACACTCATCAGTAATTATATATCGCTAAAAGCATGGCATCTGTATACTTATACTTCTGAACAAATAGTTGATGCCTTCAACGATTTTGAGAAGAGGTTATCCCGTTATCAACAGACTCACCATGACTGGGGCAAGGAGGTTAAATGTTAGGGACTGGTCTCGAGTACATGGGCTACTTCCAGCGCCCACCCTGATCACATTGGACGCCTATAATACGCTCTATTGCACAACACTCCCTGTGATGGAGTAATATGCGCTTGTTGGGGACAAATATGGGATATCTGTTAACCCGGAGACACTTGTAGAGCGATTCCCACCAATATACAAGGATTTAGCGAAACGGTTCCCCAATTACGGCAAGCATGATGGAATGACCGCAGATCAATGGTGGTCCTCGCTAATCCGGACTTTGTTTCTACCGTACCAAGTATCAGAAGACATGACGAGAGCTATCTTGGATCGCTTCAAGACGGACACCGCATATGCAGTGTACCCTGATGTTTCCAGATTCCTAAGCAAGATTAAACAGCAATACCCTGACGTAGTGTTGGGGATTCTGAGTAATACAGATCCAGCTATATACAAGTTACTAGAGAGTCTTGGTATCCTGGAACACTTTGCGGGACACGTTTACCTGTCTTACGATTTGGATCTGTCGAAACCCGATAAGAGGTTTTTCGATTACGTCGCTGGCGATGTCGTGAAGAAACATCCCCAACTCATGAACAATGGAAAGAGTTTGAATGATTTAAAACTGTCATTTTGGCATATTGGTGACGAATATAAGAAGGATCTGGAGGCTGCGGAAAATGCCGGCTGGAACGGTATCTTAGTTGATAGGCTGGATAGAAATGGATTCTTTCACAACGGAGAATTGGATGATCGCTCGGATATGAATGAGCATGCTCTGCAAATGGACAAGATAGATCAACATGCGGAATCGATTTGGGAAGTTTCTCGCAATCTCACGGATATCATCCAGTTGAACGACAGGACCTTTGTTGTCCCTAACATCAATGTTGTTGAGGCAATGTTCCTGGAGGGAACAACGACACTCACCTGATTAGAGGCATCTATCAAGAATATTTGTGATTTACAAAAGTTTGTTCGCTTAATTATACGTCTATAGACAGATAAATAATGATAATCTTACCTGGGCTTTTGAATTCTTCCCACTTGTTTAACTAACGTGTATGATATTGTATATGACGTTTTACTGACTTCCCCGTTATCATACACTGATAGTCTTCCAAATGTTTAAACCATCCGTACCTGTGCTGACCAAACAACCAGGAATTTGCTTATGCCATTTAACATCTTTGACCTCCTTTTGCCAGTGGACAAACAATAACTGTGGTGGAATTTGCTCCAATTCCTTCGTTTCGGCAGCTTGTTGTTTAATTTCTTCGTCATCTGCTTCGACAGACAAATCCCATAAAGTGACAGTGTTATCCTCGGATGCAACAGCAATAATGGATTCATCTAATGGGTTAAAACTGATGGAGGTAATAGCACCCTTATGGAAATCGTATTGGGCAACTGGCTGAACATTGTTAATATTATCTGGAGAAAACTGTCTTAGATCCCAAACACCCCAGGAACCATTATCATCACCACTGGCTAACAGATAACCTAGCTTTTCACTCCAACTAATAACGTTAACATCTGTGTTGGAGGCCTTAACTGAAAGGGCCGGTTTGTGTTTCTTAGATCTAGTATCCCAGATTCTAACGTACCCATCACAACCACAAGAGGCAAAGACTGTTGATTCAGTGGTCGACCACTGAATGTCTTCAACTGATTCATTGTTTCCAACAGTGAATGGTTGTTTGTCCGTTACCCACTTGGCGGTATGTCTTTGTGTATGGTATATTTGACCAGAACAGTCACCTGTTAATAATGAACCACTTTTGATCAGTGGGGACCAGTCAACAGCATAACCCTCAACATTACCATGGTTTCTGACTGTGTGAATTGGTTTTCTTGCGGATTTTGGAATTTGGTACCCAGGAGTTGAAAAGGCCTTTGATTGTGGTGCCAAATCAAAGATATACACCTCACCATTTTCACTCATGGTGGCGGTAAGAACTTCCTGATTGACCGATGCAAATGGAGAAACCTTTAACCTATTGGTAGTGTCTCTTAAGGGGATGTTTTCATTCTCGATGATTGGGTCAGAATCATTATCCTCATCCTCTTCTTCGTCATCTTCCTCATTCTCATCTTTCACTAAAGTTTTATTCAATTGCGAGAGACTTAAGACCATCAATTCATTATCCTTTTTCTTGGATGCTTGTGTAGCTGTGGTCATTAAGAGAGATTGGGGATAATTTCTACGCTCAGAGCCTAGGCCATCAGGTATGATGTCCAAAGTTAAACATGGCCATGGCATGTTGACATTATGTAACATGTCATAAACAGTAGGATCCGCCTCAAGGACTTCATCTGGACCCAATGGACGACTCATATGGGGCAGGTATAGTTCCTGGCCATTTTGTGCTTTGCTACTACTCTCTTCGTCTTTCTTCATTAGCTTTTCTGCTTGCTCTAATGACATTTCTGTAAACTCTCCATCAGCATTTTCTGCTTGTGCCTCATCCTCACTGGCTTGGTCATCTAATTCAATAATCTCCTCATCACTCTCAAAGTCATCACTGAACTGGCCATCGTCCTCCATATTGACATCACCCTCACCAGAAGTTACTGGTGCGGGTCCTGTTTGTCCTTCAGTTCTCGAAGACACTATTCTTTCTTCTTCCTCTCTATCTATTGTTCTTTTAGACATATTTTTGGTTTATTTTATTGCCTGTTTGATTACCGATGATTAACTATATAGAATCCTGTTTAATGCAGCTTGATAAAGTTCTAAATTCAAAGTTACCTCATCGCAGATTTTCAGTTCTTACTGAAAAATTTTCCAGAGCGAGAAAAAAAAATTCACGTGGTTCTAGGGTCGATGAGCTAAAGGATGATTGTGAATAAAACGATATAGTGTATCTGTCACATAATCAAACTGCAACATATTTAAAGGATAATTGACGAATATTTCAGACAGTCTGTTGTCTCGACAATCTAAGACAATGCGAATTTAGTGTCTGCTACACATCCTGCATCAATCACAAATATATAATGACGCCTGATTATGGTGATTCATGCACTATTTGTTAGAACTATTCGAAGAATTCCCATTATTATTTTCCGTATCCTCGTTATAGAAATCATCTTCATTAATCTTCTTTTTATTAGCAATTTTGTTATGTTTCTTTTGTTGTTTACGTTCTTTCTCCTCTAGTAATAATCGATCTCTATTCTGTGCCAAGTAATTAATAAAGAAGTTCCCGTCTTTCGATTTCTTAGCTTCATGCAACATATTCTCGACAGCCGATTCATCGCATAATTCGATCCTGGTCTTGCTCAATCGATTTAATACTTTATTATCTCTCAAGTAACATTGCTTTCTGCGACACTTCTTTAGACTCTTAAAGGAGACCTCTCCTGGATTCATATACTTATTCTTCCTTAAATTTGTCCACGCTGTGTATATAATAGTGCACTGTGGCAATTTGTTTCCCTGGATGGATTCAGACTTGCACAATTGCAGACAGTCATTCACTACTTCGTCCGGTATATCTTCCAGAGACCTTTCGTCATCATGTAACTTTAGATATACGTGTCCGCTCGAATACTTATCCACGTGAAACCACATATAATTGAGTTCTTTGTAACTATACTTGATAAGCCAGTCGTTCTCATACTTGTTCTTGCCGACAGCGATCTGGTAGCTGCGACCGTATTCATTCGGCTTAGACTCATAAAAGTACACCATCCGGATGGATTATCGGGATCGATAAAGGCCAGTCTTGGTGCCAACAAGTTAGGTAGAAATGCACTGATCCAGTGAACCCGAGATGAAGAAACCATTTTTTCGGCGGCAAATTCGGGAACTTTATGGTGCCGTCACATGATTCTGAGGGAGGTCAGATATGACATTTTATGAACGCTTAATAAGGTGCACATGCCAATCAGAGCCACTCTATATATCAGGAAAGTGTAGTTAGAATTGTAATTTCTCCTTTCGAGGACTCTCTTTTCTTTATTAACTTTCTGAATACCGAACTTTTATAGAAAATGTAGTAATTATTTGGGCGGCTAATTATTGGAAGCTCTTGTCTGAGGAATTCCTTTTGGCTGAAGAGCACTACCAATGGATAACGAGTTTGTGGTTACAGTCAAAAGCTATTCAGTCTACTCTGAAAGTGTAGTAGCACCCTATGGGTTCAATTCGAAAACTCGGTCGCCTGAGATCAATAAGTGGATTCACTACCCGAGTAGTGATGATATTACTTTTCACGTGTCATTTGGTGTTGATAGGAGCTCCTTATCACTCACAATTACCTCTAATGGTGTCCTTTTGGTGACGGTTAAAGATACTCAGAGGATAGGCAATAGTAAAGTAGTGCAATTCTCTGCTAAAATGCCAGCTTTATCCTGCAAGTATCTTGTCATAGAGGGGGGTCTTCAGCTTTTGAGAAGATTCCAAATGACATTTAGAGACGGTGCAGACTTCAAACGGACTATTGATGTCTTACGTGTATTACACTTCCCTATAAAGGAGGCACATTTTGTCAGTACAACAACTTCTTCTCGCCAGGCTGTTAAAAGTTCCCAGATAGGGATTCCGGAAAATACAGATATCATCGGTAGTCAACTTATCCCTAACGATAATTCTCTGAATGTCCCTGAACTTTCTCAGACTCTCGAGACATTTATATCCCCCAGTTTCAAAAAAACAGTGAACGTATTATCCACAGGACAATTGAACTGTATCCCAGAATGCCAGGATCTTTCTCATATTGCTCCTGAGTTGTCTCCAGTTGAGAATATAAAGGAGCATACCTTGGAAGAAGAACAAACAAATAAACTGCCTTCGCAAGAGAAACCGCCGATTCAAGAGAATACATCTGTAGAAATAGCGGTGGCGACCGAACCTCAGGGTATCTTAACTCAAGAGAATACTTTTGTAAATGTGACGGGGGAATCCCACAGCATCGCTCCCCCGAGGGAGAAGCACTCTTCGATTCACATCTCAAAGAGAATAATCAAACAAAAACTGAGGGATAAGAAGTTCATGAAATGGGTATGTTGTCATTTTCAAATAGGTATAGTTCGTTGCTTCTAATTATTTTCAGACTACTAACAAGAAAGTGGGAACCAAGCCCTATTTGGGGGCTATTTCTACGAAGAGACAGGTTGATAGAGTGGAGATAGAGCTGAACAAAATGTTTCCACTGGACAAAGAGTAACTGCACCCTCATGGCAATTGATGGTTACCTTTATATTTCTGATGGGTGCTGATTTGATTGATTTGCTCACAAAGAAAGAATGCCGGTATTTGCGAGCGTTCGTTTAGCGACAAATCTGGAATACCGACTTTTCTGGCAGATTACGACATGTACGCATATATATATTCTATTTATGATACGTACATTGACTGATATGATGCTGATCTAAGGTGTATCTTGCGGATGTTAAGAGGTGCCCATCAGCAAGAAGAGGTCAAATGGAGTATTGGAACAAGTTTCTGGTTGTCGAAGATAACATCATTTCAAGGTTAAACAGCACCAAGTATGTCGGAACCTTCATACATGACAAAGTAAGCGGTCGAATCACACTTTACTTACTTGTAGTTGGAATCTTTGCCCTTATTCAGGAGATATACGTTACCATTGAGATGACATTTCTTCAAAAACAGACGTATGATGAGCTGAGTGTAGGGAAGATTGATGAGAGTATAAGATTGCATAGATTGTTAGTAAGTGATGAGTACCATAGCCGTGAGTACCTAGATGAGAAATCGGGGATCGTCATCGAGGAATTTGAATCGAGAGATAAATTTTTCCAGAAGCCGGTTCATGTCTCTAATGTATTTGTCGACGCTGTCGTTATAGTTGATGACCAAAGGATGTTGGAGAAGCCTATTAAATATCATGTTGAATTTTCCCCAGAAGAATTTACAGATGAAAAGAGATATGAGTTCGGCTGTAACTTACATGTATTAAGAGTTAAACTGTATCATCTGTTCAAGGATTCTGAGTGGTATAACAAGTTCAAGAACGACAGAGATTTTACAATTTCAAAAAATGTCGTCATATTTAACACATTGGACGAGATTTTGCCAGTGAATATCGACGACGTTCAATTATGTTTCCTCAAGATGGAGACTGGTGACACCATACGATGTGAGTTTATCATGTAATTGAATATATACGCATTTATATTCATATATAGTTTAAATGATCCAAAAACCTCCTTCGATATACACTATGTTTTCTGGACAAAAAGAATAAGGTAATCATACTATAAAAAGAGATTATACCAATTCAAGAATCGTTGTTATTGTGATCAAATGTATCTTCAACTCTTGGAATACCAAAATCGTTATTATGTAATTCATTTTCACACCAAGACCACAACTTCATTAGTTTAACTAAATTTGCCTCAAATTGTACACCTGGTAATACAGGTACAGAGTCACTTAATGGTTCTCTCATATGCTTCTCGCCATTTAGATTCAAGAATCTTTTAGTTTCTTTCCAATATTGGTTCTTTGTCGTTATTGTATTACCCAAGGGTTGAACGTTGACGGCATCTGCATCTAAAGATATATGTGTCACATCGCTTTCCTCAGAATCGGATATTTTTTTATTTTTCTTGTTGTTGCTAAGTGATTCCTCGTAGTCTAAGGAGCTAAATGAAGTCTCCGGTATGCTAGAATCAACGATTAGATTAGGATACTTCGTTTGATTTGACACAGTGATGTTAATTCTTTGTAACAATTTTTTATTGACTGC
Source organism: Kazachstania taianensis (assembly GCA_003708865.2). Lineage (NCBI taxonomy): Eukaryota > Fungi > Ascomycota > Saccharomycetes > Saccharomycetales > Saccharomycetaceae > Kazachstania > Kazachstania taianensis. Next base: position 161,829 of record PPOK02000005.1, on the reverse strand, counting down.
GTCAGCAATTTTTGACCTTAATGATAATGAATATAGATTTTGCAATTTTTCTGGGAGCGAAGATATATTAATGGTATTCACAGAACCACTTGTAAACATTAACAGTGATATTGCCAGTTGTAATTCTTGCATATGTTTTTTATTTGCGGAGGCTTTTATTGCCAACTTTTCCTTTGCGTAGTTTATTAGAGTCAGAACAAAATTAGTAGAATCTTCACCCTGATCGTCTTTTCTCTTCTCATTATGATCCCTGATCATTTCAATTAGATTTAGTAATAACAACTGAAATTGTAGATCGTCTTCTTGTGTTCCATATTCATCGTACTGTGTTCGTTCCCTTTGTTCATTCTTCTTCCTTTTGTGGTCCGTCGACTTCTTACCACTTTTATTGTCTCCACTGATGTCCTCACTATCCTCAGACTCAGTGTTAAGTTTTGGATAACTGGTAAAATGACTATAATTATTCCCAAAGAGATTGTTCTGGAAGGGATCAGGTTCTAATGTGTTAATTCCAAATTTTAGGTTAATTTCATCCATTGCTTGTAAGATTTGTCCGCTCTTGATCAGTTTTTTAATCAACTGTCTCTCGTTTATCTTGAAGAGATCATTAAACTCGGAGATATCCTTATTAGATTGAATTAAGTTTAATTCCTTTGCCATTCTGATGGATGCCTCCTCGTATCCCATAACGATGAAATAATTAAGGAGCAATTTCGGTAGGGCCAACTCATTTTTATTGCCTGAAGTGAATGAATCAGATGCACTAGAGGATGACGGTGGCGGTAAACTGGAGAAGAATCCCACCCCACCACCACTGGCAGAACCCACGTGGTTTGTGCTGGTATTGGTACCAGTAGACGTCTTACCATATATGAATTCATTTGTTATCCTCTTATCTTGGATCACTTTCTCATCCCATTCATCCCTGTAAAACCATTTTCTTTGATACCTAGAATTGTCAGGCATATTTCTTTCTTATACTATCAAATTCTAATGTCCTTGAAAGCTGACCTTATCGACTTTGGACTGGTGCGATTGCTTATTTGGATCGGTAAAGAGAGGCCTGTAAACTAGAGCACTGCTGTCCCGATATAAGGTTATCTCCCCTTTCCTAGCAAATACATTGTGAGTTTTTTTGGAAAAGAGTCATGTGATCATCACGTGCTTTCGATGGTATTTTCTGTTTTTTGTTTTTTTCCTTCTGAAGAATAATTGTTTCAGAATTCGGAAAGAAGAGGGGTATTTTCCAAGAATGTAGATCTGCCCAGAAACATTCCCCTTTCGGGAGCCTCGAGTAGGTACGGTATTGTCAGATATTGCATTACAATAGAGCAATTGTCCTCAAGTGATAGAATAAGTAATCTTAGGGAAATCTTCACGGCTCTGTTTACTTCAATTGTACTGGTTTTTACTGTTTTTGACGTATGCATAAATACATTTTGCCGTATTTGGGCTTGCTACGTAGATAATATTTCTCTTGGTGCTCGAATTAGGAAGGATACTGTCTATATTGTTTTAGGGAAGAATGACATAGCAAGACTGCATTTGCCTCCTCTTTCTGTTATCGTGGATAGAACTGGCAAGATTGAAGTTCTGTTCGATTTATTCCTTTTTTTTTTACGATTTCGTCTATCATTAGTAAAGGCGCATGATCCAGACGAGCTAGGAGATTATCAACGATAAACAGCATGTGATGTAACGTGGTAACAAGGGGAAGACGCACTTTATTGGCATAAGACTTGCATATTAGCGAGTGTATTTTCTCATGCTTTCTCTCCTTTCTCCAGTGGGTGATGTCGGCAATAAGCAACATCTGATCCGTTACAGTGCAGGTTACTTCAACAGTGACGCCAGGTGAGGACCTAATAATCTCGTTTATGGAGACAATGGAGTGGGATTTGTGATAACGGGAATTTGAAACTCTGCATTTTGCCGGGAAAACCCGAGAATGCTTAGAAAACACTGCAGCAGCAAGAAATCACTCGGAGGTCCCAGAACTCCGGTTTAATTGCTCATTGTTTTTGCAGAATCTCCGACGGGGCGCACCGAAAAGAAACGTTCGCAGAGGAGAGACAAAGATTGCCTTTAGACTTCGTCACACGGCATTATTTTCCTGACACCTTTCCCACTCACTTTTTCTTCCCTCTTCGTTACGCTATTACGTATGGAAGGATCAGACCCGGTGTAGGAGGAAACAAACGGTGCGAAGGAAACAAACGCTTACGTTTCTTGGTGAGATCTGCAACATGTCACCGGTTGTGTCAGCGCACACCTATGAAATACGGAGGAGTTTCCACTCTTCCACACGCTCGATATGCTGCGTAGTGTTTGGCGCTTGGCTCTTTTCTTTCCGTGTATTGTCTCCCTCGTGCAGTTCTGGCCAAGAATGAGGGTATTTACTGTGTTTCGCCAATCCTTCGGCACTTTTCCCATTGTCAAAGCTGTATTCAACGTGGCAAGTGAGATAGGTATCTGTGACGGATGATGAGTCCCCAAACAAAGATTTACAGAAGTGGAGTATTATTCAGGTTACCACGATAACCGTCACCGACCGTTCCAGTTTCCTCATTGGTAGACTGTGAATATTTTTCTATTGGCTTTGCTTTGTCTTCAGGCTTCTTTTTCTCCCTTGAAGAAGCAAATCTTCAGGAGTATAATAGAGTCTCCTCATTTCTGTTCCATTCCTTCCGTTAACTCTGACCTCATTTCAATTGTAGAAGGAAAAAACCCAAAAGACGGTGCCTCTTTCGTGGAAGGTTCCCTCTCAACGTGTACATTCTCTCTTGAACGCAATCTCTGCATAATCGTTGTTATTCAAACTGCATCTCGCAACATCTGTCACCGAAACGTCTGCGGCTATCTTCTTGTGCCTGCTATTGTTCTCCCTCGGAGGTTCAGTGGTGTGGCGACTCTTTTCCCAGTGATGTTTCTGTAGTGGAACTCTTTGTGTTTCCTACAGGTTTTTTCTTGTTCTTTCAACCTAGAGTAAGGAAGGGAGTATGTAATCCGGGATATAACAGAGGTTTAAATGATGCCTTTGATAAACAATAAGAAACTCCCTGTTGTGCTGAAAATAGAGGAGAGGTTGTTACCAATACGAACCCCTCGATGTTACTCAAGAGATTTAGGTTATTTCGGGCTTCTGTTGTCGTTCTCGGGTCTTGCTTTCTTGGATCTGTAAGTATATTTAAAGGCTTGAAGTTTAGGATCGAGATTGAGAATATCCACCGTGTGTAAATTCTTTCCTTCCACTTTAAAACTTATCGTTTAAGCTCTTACAGTATATCAGCAACGCACCTTTACTGCAAACATGAGTAGCATTTCACCACAACAACAGCATATTGTAAATGAAAATGCGGTAGGCCTTCGAGATGCTTCTGGGTTCCAAAATAACCAAAGTAACATCAATAGTTTGAGTCGTCTTCCAAGGGGACTACCTTCCATCAGAAATTTGTTGCAGAATACACTGTCTGAGGATGGAGATCGCTCCTTTGACAGCAAAATGGTAGAGACTAGCCACAGTAGCCAACCAATCGAAAGTAGATTGGCTTCAACGAGTCACAACTATACATATCAACCACAAGAACAATCACGCTCTTTCTCGCTGATCTCAAATCAAAACCAGGATTATCAACGGTATAATCAAAACTTTCAAAGTTCTCCACCATACAATAATATGGGTAATAACTTGACCACAGAGGATATATTTCCACAAGGGTATTCAAATATCAAACAGAAGGCTGATGTCAACGGTAACAAAATTAACAATGGTCCCCAAGTCCCAGTGGTAATCGGGATCAAAACAACTGAACAATTTCAAAGGCCATTGCCCTCAATTTCCTTAATGAGGGAAAACGTCAATGGAAATGGTGTTTCTAACGCAAATGCAACTGCGAAACGTTTATCAAATGGTACAACAGCAGCAAACTCACCAGAATATAGCCCCAAAAACTTCGGATCTTCCTCTACAGGTAACATTGTTCAGGGCCTTCAGCAATATCAACAGGTTCCCCAGAACTGGCAACCAAGATCCCAGGTAACTGCCGGTGAACCCATTTATGTTACTCCCCAACAGATTCAACAGCAGCTTTTCCAACAGTATATGCAGCAATGCCAAGCTCTAGTAAACATGCCAAATGGTGACCAGCATTTACAGAACCACAAAGGAATGGTTTCTTTGCCGCCATCTAATTTTCAAGAAAATTGTCAGGATGTCACAAATTCGGTCAACGCGGTTTTCCCAGTCCAGATTCCTGTCGCTAACGGCGGAGCACAGGTTCTGAATCAACAGTATATTGCACAACAGCAAGCTCCCCCTCAGATCCAACAGATTATAAACCAGCAACAACAGCAACAACAACTAGCCGCCGGGAATTTTATGCCCAGGATTAATAAAGACTTTGAAACCCTTCAAATGTATATTAATAATGTGCCGGTCAGTAACTCGATGCCACATCATTCAGTGGTAGCTAATAATATACCAGTTCAGGTAAAGAAAGAAAATGATGGTAGAAAGAGGAGAGGTACCAGCGGCAAAGATAAAGCAAACAAAAGGGTAAGAAAGCCGATTCAGAATGTCAGAAAGAGGAAAAATGACTTGGAAAGGAGTATAAAGAACCACCAAGAAAATGTAGTCATCAACCCTGATGGTGTAGCTATCTCCCTTTCTAGACCAATTGCATTCCCAAATCCGGTTAGGGCTGAAAACGGTCAGAGGATCGAGATGGTCCCGCAATTATTACCACCAGCTAAGAGGTGCCAACACTGTCAGGATACTGACACACCTGAATGGAGGCGTGGTCCATATGGAAGCAGAAGTCTTTGTAATGCATGTGGTCTCTACTACAGAAAACTGGTCAAGAGGTTCGAGAAAAAGAACGCTAACCTGATCATGAGATTCAATAGATTAATACAACCACAAGATAGAAAGATCCCAGTCTCAATTAACATTCCACATAATATTATAAACCAATTAGACAATGATCCAACCCTTGATGCAGAATATAACTCAATTTTCGGTTGAGGTACTAAATGGAGTACTTACATTTCAGAAGAAATCTTGTCCATTGATAAGAATATATTAAAGTACGAGTATAATATATAATATATAATAAGTAATATTCATTTTTTTTCATTATTTATTCTTTTCCACACTCTAAACCACTCGTTCATCTCATTGATTTTATCTAGGTTCACAGTTGGAACAATTTCGTCCCAAAAATATCCCCCATTAGTAGAAAACTTCACAAGCTCATTGAAACTGCTGTGTTCAGAGTATGGCACTCTAAATATTTGGAATTTACCATGCTTTTTCTTTCTCTGTGTTTCTATTTGTTTAAAGAACCATGCCTCATCAAATGATGGATCCTTAAGATCGGAACATTTCTCAATTTTCTCTTCTATTGTTAAACTTCTCGGCTTATAATTCCATGACCCAGGACTAAAAGTCCAACCTGTTGGTACAATACCAACTAAATCAACCTGAAGCCATGAGAGGTGGCAGACTTCCTTCAAATAATCTCGTATAGTATTATCATCCTTTAGTACGCCTAATGGTACGATATGGACGTTAGAGTCTTCGATATTGTCAACAACGTGCGTCATAAAATACTGTCTCAAAGATTTATCATGAACATAGACACCTTTATTATTCATTGAATCCGCAATGGCAAGGGCCAGTTTTTCTTTCCCAATAGCATAAGAGCCCACCAACACAATTTTCTTCCTGCGTGAATACAGTTTGTTGATGATATTATTGTGCGACTCTAGCTTTTCCCAGTATACTCGTAGAAATGATGCAGTCTTTTGAATTACAATATCTTGCCGGGGGTGACTATTTCCGACACACAAATATGTGGTGTCTAAATATATCTGATTTATGACATTACCCACCTCATTGAAATTTTTGACAGTGTTGATCAAAGCGTCGGTTGCTCGAAAGTCACCGGTGTGTAATATTTGTTTAACCACTTCTCCTTGGTATTTTTCTCTGAATAAATAAATTTGCGCGCCAGGACAATGGTTGGCGTCCATCGGTATCACATCAATGTCATCAGTCAGTCTAAAGACTCTATTGTTCTCCAATACAGTGATTCTTTCCATTGGAACCTTGAATTTATGCTGCAAGAGTGAACTGGTTATATGAGAGCAAAATATATGGCCATTATCCCATGATTTTTTGATACCCATGTAATGATCAGAATGAAAATGCGACAAAAAATACTTTTCAATAGTAGGATCAGGAGCGAAGTTAAAACCATCTACAACGATTTTATAACCACTAAAGAAGGTGAGAATTTTGACGCTTGTTAAGGGTGGTCTTGGTTTGCTCTTCCGTTTTACCGTTTTCTTCTCGATCAAAGTGATTTCCTTCTTCTTGCTCTTCTTTTCTACTTTGGTCTTCTTAATTATTTTTTCTTCCTTCGTCAGTGTCGCCTCTAAGCAGCTTTCGCAATGTGCTTCCCTTTCGTAAAGCTCAAGTTTGGATAGATCGATATTACATATAGGGCAACTTATAGGCCTTTCCGTCGCATCTTCGTCAATCTCCTCAGTTATCTCCTCTATAAAATCTGTGGTGGTAACTATGTCGTCAATTTCTTGTGTCTCATATTTCTCTTCTGATATGGTATCAATCATGACATCTTTGCTTTTAATATATGTGTCTTCCTCTATTTCAATAACATTTTCGATTTCCTCTACCTCATCAACCAGTATACTTTCCTCCTTGTCTATTATTATCGGCCTTTCCTCGTCGTTTATCACTAGTGCGTGGCCAGACCTCTTTCTCAGCGGCAGATTTGATGTTGTTGGGATATCATACTCGAATAGTCTCCGTTGTCTTTTCACACCCATCATGTTCGTCGACCTTCCCCCTTCTTTCCTCCTAATATTTGAGCGCCTCACATCTACAATAGATCTCTTTGACATATTCCCGCTAGAGACATTACAAGCACTTGCCAGGTTGGATCTCTTAAAAAAGAGTTTTATAAAAGTGTGTTATGTATGAATACTTCAAGATCAGGATCAATTTTTTTTCACTCATCGATTTTAGTGAAAAATCATGATTAATGACAGGATCTCCAATGAAAGCCGCATAACGATTGGACTGTCCGTGTAGTCTTGTGTCTGATTGCCACTGGAGTTAATGGATGGGGTTACTCACTATCATCAAAAAGCAGAAGCTGAAGGATAAGGAGATTAGATGCTTGATTTTGGGACTGGACAACTCCGGGAAGTCTACTATCGTTAACCACCTGTTACCGGCTGATGAGCAGGACTCGAGGATTACACCTACCGTGGGTTTTCAGATACATACCATTGCATGTGGAGATAGGGACCAATACAATGTCTCTCTGTGGGATATAGGTGGGCAGACAACCCTACGACCATTTTGGGATAATTACTTTGATAAGACGGACATTTTACTGTGGTGCATAGATATCAGTCAGTTTATCAGATTTGACGAGTCTTTTAGAGAATTGAAGTCTTTGATCTTGCGGGATGAGGGAAGAATTGGCTACGATTGTCAAGTTATTATTTTATTGAACAAGATAGATCTGGTAAAGGAAGAGGAGAGAAGTGTGCTGGTGGCCAAAGTGCAAGATCACATTATTAAGAATCTTGATATAAAACCCATAGAAACTAATACTTCAGAAGATTTCATGAGTGGAAGACAGGTAAAATTCATCGAATGCAGTGGGTTGGACGGGACGGGATTAGACGAGCTGAAGAAGGAATTTATTAGAAACTCTGACCCGTAATGTATCTATACATGTATTTTCTCGATTTATAATTAGTGAATTGCTGTAAGCTTGGTTTATTTACTTCAAGAATAAATTATTTCTCTTTTGCACCCATTTCAAAGTAAATTTCTAAACATATTCATAAACATAAAAATTTCATTTCTAAAGACTCCCTCAACACTGAAGGGTGGCCAGGAATTCAAGACATCTCAAGGAAAAGGATTTTACAATTTAGAAAGAAGATCATATTCAGAAGTAGAGAGTTTCTAGTTATCCAGATGCGGATTTTCTCCGAGATGTCACTATTAAAGTTAATTAAGAAATTGCACGAGATCTAACTGGTGACGATTCAAATCGTAACGTGCGATATTACCGAATAAATAATGCTGAGCAGGATATAAAATATACCCCACTCTATTAGATTTGGCTCGTTTTTACAACTTGAAGAATGCCCATAAAAACATTCTTCATCGGTATACAAAAAGAATCCGTGTCATAGCGACGAAAGTCAATTTGTATGATAAACCGCAAATCAAATATCATGATGACGATGGTTCCATTCGTCGTTTCTATTAGGCTTTTGCCTTCAAGATCCACAAAATTCCGAACTAAACGGAGGGTATGCGTCCAATGATGTAACAACGTTCATAATCAGAGCCTTGCAGGCCTCCATTGGAAAACACCTAGTCTCCAACCCATGTTCATACGTAAGACCCACTAAATAATGTGGGTTCCTTTTGTAGGGGAGCCATCTACACCTCTTCGTGTCTTCCTTACGTCACAGGGTATAATTTTCTTTTTATTGGCTCTGAAAAAATCTTGACTAAGCGGAGGTTCTAGCCAGCCACAGTCCATCGAAAACAACCTGGGTGCATTATAGTCCACACTAGATTGCTTCGCTTGACTCCACATGTATATCTTTTGATATGCACAGCATACTAAGAGAAAAATGTGTGAAACCAGTCTAATAAGAATAGGTTAGTGGCCAACCAGCTAGCAAATTAATAGACTCTCTTAGTCCTAGCCCGATATATTGTTTATGTTTTCGTTATCACTATAAAGTTAGCATCTTTGTCATCTGACATATCTCATATTGTGATATCAATATCGTGCTACATATCCAGAGCTGCCTCAATGTATAAATCTCTTTAAGGAATCAGCAAGTGTCAATGTTTTTGGATACTTTGACGACATTATATTTGAAAATCATCCAGAAGCGGTATCACATCTGCATTCAAACCATAAGTAGCTTTATCTTTGATCTACACAATAAAAGAGATATTTTTATACTGGAAGAGAGCATATACGATATAAATAGGTGTGACCCCAGTGGTAATGCTTCTTGCTAAGAAGGTTTCTTTGAGCCGTCTCGTAGGAAGGGTATTCGGAGAGAAGATATAAATCTAGGTTAGGGATATGTAATAAGTGTGGATCTTTTACTGGGATCCAAAATAAGTGCGTCTTGTGTGTAACTCAGGACAAAATACTTGTTCTGAAGGGCACCATGAACAACCGTTAGGAGGTGTTATAGATTTAAAAATACAGTAAGGGATGAAAAACTTGAAGTCGATCAGAATCATGCAGAAAGATATCTTACTGAGGTATTTCTCCATAACGTTGATGTTTTTTGACAATATCAGCGGCCTTGAAGGCTTTTTAACGGTCAGTTTTGTTGATAATGGGAAACTAACGGGAAATTTCTCCCACTGTTAAGGGCTGATCTCACTCTAAACAGATTGCACTAAACGAGTTGGCCCACAGACGAGATCTGATATGATATTGATTGTCTAACGAAAATGGCACATTTTATTTCAACAACAAACAGTATAGTCTTTACATATGGGGTTATGATTGCCACATATGTTGAAGGGTTAAATTGTCGATAGGATGGTATCCTGTGTAATGAACCTGGTCTAATCACTACTGTCTGAACAGTAACTCTAACCACTGATCCTGTGTTTTTGAAAATATATAGTAAAAATATGTATGATCATTCTAACTCACACTATCAAGATCAGAAAGTTAGAACTCTTCTTTAATCACAGTCGACACATTTACTGACACTTCCACTAACAGCCACCACTGACGGGGCCCTGGCGCTCTCTTTGAAACATAGGAGGAAATCGTTAAAAACGGAGCTGAAAAATGAAATTTATTTTCCATTTTAAAGAAAGGGGAAAAACATAGGGGGGATCATGTAGTGTTGAATGAGTGAATTATTAGAGCTTAAGGGAAGAAATAGACGGTATACACTTTCAGATAGAAAGCGTTGTACATTTATATTTCAAATAGGATACACAAATACACTCATAAGTTAGTGTTATTTATTCGGTTATTATTACCAAGGATTGAATTGAGTCATACCAACAGACAGAAGAAATGGGAAACGTGCCAACTAAGATCGACCCGAACGACGACAATCCAAGGTCTGATACATCAGCTAACTCCAATGGATCCCCAAGAAACAGATCAAGACATACTTCTTTGGTTAACTCGTTATTATACAGTAATGGAAACAACAACGGCGGCAACCAGGGGAGGGGGAGAACTGCGTCAATGATTGATAAGGGCAGCCATAGTCCACACAAGAGAATGTCTACTAGAGAGAAAGAACAGTTGAAGGAGACACACGCAAAAAACCTAGTGGTAAAATACGATGAGAACGTTGACGGTGGATTCCTTGCACCATTCGGTTGTTATGGATTTGATAAATTGGATTACGACTGCGATATCGTTAGAAGATACATTATTAGCAGGAAACTGGCCCCATTCTACGTACCTTTACAAGATTTTGACGAGTCTTGGTCTAAGGAAGAGATAATAAAAATCGTAGATGGTTTGCCACTACATGCTTCCTTTAATCAAACGCCCGAGGAATTTGAGGACGTCCCTACAGGTAATCTTAGAAAGACAAACTTTGATTATCTTATCGATAAAACGCTATCGAGAAAGGAACAACGTCGTATGCATTCGAAGATCTTTAAGGCGAGATTATTCAAAAAAAGGGTAATATGGCAAGAAAATGCAAACGAAGCCTTTCTAGAGCAAAAAATTGAGGTTAGAAAGAATATTGCCAAAAATAAATATCTTCCCAGTGATGATTTAAAATATTCGCTATACAAGCATGGAATGGAATGCCCGATCTGTTTCCTATATCTACCGGGGCCGTTCAATTATTCCAAATGTTGCCAACAACCGATATGTACAGAATGTTTCGTCCAAATTAAAAGAGCCGAACCTCATTTTCCTCACGAAGAAGTAGATCCAACAAAACCACCTACTGACGACATTGAAAAGGATCCAAATCTGCTCACATCAGAACCCGCAAACTGTCCTTACTGTGCTACTGCTGACTTCCATATTACATACAAACCGCCAGTGTCACGTAAGATAGGTATTGGAGGAATTGCACCCTATTTATACGAATCAAATTTAGATGATGAGACGAAAATAGACGATGTAAGTTCTGATAACTCCATAACTGAGAGCCATACATCTTCACCATCAGTTAACCACAAAATGAAACCCACAACAAACTACTGTGTGATATCGTCTGACGATATCCGCCCCGATTGGGAAGCCAAATTGAATAAGGAAAGAGCCAGACTAGCTAGAAGGGCTGCAAATGCTACAGCAATCCATGTCAGCAACAGGCTGGTAGATCCTGAATATTCGACAAGAAGTTCAAATAGTGATTTACCTCCAACTCCAAATCAGGGGTCTGGTTCATTGAGACCGAATACGTTACAAAGAGAGCCCACTATTGAAGAATTAGAGAATCAAATGATCGAGGAAGCTATAAAGTTAAGTCTAGAAGACTGAAATAATGAACAACATAAACTGATATGTCAGATAGTATAGGTATATTAGTATTTAAAAAAGAACAATGAGATTGAAGGGAAGCAGTATCACACTGGTATGATTGACGTGCTAACCACATTATTTAAGACCTTTTACGTCTCCAAGTTTGACGGACTTTCGCTTAAGTCATTAGGTATCGATCACATTACACGAAGGGTGCCATTTCTCGTACAAAGTGATGCACGCAAGAAATTAATTTTTCATGATTTTTTCGATGAAAAAGTTGAGGATGAAAATTATAAAAACTTCCAAGTTTAAATTCAATGTATTTTTTTAATGGTGGCTTTCTCACATATGACCAAGGAAATAGTCTGCTGTTGTGAGCTTAATTTGATTATTCTATAACTTCAATCCAAGAACCAGAAATGTCTACTGAAACTGCTCTATCCTACGCCGCTTTAATCTTAGCTGACGCTGAAATTGAAATCTCCTCTGAAAAGTTATTGACTTTGACCGAAGCCGCTAACGTTCCAGTTGAAGGTATCTGGGCTGACATCTACGCCAAGGCTTTGGACTCCCAAAACTTGAAGGACCTATTGGTTAACTTCTCTGCTGGTGCCGCTGCTCCAGCTGCTGCCGGTGCTTCTGCTGGTGGCGCCTCTGGTGACGCTGCCGCTGAAGAAGAAAAGGAAGAAGAAGCCAAGGAGGAATCCGACGACGAAATGGGTTTCGGTTTATTCGACTAAGAATAGATAAATGTACTGCATTTAACAATCTTTATATAGATTACTTATAGTTTATATTTATTTTTAATCATTACCATTTCTTTTGAATCATTATTTGATCTATATTTTGAATATTGATATGCAAGACATATTTGTTTGATGCAGCTACGGCTTATTGTAGGCTCAAAAGCATATGTGTGTCTAGTGAAGACCTCCAAAAAACATTAAATGTCACACCAAATAGGTCCATACCGGGAATTACAATATATAATTCTTGCATTCACGTCCTTAATCAAAAAACTCTGTTCTTAAGAGGCCTCAGAAGTGCCTAACTTTTAATATTTTTATATCTTATTAATGAGAAGTAAGTAAACAAAGATGGGAAGTAATATATTTATGTAAATAAAGAGAATTAAATGTTATGATCGGTTTATTATCAATAATTCTATTTCTTCTTTTCAGCTTCAGCTTCGGCCTTGTCCTTAGCTCTCTTTTCTCTGATACCCTTGTATCTCTTTTCAGATCTGGCCAATCTCAAGGTTCTGTAAGCAGATTCACCGTTGTCCTCAACAGCTCTGGTTTCAACGTCAGTGACTGGTTGAGCAATTGGGAAAGTGGCAGCAGCAGACAAGACTTGTTCAGCCTCAGCCTTACCGTTTCTTGGGAAGACGATGATCTTAGATTGGTATTCCTTTAATCTTTGGACGTTTAATTCGAAGATCTCCTCGCTTCTGTTTTGACGTCTGTGGTCGACAGCAATACCAATGGTTCTGGCGTAAGCAGGGGTCAAACCAGCAGCCTTGATTTCAGTGAAGGTGAAACCTCTACCAGCTCTGACCTTTCTGTTGTATCTAACAGTTGGAGCTCTAACAACTGGTCTTAGCAAGTCTAATGGCTTTGGAGCAATCTTAGCAGCCTTGGCAGCTCTAGCTTGACGTCTAGAAGCCTTCTTACCGGCTTGGTCAAAGTGAACCTTGACACGTTCTTGCCAGTGCTTTCTGAAGTGGTTCTTCAAAAGTGGTAAATTCTTAGCGATAGCTATTCAAAACGTTATCAATCCGTGGGATTCCATATTCTATGTTAGTAAAAAATTATTCACTTTCACTTTAAATTGCCTCGATACTGTTATCTTGCATGCATTATTCAATACGTTAAAGCTTCATCCAAGTGGTAAATCGGTAATTTCATAGTCTGTACTCGAGAATTACATCATAACGAAACTGTTCTTTACGCCTGTTCCATATATTTTGCTATTATATCTCATAATATCGTTGATTTCATTCAATCATTGTATCCTTTCCTCCATATAGACTGTATGCATTATTGCCTGATTCAGTATCTCCTCTCACGTCCAAATTTAACATACCCATTGTTACTTGATTCCTGGTTTATTGGGCAGAAAAAGGATTTCTGCTAAATATTCAATATAAACGCCATGTATTCCACTATAGGTATATTCAACCACTACTTCCTAGGTTCACCTCATCCACTGTTCACACGGTTTACGCAGACATCCGCCGCGATTGACAATTTGCCAGATGGCGCCAATTCCGAATGCCGCTCGAGCGCACGCCTAGCTCTTGTTTGCCTAATCGGGAGATTTCCTGGATTATTTTTCATTTTTGTGGACATTTTCTTGTTTCAAATCATGGTGAGGTACGGATTGAAAAACAGTCTTGAGCGTGTTTGACCATAGTAAAGAGTGGCCATCGGCTCAATCACCCAGACACCGCTGTGTAGTTGAGCCGGATTTGAAAAACTATGTATGTTCTGCCTAGAGGTCCTTGGAGCCAGGCATAGATCCCCCCGGGGCAATTGGTTTGTTCCTGCCTGAGGCATTTTCTTTTAGGCTCAGGCCGAGAGGGTTTCTGCCTGGGTTCTAAGCGGAGATGTGTAACTCTGCCCAGAAGGAATGATTCGACGGTATGGACTTGATTCAATATGCGATGAAATAATATCATAGATGACATTTGGCCGGACTTAAGTGAACCATACAACAAATCGATAAAATAAGCCCAAATATGTCTGCCGTCCCAAGTGTCCAAGTATGTTAGAACTATAGAGTGAAGTGGCGCCATTTTTATTCCCGAATTGATAGAATACCGTTTGACAAAAGATCCATATGAATCTAATACATAAGTTTAAACCCCTTTTAAAGGTAGTTACCTACTTCAATGGGTATATTGAAGCAGCGGGATAAAAACAATAATAATGGCTGTAATACGAATATTAGAACTTGTTTTACTAACATGAAAATATGGATATCAATCGCTTGACTCCGCTATTATCTATTACAGACCTTTGGTAAGAAGAAGTCTGCTACTGCTGTCGCCCATGTCAAGGCCGGTAAGGGTCTAATTAAGGTCAATGGTGCCCCAATCACCCTAGTTGAACCAGAAATCCTAAGATTCAAGGTCTACGAGCCATTAGTTCTAGTTGGTCTAGACAAGTTCACCAACATCGACATCAGAGTTAGAGTAACCGGTGGTGGTCACGTCTCCCAAGTCTACGCCATCAGACAAGCCATTGCCAAGGGTTTAGTCGCTTACCACCAAAAGTACGTCGACGAACAATCCAAGAACGAATTGAAGAAGGCCTTCACCTCTTACGACAGAACTTTGTTGATTGCCGACTCCAGAAGACCAGAACCAAAGAAATTCGGTGGTAAGGGTGCTCGTTCCAGATTCCAAAAGTCTTACCGTTAAACACGGGGAAAGCGTCATGGAACATCATTTGTCGCAAGGAAAAGAAATTATGGGAAGGTATTGTACAATTTTTATGTTCTTATTTATGAACATTTTATAAACCGGCTATCTTTTTTGCACATCCTTTTATTTGTAATTTAATATAACATTCATCGCCTCTAATTATATAATTTTACTTGTATAAGTTCATTATCAAAAAAATATAAAAAAATACAATAAGACAGACTGCGATGAGTTTCCGGTTTTATATATTTGGATATATATTGTATTCATTTTCAAACGTGCCGTAGTGGTTTATATGGCTGGTCGAAGGCTTGTCATGATCTTGAGCGTGTCTCATAAAAAAATTAGCTATCATAGATTGTAGTAAGTTGCCGGTTATACACGTTCTGATATCTTGAATCAAGCTCACCACGGAGATCAGTACGGTTGGAACAAAGTTTAATGTGCCGCATGAATCATAATTGACTGTGTTTTTGGGCTCTTGAATAGGGAGGGGTAAAATAATTATGACTGTCGCTGTTTTTATTTGTACGTCTCGCACCTTGCATTCTTTCGCTCTGTGAAAATTACGACAGGAGACGTGAAGCATCTCACGGATATCTTGCGCGTTATATTTATATCAAAGAGAAGAAGAAAGCCTAAACAGTTGAGTATTCTTCTGGACACAAAATGAGTATGTCACATACAAAACTAAATAATAATTGGATCAATTCCTCTATAGGATAATATACAGTGACTATAAAGCGATACTTTGATGCAGAATATTAATGAAATTTCATCGATGTCAACATTTCAAAAGGAGGAGTCTCTACCGATAAAGAACACTTTAGTCCAATCTATCGCGACCAGTACTCTATTTCTGAACGAGTGGAACATGGCCAAGTACGCGGACTTCCAAAACAAGAACGTGAAGGACCCCGCGGAGGTGAAGTTAGTGTTTCCCAGGGGCACATCTGCGATGGCCCTCTCCTTGCCGATGTACGCGAGGGACCCACGATGTTGGTACTTGAAAGGCGGTATATTTTGTCTCATCTTTGCGATCTCATTTCGTAAGTTCTCCGCGACCTCTCCCTGTGATTTGTCCACGAGAGTGTGTCTTTGGGATAGTTTCCACTCCAGCGTGTCTGCTCTGTGCAACGTTGTGAGGGTCCTCGCCAGGTATTCCCCCTCCTGATGCGCCACTTGCGCTGTCGGGAAGAGCCCCGGGTAGAAAGTGCAGTCTCCGACGGCGAAGATGGATTCCTCCGCGCCGAGCAATTGCAACTTGTCATTGATGAGCAAACCACGCCTCGAGGTCTGCTGCTCGGGTAGCGTTCCGATCAGGGACTTTGTCACGTCCCTGAGGGTGTTCCCCGTGGCCCACACGAGGACACCGTAGTCGATCTCCTCGTTCGTGTTCGTGTCCACGTTCTTCGCGACGACTTTCGTCGGCGTCACCTCGACTACTTGTGTCTTGAGTTTGAGGTCTATCCCCTCGGAGACAAACACGTCCTGCGCGTACTTGATCAGCGTGTGGTCGAACATGTTGAGTATAGAGGGCGCGCCCTCGACGAGCGTGACGCGGATCTCGCGACTGAGCTCCGGCATCCACTTGCACAGGTCCTGGTCCACGTAATCCTTGAGCTCCGCGGAGAACTCCACGCCCGTGGGCCCACCACCCACCACTACGAAGCTGAGCAGCCTCCGCCGCTCGGGGTCCTCGGGGGCCAGCAGCGCGGCTTGTTCGAGGTTGCGCATCATCTTCAGCCGGATCTCCTGCGCGTCGGGGATCTCCTTGAGAAACGACGCGTTCTCGCGGACACCCGGGATCCCGAACGTCGTGGGCTTCGACCCGACGCCCACGACGAGGTAGTCGTACTCGAGTGACTCTTTGTGTTGGTCGTTCATGGTTTTGATCTTCACAATCTTGCGCACGGGGTCTATCTCGTACGCCTGGGCCTCGCAGTACACCACTTCACTGCGCGCCCTCCTCGCGATGGCCCTCAGGGGCTCCACAATGGACTTCAACTCGATTGTCCCGACGGGGGTCGAGGGCAACAGGGGCGTGAAGAGGAAGTAGTTCCGCGGCGACACGACGACAACGTTGTATAACCGCGTATCCAGCGACTTCAAAAGCGACACGGCACCCCAGCCGGACCCCAACACCACTAGCGTCTTGCGGTGCTGTCCTGAGGGAAACTCACCTTGCTGCGGGGTCTGTCTTGCCGGGTTGGCCTCCGTGTAGAGCGAGTATCCGAAGTACGCGGCGCTGAGAAGCGCACCGTACAGCGTCGCTTTACCTAGTGCGCTTCCTGCCCTCCTGTACAGCGGCCTCCTCGTCACTGCTGTTGTCTTTGTGTTGATTTCGGAGATTTGTTTCGACCGCAGAGCAGTACCAGCACACAACAGCCTCCTCGCTCCCGACACTTTCCACCGCAGACCTACCGTCCTCCTCAACACGCTACTCATCGTGTCCGTCTGTCACAGTGATATCCCAGACCAGCCACCCGAGGCTCCGTATTTATACCTCGAGGGTGCACCACCCCACCCATTGCACCACCCCACACACACGCACACGGGGTGCAGACGCTAACGCCGGTAACACCTGCATCGATGCGTTGTCTCGCTGCTGCAACTCCGGAACGCTTAGACAGGGCGACGAATCGGATCAGCGAATCTGATCGGCGAATGGGAACTGTGAATAGGGGAATAGGGGAACGCGGGGTCGCTAGGGTTTCTGTTGGAAAGTAGGGTTCCACAGCAGCCGGGTGACGCTTTTTTCGAGGGTCGGGGCTGGTGGTGGGTGTGTGGGTGTTGAGACCCCACGCTTTCCCGTGCCTGTCGATATATTACCCGGACGGTGGTTTTGTCTCGTCCCCATGGTTACGGTCGTTCGCTCGAGTGACACTAGATCTGTCACTCGTCTCTTTGCAGCACACACACCACCGCAGCACAGGCACAATGGCGAGGGGAAACCAGAGGGAGCTGGCGAGGCAGAAGAACCTGAAGAAGCAGAGGGAGAGCGGCAAGGGCAGCAAGAAGGAGGGCGATCCGCACAAGAGGATGGAGAGTGACGCAGAGATCCTGAGACAGAAACAGGCCGCGGCGGACGCGAGGAAGGAGGCCGAGCGCTTGGAGAAGTTGAAGGCGGAGAAGGCTAGGCGCTGATACCTTTGTGTTTGTGCATGTATATGTATATATATATATATATATATATATTATAGACTCGTTTGTACACTTGAATACGTAATACGTTATGTAGTATGCGCTTGATTCAATGACACTGGGGGGTTACTCTCAAAACAGTACTCTTGAGAAATCATTGTTCATATTATTCCATTAAGGCTGCAATGTCTATGCGAAGAAGTGTAACGCTTGCAAAACCTCCTGCATGTGCGACCTGGCCTCTGCTGCCTTCTCCACGTCGTATTTGAAGTCGAAGTACGACTTCTCGAAATGGTGCACACGCACCAGACCGTCTTCGCCAGAGGTGTAAGAGGTGCCTGGGGCTCCGTTTAACGTGTCAATGTTTGATACTATTTATTATACATACGTTTAGACTACCTTCACGGAACTAGTTCACCTCCTGCATGTGCGACTTGGCCTCTGCTGCCTTCTCCACGTCGTATTTGAAGTCGAAGTACGACTTCTCGAAATGGTGCACACGCACCAGACCGTCTTCGCCAGAGGTGTAAGAGGTGCCTGGGGCTCCGTTTAACGTGTCAATGTTTGATACTATTTATTATACATACGTTTAGACTACCTTCACGGAACTAGTTCACCTCCTGCATGTGCGACTTGGCCTCTGCTGCCTTCTCCACGTCGTATTTGAAGTCGAAGTACGACTTCTCGAAATGGTGCACACGCACCAGACCGTCCTCACCACCGGACGTATAGGACGTGCCCTGGGGGCTCACGGCGATGTAGTTCAGCGGGCCGAAGTGGCCCTTGACCCTCCCGATCTCCTCCTCGAACACCTTGTGGTAGAACCGCGCCTCGAACTTCCCCTCGCTCGCCGACGTGGTCGTGACGTCTCTCGCGTCCTGCCCACCGCCCAGGATCACGAACTCCTTGAGCGGCGTGATGCACGCCGTGTTCAGCGGACAGTCCGTCTCGTAGCTCTTGAGCACCTTGAGCGTCGCGACGTCCACGACGTACGCCATCGAGTCCCTCGACGCGGTGATGAAGTACGTCCTGTCCGGCGAGAACTGCAAGTCGCTGATGTTCGACGTGTGCAGCGCCACGGCCTCCACGAATGCGTATTCGTTGTGGACGTCGTACTTGCTCACTTGGCCGTCCTTGTGGCCTGCGATCAGGTACTTCCCGCCCGCGGACCACCCGCACACGGTCGCGGCGGTGAGCCCCTCGTGCGTCTCGATCGCGTGCACGGGCTCATCGGAAAACGCCGTGATCCTGTGCGTCGCGGGGTCCCTATCCAGCTTGTACACGTTCACGGACCCCCTGTGGCCCATGACGCTGTCGAGGATAGCGATGAAGAAGCCGCCGCAGGGGGAGAACTCGACACACTTCACGGGCACGGGGCTCTGGTACGTGTGCACCGCGACACCACTCGAGACGTCCCACAGCTTGACACTGTAGTCCGCACTGCCTGTGACGCAGTACAGGGAGTGGCAGTCGATGTCTATGGACCAGATCGTACCGGCGTGGCCGTCTAGTGTGCCGAGCCGCTCGCCGTTCGCGGCGTACCACACGGACGCGGAGCTGTCCTTCGAGCACGTGAGGATGAGGTCTCCCTCGCGGTTGTACTTCACCTGCGTCAGGGGCCGCTCGTGGCCCATCAATACTAGCGGTCTCATTGCTGTCGTGTGTGTGTGATGTGTGTGTGTGGTGTGGTTGTGCTGGCGTGCAGGTGTTGTGGCTGTAGGGCGCTGTTAAGAGCTTCTCAGCGTAGAGCATCGTCTGCAGAAAAATTTTCAGAAAGGGCCGGGTGACACCCCTTTTCAAGGCACGTGACGGTGAAATAGAGGCACGTGACGTTTTTGGCGTGGGGGTAAAGGCGCGGCTGGCGTGGGGGTTGCGAGACTGTGCAATGGATGAGCATTGGGATAAGCAAGGCAGATGACAGCGGTGGTGGTGTCCTGCACACGTAGAATTGTGCTGTGACAGCTGTCTTGTCTAGCCGGGCCGTGTCTCACTGTAGTGCAGCGCGTGTCACATTATATAACAGGCTCATACGCAGCAGCGTACGTAATAGTGCGCTAACCCGAGCACGTCGCAGATGCACACCTGGAGAGCCACGGCGTCCGTGCTGGTGCGCTCCCTAGCGTTGCTCCACGTCACGTACGCGCACATAGCAGAGTTCACAGAAACGCGCGGCGAGTCCATGCTCCCGACCCTCGCCGCGAGGGGCGACTACGTGGTCGTCTCGAAGCGGTACAGGTGGGCGCGGGGCGTGCAGATGGGGGACTGTGTGGTGTTGAGGAAGCCCCACGACGCGCGCAGGAGGGTGTGTAAGAGGGTCTCGGGCATGCCGGGGGACTATATCCTCGTGGACCCGTCTCTCTCCACAGTAGAGGGCGTGTCGGGTGCGGAGAGGCGAGAGGCGCTGGAGACGTACATACGCGTGCCGAGGGGACATGTGTGGGTGACGGGGGATAATTTGGCGTACTCGCTCGATTCACGCTCGTATGGGGTCGTGCCCATGGGGCTCGTGGTGGGGAAGATCGTCGCTGCGTGCGACACTAATGCGTCGGTTGCGGGGGGTAGTGGTGGGTGGTTCCCGTTTCAGTTTAGGTGGATTGGTAACAGTTTCAACCCTGTGTCGGGGTAAAGCCTCGCCCTCTACGAGTACATGTACATACAATTTATACAGAGCTGTTGTGCTCGACTATTTGAATAATATCAATTTATGATGGACTTCTTGTCATGCTCTCCACACTCACAAACTCTTGATTGACAATCTCTTTCCCCTCTGTCAACGTGATATTAAGCCACAACATTCATCTGTACATACGCACTCATTCATACATACAAACACACTAACTCTTGCCGAAATCTCTCAGAAACTTCGTCCCCACGACGAGTGCGACAACTCCCAAGTACATACTCGCGTGCAGAGTGTCAAAGATACTGGCACCCAAGTAGTACTGCACGAAACAGTACTCGAACCCAACGAGCGAGCCGACTAGCACGCTAAAATACACCAGATCCATCCCGCGAGGCATCTTATCGAATGCGAAACAACCGAACACAGCCCACGCGACAAATAACCCAACGCCTGCAACGCCAATAAGCGCCACGAACGTAAGTGCTAACACGGGAGAGACGGTCCTTGGGGGCTCTGGGAAAATGTGGTGGATCTCCGGTAACGCGCCGTAACGCACAGGTGGCTCAAACGTCGAGGTCTCAAACGTCTCGTAGTCCAATTGAACGTCAAACACTTGCGAAAACACTCTGTCGCCTTCTCGAATCTCGGAACCGGCGATGATCAACGTACCTGTGATGGGTTTCGAGTCCCTCTGCGCGTAGTAGGCAATTGCCTTGGACAGGTGCTTTAGGGGCAACTTGAACAGCACGAACGCGGTCTCGCCCTTGTCCTTCACAGTGGCCTTCAAATGGTACTCTAGATTATCCTCGGGGAGCCCGACAAACAGCGAAATCTGTTCCGGTAGACCCTGCCCCGCGTAATCTCCCAACTTCAATGATAACTTCAGGGTGTCATCCACCGTCAATTCTTCCTCGGGCGCGTGTACCTTCTCTGAAATGGACGCAAGCTTCACGCTCTTGCTCTCCTTGTTGTGGATATACGTGAACTTCACATCACTGACACTAAGGGCAACACAACAGGACAGTATCGACACCAATGCCGCAAACAGGTTTATCAAACGCATCGTTGCTCCTTTTCCCTTATTCTTCTATCACTGTACCGTGTATAACAACTGCACGAGAAGGTCTTCGTAACAATGAAATATGAATATATATATATATTTGTACGTAATATCTATCTAGCAAAGAGCAATGGCAAAGGGGAACGCGTGAATGAACTGTCAAATGATGAAGGAATAGTGGATAAATGCAATAGAAGTTAAATTGTGATGGTGGAAAAAATATTAAACAAGAGGTTACCCGGTTGAGTGTCCAGATTCGTACCCAAATGATTGGGATAAGGACGCCGAAGTGGTCGGTATATCGTACCCTTTTACGATATGCTCCCCGTGTTTCGCTTCGTATTTGGGGCCGGGACTCCTGGCGTTTCTTGTGGCCCGATTCTTGGCCATCTTGGTCAACAAATTCTTCAAATAAACCGTCACCGTGAAAAATATTAACTGACACAACTTGAACGTGACGTTGCTTAGAAACCCACAGATCACCACCCCAGTGGCAAACATAGTAGATAATGTAAATAGGGGGATCAACATTATCATGGTCGATAATGCAATGAAACAAAATCCACACGCATAGACAAAAAATGATATTGCAGTCAATGAAAACATCATTATTAAAAAGAGGAGAGCTGGAAGTGCGATCGAACCACCAAATATCAAATACACGATAGTGCCCTTGGGGTTAGTCTTTAATCTTGCCAGTAGTCTTATGACGAGTCTGTTGATCAACTGTCTGAACAGCTGGAAATTGTACCGCCTGGAGCCGCCCGGACCGCTATGGTCGTATTTTTTGAGTAGAGCTATTTCACTGTATTAGTTCTTACCAATAAACACGATAATCAAGGATGAGGTAGTCTAGTACTGAGATGCTTACCGTAAATCAACAACGTTACGTATTTTGGAAAAATCTCAAGTAGCTTCTTCATTTTGTGTCATTTTACATTTTTTTTTGTTTACCATTCTTAGAAAATATTCCTTAATAATACCATCCTCACTCATCCTCACCAGCAGTGTATAAATATGGTCATATTCTTGATGTTAGTACATGTACATTGTAATGGGGTATTAGGCAAGTTTTTCCATACCTTATGCTTGTTGCCAACTTGGGAAACCAAAAATTCAAATATAATATGGACCACCAAAACTTTTCGTATATTTTAGACTCTAGTCTTTCCAGATTATCCAGTAATTTAAGCATCATCTCTATCCATAGCTTCTTTGGAGGTTCATCCTTCTCATTTGACGAATTCGTTAGATCTCTGCTAGAATTTGTGAGGGCAAGTCTTTGCTCCTGTGATTCTATACCATTTTCCACCGATGATGACTCCTCATGGATGGCTTGTAAAGAGCTGAAATTCTTATTGTTTCTAGTGTGTGTTGGTATTCGATAGAACTCAACATTTCCCACTTCCTTTGCTCTGCTAAGATAACTCGAATCATTTGAAGTGGTATTTTTGAAGGCCGTAAAAGATTTACTTCGTCTACTATTAATTTTGATCTCCTCATTAGCGTTCTTGTCTAATGGGGGCATCATCCAGAAATCCAAATCTCGCATACAATTTCCAACAACTCTAAGCAATCGGTTAACACATACGAATGTCTGTATTTACCTCTTGTGAATTGAGAAAAGACCCATTTTATTTAGAGCCACTTTGACGTATTCTAAAGAAAATGTTCCTTTTGCGGAGATTTCCCCATTAGTTAAAAGGAAACCCTTGAGCTGTCGACCAATAAGACCGAAGAGAGTGTTGATCCTGGATGTCCACCAAGGGCAGTGACGTAAGGGCAGTGGGGTCTCTCCGGGCTGTTCCTAGCCCATGACTCTACGTTGCATATTTTACCTGTTATAATAGCAATATCTATCTAACGCGGTATTTAGTGTGCCCCTATTAGGTATTCGAACGGTTTGCAGTCGATACAGATGTATCATGCAGCGGAAATCTTAAAAAGGTGTTTGAAATATGTAGCATGATCTCCCAGAACTCATCTTCAAAGGGGAAATAGGCAAGATTTTGTTACTATTCTACACAGTCATTACAAAGTAACAGATGAAATATTACGAGTGGAAGCGTGTACTGTGAATAATGCGGTAAATATTTCGTAATAAAGGATACGTCTATTTTTAATTTTGAAGTTGTCAAAGAATAACCTCATTACGTTAAAATATCACCTCTATCTCACTCTATCCTATTCGAGAATATTTCTTAGAGCGAAAAGAACTATTCCGGCCCTTTTATTATAGGATGAATCTGATCTGCATCATCCACTACGATTACTACAAGCAGATATATCAACGCGTCTGTTCCTGTAGGCGTGCCTACTTTTGCATTTCTTAAAATCGTAAAACAGAAGTACGTCTGAGATATTGAAGCGCATAGTGAATGCATCATTGATACAATTCGGTGGGTTATTGTTATTAGTATTCTTTGTTCCTTTACTTCTGTATCAAATCACTCTTTTCATAATTTCACCGAGGTTTACCAATCCTACAATTGGTTCGGATCACTTACCTCTCTAATTTATTAAAACGCACTTGATATTTCAACATTCTCAACGCTTAGTTAAATTCTTTTTTAGAAACTGGATGAGAAAATCTCTAACTTTCCTGTCGACGTTTTTTAGTCCTAAATAAGACTCAACGAGAAAAGGAGTTATTCCTGGTATGTAAGTGGAATCATCATCAAATTTCTCCCGATTCATCATGTTAAAATTCCTCGGGAACATCTGTATTAAATAATGCGACTAGTCGATGTTATGTTACCTCTTTAAGCAGGATGGCTCAAGCTTATTTGCTCGTATTGTATCGGGAGGAACATTATCGATCTTTTTGACTCTTTTTCCCGCTTGGAAATAGCAAGATGCCATGCGGGAAGATCTTTCCTTTTCTATTGAGAGATATTGATGTGAAATAGACAGGGTGCTGTT
Organism: Kazachstania taianensis; assembly: GCA_003708865.2. Taxonomy (NCBI): domain Eukaryota; kingdom Fungi; phylum Ascomycota; class Saccharomycetes; order Saccharomycetales; family Saccharomycetaceae; genus Kazachstania; species Kazachstania taianensis. Next base: position 137,104 of record PPOK02000005.1, on the reverse strand, counting down.
TAACCTCTTACATCATCACACTTTTAAAAGTTTATACAATGATACTGTTACACGTGAGCCACATACTTCTCTTGAATGTATGTTATGGTTCTCCTCGAACGATCTTCTCAAATTTATTTCTAGTATTCCAAAAAGGTTATAATGCTGTAAAGATGCTTGATTTTAGCATTTAACATTAGATATCTTACTTGTAGCTTTTAGCAACACTTTCTTGGGTGAAAAGTTTTCGAGATACATTCAAATTGCAGAAGTTCCAAAAAATATCTCATTTGTATACTCCGTTTTACTGAAGTATTCGAAAAAAACAACCGAAAAGAATTTGTATTTATAATAGTTTATTTGGGTTTAAGTGTCCTCATAATCAATACCACCCATCCGTCTTTGCCAATTCAATAACCATTTAATAATATTCTACCTGTACACCTCGATAAAGTTTTTTGCTCTAATTTCCTCAAAGATTTAGTTACAATCTTTTATTGTATATTCTTTTATTCTCAAAACAGTCAATTTTTCCACAATTCCAGAGTTCCTCTTACTCAAACTCAAACAAGCTATATCATTATCTTGTAGAGTTTTTACACTCTCACCATCACACTTTAAAGCAAATCATCCCCATTACTTTTATACTTGATAATCAGGAAAAAAATTTAGTTACGTTGCCACCCACAATGAAAGCAACATCTCTGAGCCTCGAGTCGAATAGTATTTCTAATCACACATATCTTCCCAACGATAATGTAAATGGAGAGGGCAATAGAGTATTCCGAATAGACTCAAATCTCATCCAATTGACCCCATCACCGCTAGATGATTATCAACGATTATATTTCTCATCCGCTCTGAAAAGAGAAGGCAATCTCCAACCGACGATTCGCAGGACTGTGTATCGATCAAAATTAGCCTCTAAAATAACTGATCGACCATACTTACCCATGGATACTTTAGAGGAAGACAGAATTAGGCAACATACCATAGCCCGTGGCGAAAAGAGGACAAAAAATATGTTGAATTGTCTTGAATACTGTCTTCCAGATGCAGAAATGAATAATTTTATCACACCACCTGATGCGACCTCTAGCACAGGCATGTTATCCGATCCTAGTACTGGTTTATCGAAAATCTTTCGACATAAATTAGCTATGGATATCAACTCAGACCAAATATTGGATGCAAAAGTTTTATTTGACAGTCTCGGTGATGACGATCAAGACCTATTAGCGACCCGAGATTATCCAAAGGATCAGGGCAGTGTGCTCTACTCAATAACCGAGAATCAGCAATTTAAAATTAAAAACATTCGCCACCATCAAAACCACAGGACAACTCTTGTGAATCCAAATAACAGTGTCATATGGTCCGCAAAGGCTAATTATGTATTCATGACGGGAATATGGAGACTGTATCAAGATATAATGAAGGGACTAATCAACATACCTCGAAAGGATACAGTTCGCAGTGGAGAATACCAGCAGATTTGTAAGGACGTATTCTACTCAACCGTGAAAAGGCTCTTACCACATTCAACGTTAAAATATAATTCAACCTCAATATCACAACAGTCAAAATCTTCATGGGGAAAAGCTAATAATGACGTATGTCCAAAGAATGACAATGCAACCTCTGCGAAGATAACAGAAAAACACACAACAAAGTATTCTGACCTGCATTGGAAGGACATCCCAACAGATATTAGGACGGAGGTACTGAACAGTTACCGCGAATACCTTATCGCAGAGGAGAATGTCCCAGTAAATCTACTAAGAGATATGGAGACACTTCCATTGGTCCAGAAGGTGAGAGGTGGTTTCATTAAAATACAGGGATCGTGGCTACCCACCCCCATGGCCAGATCATTATGCCTCTTCTTTGCATTCCCGATCAGATACCTTCTCGTACCAATATTTGGCACCGAGTTTCCTAGGGACTGTGAAAACTGGGTTTTTAGTAACATTTCATTACCATCCGGTACATTATCATTTGATTCCCCTGGTGGAGAGAGTGTATCTTCTAACAAAAATACTACCAGGAACAATGAAAGGGACGGTGATAGCGCTCCGGTAAATAACGATAGTTATGCAGATTGTCAACTGTCAGGTAAAAGGCAATCTTCAAATACCGCAAACAGGTTTTTGAGTAATTCCAGAGAATCGCTTCAAGGCCGTGTCTCTAAGATCGAGACCCGCCCACAAATTTCTGGGAAAGATTCTACAAGATCCAGGATATTAGCAAATCACTATGTGCAGGGAACGACAGCATCATTAGATGATTCAGCATCAGATGCTAGAGGGCGAAACTCCGCACCGATTAGTTTGTTGCTTAACTCGAATGAAACTGTAACAAACAACTTCACTAGGAAACATATCCTCCCCCCACCACCGTTCCGGTTACCGTTGGAGGCCACTCACACTCTATGGCCGCCAAAACAGGGAATTTCACACGGTAATATAATTGACTTTTCTCCATACACCTCAAAAAACTACAATGGCCACGAAGAGAGCAGCTTAATCTCCAACACACCCACACAAAGTGCACCAATAGGAATGGGAATTCCACACCAGGCCTATCTTTCACAGTACGGAGCTGGTGGAAATCCCATATTTCTGCCCACGCAACAAAATATTGTATATCAAAATGAACTTCCAACTCTCTCCACTTCCGATGATGGGAGAAGGTTGTTCTATCTATCTCCTACACCTCTGATAAGGTACCAAGGACCTTCCAATTCCTCCCCATTTTATCTGACTGAAAGCCAGGAAAATAACAATGCGTTTGCATTCTCGCAACCAAGTAGTAGTTCATCCTCCCAAGTTAAGTCTAGGCACTCAGCCCCATGCAACAACAAAAGTCACACGCAACGGATACCTCTACCAACAGACAAAGAAGACAGCCCACAACAACATCAGAGGTAGTATTAATATTCACTATAACAGGTACATTCAAGCCAACGAACCATAACTCTGTATTCGAAATCCTTGACTAGGATCCACTATTCCCGAATGATAGATGTCGCCAAAATTCAACATTGAGCCAATTGTAACATGGTTTAACATGACGATATTGATCCTGTAGACTAACCCCAATTAAGTTATACTCAGACCAAATTATCAGTACGGCTCATTAAAAGTATTGTTCACTTTTCTTACCTCCGATAAGGATGCCTAGTGTTGGCTTCGAAACAAGATAACAAACAGATGGAACATCTATGCATTGAGGATTTGACTATATTTATCAAGATTCTTTCTTCACTGCAAGACATTATAACTTAATTTGTACTTTTTAATATAGATAAACGACTCAAACACGCCAAACAGGTGATATTTTTCGCAAGAGTCGTAGCATTAATAATATTTCGCATAATATCACCGTCAACAAAGAAGATTGAGAATGTTATTGTAAGAAATATAATACACTCGAAAGAGGAACAATAGCCACTAGCATGTCACAAACGCCTGTGTCTATGTCTCAAGGAACAATGTCATCCCTCGCCTCTTCTACGATATTGCATGTCACAGTTTTCGTTCCTTTTGTTCCATCGGGACATTTCCATTTGATTTTTCTACAGTATTTTTTTTCAGTACTATTTTTTTTTCACCTGAAACTTTCCACCTGAGCTCATCTCATCACTTGGCCATTCTATAGAACGCTCGAGACTCTTGCAAGAGATAGATACATTTACTCAAAAGGGACACGAAATGATTACTCCACGCTTCGAGGTATCGCAAGATGACGAGTTTGTAATAGTGAAGATCGCAATTAGCAACATTCGGTTCTCATCCGCCGGTGTAGAGGTTAACATTAACGATAACGTCCTCATCTTCCACTTGGCACCATACTACCTGCGACTAAGATTCGACTACCCGCTGGCGGATGATGAGAGGTCCTCTGCTGAGTTTCTTCAGGGGGAGGAGAGTATACTGGTGAAGGCACCCAAGGCCGAGAAGGGACAAGTGTTTCCGGACTTGGATTTGCACAGTAAGTTGCTAGCGAGGGTTAATATTGCCGAAACTCTCGCTGCGCAGTCAGGTGATGCCACCTCCTCTAAATCAGGCGTTCTAATACAGGAGATTGACGATCCTGCAAAGGGGCCAACGGAGGAGAAGGTAGAGAATATTGCTCAACAGGGCGAGACGTTTAATTGGGAGATCGAGCAAGAGGAAGAGACGGGGCCTGATGATATCGGGGTATTAAACGGTGCCAAGTACGGGTTTAACAATCTGTATAGTGGGATCATTGGAGTCTCCCTCGCAAATGGTAATGATATCAACGATTTAAGCGACCCGGAACACACAACCGCTGCGCAGCGAACTAAAGAAAGGTGTAACAGGGAGAACACAGTATTTGACGACGAATATTATGCGTCTGAGTATATCACTAGTAAACATGGTAGCGATGAGGATCTTTCTATCAACCGTATCAAAGAGATCCTCACATTCACACCGCCAATCATAAAGGAATATCTAGCGTGGACTAAGGAACAACCAGAGGGCAGTAACAAAAAAGAAAAAATGCCTGTGGAATTCACAACTGAAGAACAAGATTACATGCAAAATAAATTACCCAAGAAACAGACTCATCTGTTGGACAACGAAACAGTGAAACTGAACTACATCACCATCTTAAACTTGCTGTTCAGTTACAACTTCGACACCATCGAAAACGAGGGTGATCGCACCAGCGAAAGTGTATGGACCGTGGGTAAATTAACACCACAGATTGCCTCGCTTGATCAACAACTTATACCCGTGGAAGACGCACCCCAAGACGAGCTAATGATCAAGGAGGTCAGCGGACAGCCCGAGAAGAAGAAGAGCGAATCGGTCATAAGGGCATCAGTCATCGCAGGCATAAGACGGTCCCTGTGCTTCCCCTTGCATAGAAACTACGATCTGTCCATGAAGGCGTGGCAAAATGTATATTACACCCTCAGGGGAGGAAAGAGACTGGTCATCCGCACACTGCTGGCCATCCATGAGCTTTTCAGGTTCCACGACGTATACTATGTCTACAACAAGTGTCTGTTGGACGACCTATGCAGTTGGTTCATATCTGAGGGCCACGAGGCCGTTGTGGCCAGTTTAGCGCTGGAACTGCGTTCGCAGTTGGAGACAATTACCAAGAATGACGTCGAATTCGAGTGTCTCGCCGACGTTGACATGGAGACCGGAGAGACACAGACTGAGATAATCAGTATCGAAGAAATCGAGCTGCTCGGAGAACAACTGTACGCCGAACAGAATACATCAGTCCCCGTGGGCCCTCTCTGAATAAAAATATACACTCATATACCCTGCATTTTGTACTAAGAGATATTCAAACCGGCAAAGAGCCAGTAATATATACTTGAACATAGCATAATCACATCAATCTATTGAAAAGGATAGTCCACATATGGAGGAACTAGCAAAATCACTCTCAGATCTACAGATACTTGCCTTCATGGCCCTCATTCGGTTCAGATATTGCCAACTAGGAATGAATAGCATTGGTCCCAACAGGTAAATGCAGCCCTGGACATTCACCCTCTAAACCGGATGGGAATTACCCTATTGGGACACGGACCTCAGTATAGGAGATTTCTATTAAATTAAACGCAGGGGAAATTCGCCCCATTCGGCGATAATTGGAGACAATAGCCAGGAGCGCACACAGAGAGAAACACCGCAGGGCCCTTGCAGCGAGGGGTCCGTATCTACAGAAATGTCTGGGTTTTCTGCAAGATGCCCCTTTCCAGGGACGCCTGTGCACCACAGGGTGTATCACAGACCTGTTAGAGAAATGCAGATCTCATCATAGTGAGAAGTAGTAGTTCCCACGGTGCATATCCTGCACTGAACGGAGCGGGTTTGGTCGAGCGTTGACGTCGTTGGAAATTTGGTGGGCAGTAGTTCTTTCGCCCTGGAGCCTCGTGAACATCCCTATAATACGTAAACACTGTAGTGTTTACTGTCCGCTGGCGATCTTTTGTACTCAAAATTCTGTATTCCACATTATTCGATGACCCTAACTCCCTTTTTCCTGTAAGGTTATGTTTATATATATATATATGAATATTTATAGTGGGATACTGTAGATCCTTGGACTGTTTAGCTTCATGGTGTCTGCATTAACTACTGGGAAAACGCAATTTTGCAATAACATATACACACATATACCGCATATAATAGAGAAGCATGCCCAGGTATAATTCATTGCCCTGGGAATCCTCGGGTGGGATTTCACAGCAGCAACAGTCCAATCTGTTGCACCTGCATAGTCTGCAGAATCAGGGGAACTTAATGACTGAGCCCAATGTCTCGCTTAAGGAGACGTTGAAGAAGATACATGAGCAAAGTGAAGCTGGCTTCCAGTCAAATACTGTTCAACAGTATGGTAATATCGACAATGACATTAATAGTAATAATAATAACAACAATAATAATACCAATAGTAATAATGCCGCTGCCAGATCGGGTGCCACAACTCCTCAGAATACGCTGACTCTGGCCAATTTAGACCGTTATAACCAATCGCCGTTTAATCATTCGAGTACAATAACAGCGGTGAATTCTTTGCCCGTGAACCCTTTGCCCGCGAATGATATACGTAACAACAATATCAACATTAATAGTAATAACATTAATAGCAATAACATTAACGGTAATGTTGCTACTTTGGGATTGAATGGGAAGAAAAACTCATTTACGAGGGCAAATTCATTGTACTCAAAGATCAAAAACTCGTTACAATCATCTCAAACGCGGCGTTTCCCCAACGCACCAGCGAACAATGCACAACATGTGGACCCGACATCCCCCCTAGTGATATTAGTCCCCACAAATGCACAACCGACCACGTTGCTAGCAGACAGGTTTTCTGCGTGGAGGTCTATAATTAAATCGATAGCAATGTACTTGACAGAGATAGCATCTGTCCAGGATGAAATCATAAGACAGCAAGTACGGTTGTCCCACGCCATTAAATTCCCGTTCTTCCCCGTGGAGAACCGGTACCAGCGAAATACACAAGATACCATTGCCAATCAGAGGTTCTTTACACCCCTGGGGAGCGGGTCCATCGAGGATATTCCGACGATACTGAACAAATACCACGAAACGCTCGCTGCGAATGCCTCAAGCGTCTCGAGGGAGTTGACGACGGATATAATCCCCAGATTGGAGAGTCTTAGGAGAGACTTATTGATCAAGATCAAGGAGATAAGATCCTTACAGTCTGATTTTAAGAATTCTTGTAATAAGGATTTACAAATGACGAAGGAGTTAATGAGTGATTTCCAGGCAGCAGTGAAGAAGACTAATGGCTTGACAGTGGGTGAAGATGACCCCTATCTCGTAAAAATTAGTCTTGACAAACAGATCAAGAGACAATTGCAAGAGGAAAATTTACTGCATGAGGCCTTTGATAACTTACAAAATTCTGGTGCGGAATTGGAGGAAGTTGTGGTGATGGAGATACAGAATGCCTTGACGGCCTTCGCTAAGATGTTTGGTCAACAGGCACAAATTGTCTTCGATATGTTGATCTCGAGACTCGATCTAGGATTCTTGAGTATTAATCCACAATTTGAATGGGACAATTTCATCTCTAGGGATTCAAATTTTATACCGTCGAATATTCCAATGAGAAAATTCAAGGACATAAGGTACAAATCGCAAAATGATCCATTGACATTCCCCATCAGATCTGGTTATATCGACAAGAGATCAAAAATCTTAAAATCATACTCTAGGGGCTATTACGTTCTTACAGCAAATTTTCTACACGAGTTCAAAGGGCCCGATAGACGGAGTGACCCGATACCAGTGACATCGATACCCTTGATTAATTGTAACCTGAAGGAGAACAAGAAAAATGATAAGGGAGAAAGCCCAAAATTCGTATTACACGAGAAGCAAAATGGCCTCATTAGCAAATCTCGTAATTGGGTCTTTAAATTTCTATCAGAGAGTGAAATGATTGAATGGTTTAATGACATAAAGACACTAACACAAGCGAAAGACTTGAAAGAAAAAGTTGCGTTTATCAAACAAAGGGTAGAAACGAACTCGCAAGAAAGTAACAATGAAAACACCGCATCGGAGACCCAACCACATCAAACACCGCCAATCACACCCACAACGGCAAGGTCCGGTAATACCAATAATAATATTCCAGTATATTCAAATTCAAACACAAGTTCAACGAACATGACAACACTTGTCGCCAATTCCATTAAGGATGCCAGTGAATCACCACAGTTACCAAAGGGTGCCATGGCTTATAACATATACAACAAAAATAACCCGAACAATCACATGGAGACTGTTATCCACGATGAAAATCGGTAGTGCATATTGTCCCTCTTTAATATATACATACTTTACATATTCTTCATTTGCAAGCAAACCCAGAGAATAGTGCCGAAAGATTAGGAGTTTCAAATCAGATTTTAAGCAATTGATCCTTTACATACTTTATATACCCTTTGAGCCTGTGAATACCCTTACGATGGAATAATTATCGATCCCTTAGTTCGGTGACTAATTCCAACAGAGGACCATAATCGGTGGTACGCAATAGATTAAACTCCTGGGCGAAGAGGATGAAATGCCTGAAACTCGTATTTAGCACCGTTTGTAAGTTGAGCTCCAGTATTTCATTGAAATGGTGACAGTAAATGTGAGCGTATACTCTAAACAACCTTCTTAACATGGGTATGACAACTCTATCTGAGAATTTATCTGGAAACACGCCATCCTTCCTGCTGGGAAAGATGTTCTCGTCATCAAATTGATCTTGACACCACCTCATCAGACATTCGACATACTTTGGAGCACTCACCGACGTTGGTGCAGCGCCCCGTTCGAATGCCCACAGATATTCGTACTCATTAGTTGCGATCATTCGAGGGCACGTTGTAGGTGAGCAAAATTCAGTGATAGTACCGTATAACATGTTGATCTGGTTATAGAAATCGACAACATGGACTGCAAGCCATTCGTTTTGATTCTCACCCTTGGGTAACTTAACCGCCTGTTTCAGAACACCTTCAGATCCCAGAGTGACCTCAACGATCTGTTTTATATCCTGGTGTGATGTTACTGTGGTCCCCACAGTCTGCTGTAGGAATGGTTTCTGATGTGATGGAGTATAATTAAAGTCTGTAACTTTTTGTGCTTGTTGTTGGGATAGATTCGTCCTGCTTCCGAATCCCCCAGATTGGCGAACGGGTGTAGTTGCACCCATTACCGGAGACACGTTACCGTCGCCGGCATTCTTATGAATAGTGTTAAGAGCCGCATTGCTGCTGTTGTTGCTGTAATTCTCCTGGTTGTTGAACTGTGGCTGAGACTGCTGAGCAAAAAGCGACTTGGAGTTTAACTGGCCGCCAGGAACCTGATTTCCCTCAGATTGGTTCTGTCCCGTGTTCCATTTGAAGCCCCTTGTAGAACGGATCGTCTGGCCGGGACTTATATGGCTGGATAAACATAGTGTTTTCGACGTGTGTGATCGAAATGTACTTGCCTGTTAGTAAAATATTCTGGAAGAGTCCGGCTACAACTGAGGATGACATACAAATTCTGTAGAAACGACATTATTAAACGTTATCAAATATATTAGTGGTTGTATCTCTCGAGGCGAGTATTATGTGGTCCTTTAACCGTGTGATCGATGTTAAAAGTATTGGAACAGTTCGAGCTCTTTGTGTTCGATATTGACGAATTTCCACAAGAGGAAATCTAGGGTTGATTCGTTTTATTTCAGGGTTTAAATTCTCAAAAAATACTTCCAGAAAAAAAACTCTAGGGCTAAAAAACGATTTTATATTTCTAGATTAATAATAAAAACCCTAAGATTATTTGGATCTTGCCCTAATTCACCCGGTTTTCCCCTCTTTTTGACTAGGCCCCCCTTTTGTACCTTTTTGGCGCCTGTTGATCAGCGGCTCCTTGGTGGTTTATTGACAGGTTTCGATGTCCCAAATGACCACTTTCTCGGGTATATAACAGCAGGGAGTTAGGGATTTGAGCAGGACTGCATTTATATTGTTTAATTCCCAACACAGACGAGTCGTTAGCGCACATTTAGTTACTACGAAGGAAACATATACGAATTTTGGCGGTCAAGATAAACCATTAATGTTTAAGAAGATCAATTTCTCTAGAAATTCCAAACAAGTCCCGCAAGAGGATGCGGGAAGCGATATCGGAGTTGGACTGTCACCATCAACGACGGTGAAACCATCAGTGGAAGTTACAGTGACAATAGCAGATAAAAGAGCTGAAAATGACCTTCCTCAGGATGATGACGAAGAGTGTGACGGACATTTGTTGCCCAGTTTTAAGAAAAGACCACCAACGGACACACCGATTACCACAGCATGGAATTCTCCGAGCACATCAGCAAAACCATCCCCTCCCTCGAGTTCGACCAAATTGAAGGGACTGAACGATAATAATAACAATAATGAAGCAAATGACAGTGAAGCCAACAATACAAACAGTATAAACAATGAAAATACTACCGTCAACGACACTAATATTTACATTAATGATCAAAATGATGAAGATGACGAAACATTAGAGCTCACCAAGAAACGCGAACACATACCCACGATGAATAAACCAAACAGTGACACAAATCAAGAAAATACAGCTAGTATAAGCGCAGTAGCCTCACCCAGTAGATCACTACATCATAGAAGAAGACCCACGACCATTGATGTTCCCGGATTGACTAAGTCTAAGACATCGCCAGATGGACTTATTGCCAAGGAGGATTCTGGGTCCAAATTAGTTATCGTTATGGTGGGACTCCCGGCCACCGGTAAATCGTTCATTACAAATAAATTATCCAGGTACTTGAATTATTCTTTATATTATTGCAAAGTATTTAACGTCGGTAACACTAGAAGGCAATACGCTAAGGAGCATCAACTAACGGAACAGGATTCTAAATTCTTTGATCCATCGAATTCGGACTCTGCTAAATTAAGAGACAAATGGGCATTAGACACGTTGGAGGAATTACTAGACTATCTGCTAGAGGGGACCGGTTCGGTCGGCATATTCGACGCTACTAATACGACAATAAATAGAAGGAAGTTGGTACTGGAGACAATTCGTAAGAGGAGTGCCAATATCAAAGTACTATTTTTGGAGTCAATTTGCACCAATCGATCTGTTGTCGAAAATAATATCAAGTTGAAATTGTTCGGCCCCGATTATAAGGGGAAAGATCCTGATAAGTCCCTAAGAGACTTTAAGGAACGTCTCGCAAATTATTTAACCGCATACGAACCGATAGAAGATCATGAAGATATTCAATATATCAAGATGATCGACGTCGGGAAAAAAGTTATTGCATATAAGATTGAGGGGTTTTTAGCATCACAAACGGTTTATTACTTGTTAAATTTCAATCTAACAGAGAGACAAATTTGGATTACAAGAAATGGTGAGAGTGAAGATAATGTCCTTGGAAGATTGGGGGGGAATTCACATCTAACATCAAGAGGTGTTAAATATGCAAAGGCACTAGCTAAATTTATCGATGAACAACGAGAATTATTTTATCAACAACAACTGGTGAAGAGACATAACGAGGGACTCATAAAAAGTAAAGACGATATTGTTCAGGACTTACATGAGACAGAAGATGAACAAACAGACGAGGATATCGAGCGTGCATTTTATGTCTGGACAAGTATGCGTTCGAGGTCAATTGAAACAGCTCGCTATTTCAACGAAGAAGAATATCCCATCAAACAAATGAGAATGTTAGACGAATTAAGTGCCGGTGATTACGAGGGAATGACTTATGAGGAAATTCAAGAAAGATATCCCAATGAATTCATAAAGAGACACCGTGATAAGATTCGGTATCGCTATCCAGGAATTGCAGGCGAATCATATATGGATGTTATCAACCGATTAAGACCAGTTATCACAGAGCTGGAAAGAATTGAAGATAGTGCCTTAATTATTACACATAGAGTCGTAGCAAGAGCTCTGCTAGGTTATTATATGAACCTGAACATTGACGTGATATCGAATTTAGATGTTCCACTTCATTGTGTCTATTGTTTAGAGCCTAAGCCATACGGTATAACTTGGGCTCTCTGGGAATATAATGAAATATTGGATACGTTTACCAAAGTTCCACAATCCGATTTGAATACCACGACAGTTCAAGAGGTTGGGTTAGTTGACAAGGAGAGGAGATTTTCTGTGGTCCCTACAGCACCTCGCACTGCCGATCCAAAGACCAGTGACTTTTTGAAGAGGAGGGTTAGTGTCAGTTTCTCCGGTAATGGAATTAGAGTTCACAATAGAATAGATAATTCTCAGAAGGCAGCCAAAGGTGAAACGAAGGAGAGTTTGGAAAACAACGCAAAAAAACACTCCATGCAAAAGGGTCAGAGCCTGCTTGATGGTATAAGTGTCAAATCAACAATGAATAATAATATTCACAAACCCTCTCCATTAATTCAGTCCTCGTTATTAAGGAATGATATCAGTAATAATACCCATAATAGTGGAGCAGCTACTACGCAAAGGGAGCTCTTTCAGATAGATAGTCTTGATGAAAAATTGTCAAAGTTGCAAGCAGGACCACGTGAAGTAAAACATGGAAAGAAAAAGACGACAGCTGAGATAGATTCTACTCTTTCACCGGGTAGTATGACGAGAAGTCAGAGTCATTCTTAGGATTAGTGGCTCATAGTATAAAGTTTTTTTTAGACGAACCGCGTATCAAAACACCCATATATATATTCTAGTTATAAATATACTGATTATTTAGTGAAAATGTTCTGTTTTTAGTAGATAACTTTTATTAAATAGCATTTTATAAGGTGCCATATACGATACCAATAGCATCCACCCATTGACCGACTCTGCCATGAATACCAAGAATATATTCTCCTGTTGGGGGTATCAATTCTGCTAAACTCCCTCCATTTTTGTTACCAAACATCTCTGTAATTCTACCATGATTTGTTACAATTTGAATGGCATCTATCCAGGCACCACACCTAACATTAAATCCGGTGATGATCTCATTTGGTTCCATAGTTGCATCGGTATAATTAGGTGTCTCTTTACCGAAGAGTACACTGGAGCTAGCAGACTCTTCAATGGAAATAGCCGATCTAAAAGTGTTTGTCAACTTACCCAGGTATGTTCTAGGTGGTGGCACAGGTTTATTATTAACTACAGCTGGTGGTTTATTGTCTTGCAAAAAGAAACGAATCCCATCAAGGGCAGCTCCGTGATATATCCTAACAGAAATGATCTTTCTTACATCAAATGCAACAATGCCGACATCTGAACCACGGTTGCTACCGCCTACCAGTGGAGATTTGATACCTTGTATCTGCTTGGGGAAACCATATTTTTCCATAGAAACCACGTTCACTTTTAATGAAGATGGGAAATCGTCTAGGAAAAGATCAGGAGAGTTAACAGCAAGAACCCTCACTTTAAAATTATTACCGTATTTCCTTTGATGGTCTGGAGGCATTAAAGCTCGTAATTCGTCTAAAGAGATGATAATTTCCTGTTGGGGGCCGTTCCCTTTCAGAGACTTGGGCAAATATTCAAGGAAGCCCCTCGCCAAATCCTCTGTCACAACCTCAATTAAGTATATACCAGTGGCAGAATAAAAGCGACAAAGGCCATTGGCCATAGGATAAAATGATGGTTTTGCGACTTTAAACTCACCGTTTCTTCCAGGTCTCATGAAGGAGGGATCATAGTAGTCTGATTCTCTAGTAAAAGCAGGATGGAACAGGTATCTTAAAAGATCCATACGATTCCATGTACATTCCTCCTTAGGGTAGATTGGAGATTGCGCACCGTATGATTTTGTTCTTAACGAATAGGCCTCCTTAGTCAAGAATGACCTATTCAATCTTGTGTAATCTCTTAGCATAACACCGGTAACTTGATGAGGTGAACCCAATGAGTGTCCTATTTCGTGCATAAAGGCACCTAGTGTAACTGTTAGACATTCCCAATGCGTTCCACATTCGTTACAATCATTCCCAACTTCCTTGAGAGAACTTCTTGTCTCATCAAGGAAATATGGAACAACATCTTCCATACTTGTGGGCCATGAGTAAATACCGTGAGAACCGAATATAGCCAGCTTGATATTATCATCACCGCCACCAAGAGCTGCATGACCCGTGATCAATTTACCATCCCAATGAGCATCCAGATAGATGCACGCTGCTTGTACAGGTTTTTCCTTTGCAGTGAATGGGCCACCATATTTTTTTAGGGCATCCATAGCCCATTCAAACAAGGCACCTGTATTATTACCTTTACTATTCTGTTGTGCTACATTATGGTCTCTAATCTCCCGAAGAGATCTTTCCGATGGAACGAGGTGAACTTTGATCGTGCTTCTCATCTCAGCAGCACTCTTAAATTGCGTGTCCAGAGCGTATTCCTCGACGAAATTGAATGTACGGTTACCAAAACCATTTCTCAACATCTGTTCATTAGTAAAAGCCTGCATCAACCTACCGGCAACTCTCAACTTCTTCACTGCTAAATCAAGGCCATTACCGCCTTCCTTTCTGATTTGAGACGCGGGGGAGTCAAATCTCAATGGCGAATCCCTCGCAACAATTAAGCAAAGGTGAATAGGTTTATTTTGTGTTAGCGGCGTATAAAAACAAGTTACCGTCGAAAGGACGTTTGTATCTGTGACAAAGGTCAATCTATTTTCCCCTGGGGTCAAAGTAATGGTAGCCTTGAAGAACTTGGCATTAACTGGGAAATTTAAAGTAGGCAATTGAGGGTGCTGTACCTGGATATTTTGGGCGTTGGCAGCCTTCTTTGTACAGGTGCCGTGGATAGTAATGCATGGGGAAACAAGTTGTTCATTCTCCTTCAAGTTAAACAGCTCGATATCGGGGCTCATTCTTGGTGTTCGCTTGCTCTTTCGAAAGCCCTCCTTGTCGAATGCTCAGACTCTAGTTGCTGTGGTGTAATGGGGACAGGATAAGAAGTAAGTATAAGTATAGTTGCAAGGAGAAAAGAAGATAGGAGGTCCGTATACGCCTTGAATTTCTTTTCCAAATATTTGCCTGCAGATCTCGGCTATTGTTTCGGGGTACCCCACCTGGATCTGGCAGCACCGTTGCCAAGACAACAGAGAACCGTGCCTCGCCCTAACGCTGCAGTGCACATAAGAACGAATTCACGTCGGATGGAGGCATGTGAGTGCTCCAGGCGTCTTGGCTGTTATTCAGTGGTCAGATCCTCCGCTTTAAACGCTGTCCAAATTTGGATCCCCTCTTTGGGTGGAAAATTGAAATAAAGGAAATCACTGAGAATTTCAGATTCCCTTCAGAAGGGGAACTGGATACATAAGGGTACGGGAATAGTTAAGCTAGCTTGGAACTTACCACTCTGACTGGTGTGTGTGTTCGCCTCTGATAATTATTGTGTGCCGTAAAGTCTAGCCAGTAGTTACAACACCCGATTGTGGCAACAGAGAAATTAACCCTTTGAACCATCATGTCCGCTCGCCCTCATCACAAGAAGCGTGTGTACCCTGAACAACAGTTAGCTGAAGAATATATCAAGCATGGATTCCCCATTGAGACTGCCAATGCTGCTCCACGGTATCCTGCAACACAACCACGGGGATCTGCATTGAATCAGGTTGATCAGGCTGCAGTTGATCTGGGAGATTTACAGTTACATGACATACCATTGGTGAATGATCCGACTTTTTATCCCCAGTCACAGAATGGTATCTCACAGGGCCAACAATATAATACAATGAAGGGTTCTGCAAAGAGCATGAATGAGTTATATACAGTTGACTTGGCAGCAGCTTTACCGCCACCGATCTCTGATTTAGAGTTGCCGCCACCTCCTATTTTAGTTTCTCCTGAAAAGATGATGGTACCCAGTGAAGCAGCCAATGCGTCTAGTGACTACATTAGATGCACAATGAATGCAATCCCTAAGAGTCCTGCTCTATTGGCAAAATCAAAATTACCATTTGCTTTGATTATAAGGCCTTATCAATATTTACATGATAATAATAACCCGCCGCCCATTTGTGAGGATGAACCTATTATCCGCTGTAGGCGTTGTAGGGCATACTTCAACCCTTTTGCTATGATAATCCCCCAGACTAGAAGATGGAGATGTAATTTCTGCAGATTAGCGAATGACCTCCCAATACAGTTTGATAACTCTATCGGTGATCCACTAATGCAAGCACAGACACAAAATGTTCCAATCTACGATAGAACAGAGGCTAAGAATGCAGTTGTCGAATACGTTGCCTCATCACACTATTCTCTGCGTGCCCCACCACCTGCTGTGTACACGTTTATCCTAGATGTGTCGATGGGCGCTATGAGTAATGGGACGTTTTATGCAGCAACGAGGACAATACTAGATACCATAGATATGATTCCAAACCATGATGAGAAGACGCGTATTTCAATCATTTGCGTCGATCAGAAGATATATCATTTGAAAATTCCCCAGGATGATTCGAAAGAGAAGGTTTCTTTATTAGAGGTGGCAGACATCCAGGATCCATTTTTGCCCGCATCAACAGACTTGCTAGTTTCATTGACAAAATGTAAGGAAAATCTGAAACAAGTCCTACAACAACTACCTACTATTTTTGAGATTCCAACCTCCTCGGGATTTGCATTAGGTCCAGCTCTACAGAGTGCTTTCGATTTAACGTCCCGGATTGGTGGGAAAATTATTGTTATTTCAGCAACACTCCCAAATGTAGGGAAGGGCAGCTTGCTCAAGAGAGCGACATCAAATCTGTCCGATGATGATAAAGAATACAATGAACTATTACGTTGTAAAGAGCATCTTTATAAAGAATTCCCAATTGAGTGCAATAAAGCCCAAATTACTGTTGATTTATTCCTAACCAACAACGATTATGCAGATGTTGCATCATTGTCTAATCTAAGCCGTTATACTGGTGGTCAAACTCACTATTACCCTGGATTTGTCGCTTCCAATGCAGGTGCATTGAAGAAATTTAGCAGAGAACTTCAGAAACATTTGACTATGGACATCTCTATGGAGACTGTCATGAGGGCGCGTGGATCTATGGGTATCAAGATGAAATCATTCTATGGTCATTTCTTTAGTAGATCATCTGATTTATGTGCATTCTCAACAATGCCAAGGGATCAGTCATATGTCTTTGAAGCAACATTGGACAATACAATCAATGCAGAGTACGGATACATTCAGATTGCCGTGCTCCTTTCGATAAACAGAAGCCAGCGTCGGATCAGGGTTATTACTGTGGCACTGCCAACAACCAGTTATTTACATGAAATATACGCCTCTATGGATCAACTGGCAATGTTCAACTACTATACACAAGCGGCAATCGAGAAAATGAACTATTCAACCATTCCACAAGCTCGTGATTTCTTGGTTCAGAAAGTGGAAGAAGTGCTAACCACGTTTAGAAAAGAGATTGCCTCTAGCAATGAAGGTGGGTTGTTACCTTTGAAGAGCCCTGCAAATATGAGAATGTTCCCACTATTAATGCATTCTCTCGCGAAACATATTGCCTTCAGAAAGGGCATAGTCCCCGTTGATCAACGGGCATACGCACTGAATTTATTGGAATCCATGCCTCTAAAATATTTGATAAAATATGTGTATCCTACGATCTACTCGCTACATGATATGCCGGAAGAAGTAGAATTCCCAGATCACAAACTAAATGCTTCTTTGAGAGAACTTCAACCGTACGGGTTATATCTCATTGATAATGGCAGAGAGTTATATATTTGGATTGGTGGTGCAGCCATCGAAGCTTTAGTTAATGATGTGTTCGGTTGTCGGGATATTTCTGAAATTCAGATAGGTGAGAATGAACTTCCTGTAGTAGAAGGTTCAGCGTTCAATGAAAAGGTTCGGGGTATTATCACAACGATCAGAAACAGGACAGATGAGGATAGTGTTGTGTATCAGCCGTTGTTTATTGTCCATGGACCTTCAGCTAATGACGCCGGTAGGTATGACCAAACCAACCGTGAGCTATCCCTGTTGAGACTATCGGTGATTGGCCAATTAGTCGAAGATAGTATATTCAACACTGTTGGTTACAAAGAATACTTACAAAGTGTAAAGACTACGGTTAATAAATGATGGTACGAAAAAAAAAATAATATAATGAATGGTTTATATGTGTAGTGGGTATATCTATATCTATATGTTTATACCTAATCGATCGACACTATTGATCTCTTCAGCCCAGCATTCACTTTGAAAGTGCTGAAGTTGACCTTTCTGTCTGTTAAATATTTCTGGAATTCCAGAATGCTACCACCAACACCGAAATATATGTCCTTAGCGGCAACCAAGATGTGTGTTGGAATTCCGAGTCTTGTGTTGTAATTTTCCTTGATATCTATCAATGTCTCTGAGATTAGTGGTAAATTCTCTGGTTGGTATATGGTCTCCGAGGTCAATACTAACAGCTCTTTACCGTGTCCCACATTGGAGTCATCGATAGAATACAATAAATTGCTGAATTCGCGTCCCCATGTTCCCGAGATGAGTTTAAAATCGACATTTCTCCGTTGCATATCTGTGACAAATGCCTCTAGGAGTGCCTCTGTAAAGAGAATCTCATCCTCTACGATGGGGACACTTTCATCCTGAGACCTTTGCAACCCTACCCATTGTTGTGGTGTCAGAGTCTCTTTAGCCCAAGTGATGATCATATTTGGTACGCTCGCCAGACGCAATACACTGTAATTATAGTCTGTCAGTACAATTTGTAACCCGTCATCCGTGGGACTGGCAAGGTACTTTGAGAAGATGAACTCGGATGGTAGAGCAGTACCACAACCCAATTCCACGACACGACCGATCCGAGGAAGCGCCACTTGGTCCTCTTCAGAGGCAAGAGAGTCCACTAAATCGATAGAGCACTCCCACGACTTGAACCCACCCTCATAGACGTCTCTCTTGACGTCCTCGTTGATGAGGATATCTAACTCTCCGGTGTTGTCATTTTCGCCCATCAGTTGATGCTTCATGTCAAAGAGCTCTCTCCTGTACAGCTTTGTTTCCGTGACGGGAGTCGCGATTGTTTCAAACGTAACTCTGACATCCTTAAGGGATCTAAGACACTCCGTAAGGCTCTCTACCTTGGGTTGGATGATAGAATCGCTCGACAGATGCGGAGAGTCCAACGGGTTTACGCCGTTAGAGTGTGTCGTGTCAACGTGGTTGGCAACATTACCACCGCCAACAAGTTCATCTTCACCTTCAAAATCATTAGAGGTAAACCCGAACGCAAAGCTCATCTCCTATGGGTGTTTTGTGTTTGGACAGCTGTTTTGTAGAGGTGATGGGCATCGATAAATTTGTCATAGTGAAATTTTCATGTCAAATATTATGCTCGAGGAATTGAGCACTACATCGACGGTGTATGATATCTAAGTGATATCATGTTACTGTCGAAGCCAGGGTATCGAGCAGAGACACTCGTAATATCACATCTGACCCAGCTTTCGAAATAATATTAGTAGTATATAAATGGTATAGGACATACGTGGACATAAGATAGCGGTATATAAATAGCATGGCTCATCAGCAGAGCCACGGGACACAGACAGAAATACCACTCACTTAGACTGTACCTGTGAGTAACCACCCCATGGGTTGGCATTCTTGGACTTCAGGTACTCGTCGGACTTCATCTGCCACTCCTTGTTTAGAGTCTTGACGTCCTCCCCGGCAAACGACCTCAACAACGCAAATATACTAATGGCCACGGCGAGACCACCGATGACACCCTTGGCAATGAATGTGCTGTCACCTTTCTCCAGAACGGGTCTACGGGGGCCCCACTCACCATAGGATATATACCACGCCGCCTGCTTCTCCGTGTCCGTGAGATCGCGCCACGGCATCTTCTGCCTCTCCGAGAGCCTCCCTACAATCTCCTCTTGCTCCAGCGCCGACATCTTCTCCCACCGGTTCTGCAGGTCCGCAATAGACGCCTTCGAAATAGCCTGCACCTGTGCAAACCTCCTCGCCGTGACACGCCCGACACCCAGCTTAACCGTACTACGCAACATAATTTCCTTCTTGCTCTAACCCACTAGTAGAAACAAAAGACAACCCACCAACAACTAACGCTTCAAAGTATCACCCACCAGAGACCCCATCCATAAATACAGCTGGACTGAATAAACCAGCCGGCTAACGCTTGTCCACTGAACGGACCCCCGTCTCTGATTGGCCCCCAGAGACTCTCCAAACAGCACAAACGGAAGCGGCCAATCAGAAGCCGAGGCCCAATTTTTGCAAAAAAAAGAAAGCACGTGGTTGTCACGTGGACCAGAGCGGCCGGTTCCGGCGCCGCCGTTCCCCTAGCAACAGCCGCGCGACCGCGTTGCGGTGTTGCAGTCGCAGGGGCAACGGCGGCTGCGTTGCCGCGGCGACCACGGTTGCCATGGTGTTCGGCGCGGTTGTCATGGGGAGCGTCGGTTCGGGTGTCGGCGTAGCGACCATAGGGCACATATTTGCCTCTAGTGTGTCTCGTAAAGCCGGTGGGTCCAGTGGGATGTCATCCCAGCGAAGCCAGTGCATGGGTAGTGCTGAGAATTTCATCTTCTCTCGTAACTCGGCCTGCAGCCGTGCCTCAAGGGGTGCCTCTTGGAGCGCCCTTTCATATTTGGTGCACGTACCGTCTGGTGCCCTTCCGCCGAGCATGAAGACTGGTCTCATGATGTTCCAAATCAGCGTCTTCTCTCGGGGGTCTACCACGGGGACACTGTGGATTGTTGCGTTGCGGGTCAGCAGAGACTGGTCCTTGGTAATGGCAAGCATCTGCAGATCCAGCACGTACTTGTCCCCCTGGTACACGGTGTAGTAGACCGGTAAGTACCGCTCGTAATCATCGTGTCTTGCGAAATCGATCATGCGTATTCCTGTCGGGTACTGTTTCCGGACACGGCGTCTCCGCTCCAGGTCTCGGGCTCGTTGCAAACTGGCTAACTCTTCGGCCTTCCGTTTTGCTTGTTCTTCGACCCGTTGGAGTTCCTCCTGGCGTTGTCTCTCCTTCTCCTCGGCTCGCTTAGATTCCTCCTTTTGTAGCCTTTGAAGTAATTCTTGTTCCTTACGTTTCTTAGTTTGGATACGACGTTGCAAATATTCTTCCTCTTGCTTTAGTCGTTGTTCCCGCTGCTCGAGGGTCTCCTCGTGTTGTGCCAATCGTGATTCACTCTTGTGTCTTTTGAAATTGCTGGATTCCTCCTTGTTACTGGGGTTTGAGAACGAGCGTCTTTGAGTCGAGGGGTCCACCTTTATGTGTCTCTTTTTGGGCAGTGGTAGAGGTATTTCTTCGTCCTCGTCCTCGTCTTCGTCTTCGTCCTCTTCATGTTCATCGCCTTGAGCATGGGTGGTGACATTCTCCTCCATTTTTTGTTTTTTGTCCTTGGTAATCACGTCATCACTCGATATCCCTTCTCTATTGAATGTGTCAATTTCATCGTGACCAGAATTTCTCCCTTCGTTATTCTTGTCATCAGCGTGCTGTGTCGATTTATTTACGCCAACTTTGTTGTTGTGTTTGATTTCCTTGTCAGCAATCGTATCATCTGCGCGTCCCTTATTCTCCTCTGAGGTTTCATCGTTGCCGTTTGTCGATGTATTTGAAATGTCCTCGGTGCCGTGTTTGGCAGATTTTGAAGAAAGTTCGGTTTTGGCCGCATTTGCACCAGAACCTTGAATTTCAGAGGTTGCTCTTTCCTTCGTATCCTGATCGATAGATCCACCACGTTCAAGGATTGCCTTCTTCAGGAGTTGAACTTCCTCCTCATCAGTAACACCCAATATGCTATTTTCAGTATAATAAAGAGCTGTGTGGCCTCTTTTATTCCGTAAAGTTGGGTCAGCACCGGCCTCTAGCAGTAATTTCACAGTACCTAAATGGTTTCGCCCTACAGCAACCATTAATGGCGAAAAATCATCCTTACTGAGCTTGTTGATCTGTGCACCGAAGGCAAGGAAAACACTAGCAATATCCTCGTGCCCAAATCGTACAGACTCAAAAAAACACTTGGGATCAACCCTACCACCATTCTCTAGAAATTTTCCGACGTAAGCTAATTGTCCCTCCTTTGATGCTTGCATCAACTTATCCTTCCCTGCCCGCGAATTTAAATCTGTCCAATAAAACTCTAGACTAGTTTTATGACTCCCATTATGTTGACTTTTCTCGTCAGAAACACCGCCTGTGTGGCCATGTTCTTTGGAAGAATTGTTATTATCTGCAGGAGTATCCTTATGGGTCGGTACATTACCATTGGCGTCGGCGTGTTTCGATTGGTTTCGTTTTATCATAGACTCCCTCAGGCAGTCCTTAATGTCGTGTACTAGTTCTCTCTCTTGATCGTCCAAATCGGAATCCTCCTCTATTGCCTCATATGCGGTTAGTCCATTTGCATTCATAATGGTAGGGTCTGCACCATTTTTCAATAAATATTGTACAACGTCAAGATGTCCGTTGGCAGAGGCATCGATTAACGGTGTATCACCGAACATTTCAAAGGAACGGATATTAATTGTAGCACCACGGTCAATCAATAATTTCACGATATCCAGGTGGCCATTCAATGCAGCCTCGTGGAGTGGTGTGTTACCCCCATTATCTTGATCGTTGATATCAATCAGTTTTTCGTCTAATAGACGCTTGACTACATCCAGTTTGCCTTTCTCACATGCAATCTGTAATTTGGTTCTACCACCTGAATCTCTGTAAATACTCTTCTTCGATTTAGCAATTTTAGGTACTGCTACATGTTTATTTGGATATTGGCTTGTTTTTGGTGTCGTTCTTGGCTTGATCGGAGAGGAGGACATACCATTACTGTTACTATCGTCATGTAGGAAACTGCTTGTTATGTTTAAGCCTTTCATCTCATCAACTTCTGATAGCTCAGAGTCTGAATTGTCGCCGAGAGGTGCAGAATTCAATACTGTGGATAGTTTCTTTAATTTATCACCTCTGACTAATCTACCTTTTCTGACCTTTACTGGAGATCCATGTGGCGTCTCTGCATCGCTGTCAAGATCGGAGTCATTATCTTCATATTTTCTACCCTCTGCATTTTCCCCCTTTTGAGATTCTGTATCTACACTTTCCTCATCTGATAGTTCATTGGCTTGATTGGGATGATCTTCTAGTACGTATTTTAGTTGATCTCGGGAAAAGGGTCCCAGTGTGCTATTATTGGTGTCATCTAAAGTTTGGATAGTATGTTTATGACCGGATTCGGCAGTTTTCGCAGGTGTGATGTCATTGTGATTCTTTTGCGCTCGTACCTCTGTCAATATTTCCATGACATTTGATTTTAATGTTTCCTTATTCTCAATTTTCTCACTGAGTGGTTCACAGGAGGTGTTTTGGGATATATTTGTTTCGGTGTCCTTGCTTGTACCTTCTACTGCCGATTTATGTTGTAATTCCTTTTGTTGTCCTGTCCCTCCTGGATGCTTAACTTCTTTTGTATCTTTCAATTCTTTGCCCTGTTGATTATTTTCTCCTTGTTCAGTCGCATTCAACTGCTGTTTATTTTCTATTTCGTTCAGCCGGTTATCATCCGTTAGCTGTTGCGCTTCTTTCGCTTGCTGTAATCTCTTCTCTTCTTCTATTTCCTTCAGTTGCTGTGTTTCCTTCTTTTTCCTCTCTTCTTCTACTTCCTTCAACCGTTGGGTTTCCTTAGCTTGTGCTATTTGCTTCTCCTGCTCAATCACCCTCAAACGTTCATCTTCCTTGGCTTGTTGTATTTGTTTCTCCTCTTCAATTTGCCTCAAACGTTCAGCTTCCTTAGCTTGTTGCAATTGTTTCTCCTCTTCTATTTCCTTCAAACGTCGAGCTTCCTTTTCCTCGGCTTCTTTCTGAGCAGCTTCTTCAATCTTGCTCAATTCTTCCTTCCTGTTGTTGACATTTGAGAGGTAGCTACTCAAAGATCGTTTTTTAACAGCATGCTGCCCTGACTTTACCGAGTGATCAGCTGGCGATGACTCTTGGTGATTCATCTGCTAAGCCAGTATACTATGATACTCTGGTATGTCTGTAATGAGGTGTTTATCACAACTGCTGCGTTTGTGCTATATAAGTTTCATTCATAGGGTTAAATCATCAAACTCTGATGCCAAATATGAAAAAAACACGTGACTTTTCTGATAGTTACCGTCACTTGGAAGTCTGGTAATTACGGTGCCTGTAGCTTTAGATCAAGCGTTCTGTTTGGTATTCCACTTAATTGGAGTGTCACAAACGATTAGCATTGATATCAATAAAAAGTGTTTTATATAGATTTTAACTTTTGGTTTTCACTAACAAGATATTCAAATATACAGAGAGAATCTTTTCACCTGGTGCTTATCGTGAATTTAAAGAAACACGATGTCATGAGAGGCAACAGTTTTGTGTCATACAATTCTTGTGTAATCATCGTTTTTGTGTAATCTACTTTACTGCCATTTGTTTTCGTGGAAGGTCTTTTTGTAATATCTTTATCCACTTCCAAGAATCTACAACTTTATTACTATGTTTCTTTGTTCAGATTTGAATCAAATTAACTGCCATGTCTGTGTTGATGTCCAATATTCAAATGTAACCTGTTGTTTATTACATCTTGGAGGGTTCTGTAGTAATAATACATTCTTTCAACCTTTTCCCTACTCCCTTCTTAGTTGAAGGATTAGCCAAATTGTTCCCTAGATAGCAAGTTCCAACCAAGACTTTATTAGCGCGACTAATCTTAATATTTTAGGCCCTTTCAAAGTGCTGCCTCTCGCATAATACCATAAAAAACCGAAAACGTCTAATATTGGCAATCAGCTCTTTTAACCAACCATATTCTAAGCCAAAACAGGCCTAATGGAAAGGATGCGTGTTAGATGCGAACGTGAATGCCTAACTCCTGTCTTCACCACTAGCATTTTATACTAACACACCCACATCCATCAATTTGAAAACTGGGCATCGAAGTTTTTTCGTTATTGTGACAAAATCTCATCGAGTTTTTGAAACTTTTCACTGTTTACATACAGATCTGCATCAACAAATTACAGAATATCATAAGTGATTATTCCCCGACAACCAAGTTACAACACCAGATATGTCTCCACCTTTCTTTTCAGATATCTCTCAGAATATTAATTCGCTATTGAACAGAGACTTCTTCCATGCTACACCCCTGGCAGTAAATGTCTCCACGACTACAAAGTCTGGTTTGAAATTCAAGTTAGACTCTAGACAGCAAGTAAGCGGCGGCCCCTTACAGAGCAGTGTTGAAGCCTCTGTCAGAGATATCTCTACCGGTCTGGCCCTTACCCAGAGTTGGTCTAACCAGAACAGACTGAACTCTAAGTTGGAATTATGTGATTTGGCACCTGGGTTAAAGGCTGAGTTTGTCTCGTCTCTTTTGCCTCTAATCGAATCCAGTGGTATCTCCACGGTTTCTGGCACCACAGAGAAGCCTGTCGTCACCGCTGGTGCCAACGGTAGCGCGCCTAACAGCAATATTGTGAAGAAAGCTCTGTTCAACTTATCGCTAGTTCAACCATTCTTCGCTGCCAGAGCCACTTTTGATGTAATCAAGAAGCCTTCCTTTGTAGGGAACCTAACATTGGCCCATGAGGGGGTCGTTGCTGGTGCAGAGTTCGGGTACGACATCCGTGCTGGCGCTGTGTCTCGTTACGCCATTGCGATGGGGTACCGTGCCGGTGACTACAATTTGGCAATCTCTATCAATGACGCTCAATTGACGACGGCGTCATTCTTCCAAAGCGTCAGCCGCTCCTTGCAAGTTGGTACTCGGGCCACCCTGAACCCAAAACTCGGGTCAGATGTCAGAATAGAATTAGCTACAAGGTACTTACCAGACGCAACATCACAAGTTAAGGCGAAGGTGACAGACACCGGAAGATTGACACTTTCTTACAAACAGGATCTGAAGCAAGGTATTTCCCTCGGTGTTGGTGCGTCCCTAGACGCTTTAAAGTTGGACGAGCCACTACATAAGGTAGGCTGGTCCCTGACCTTCAGAGCTTAGTTCTTCCGCCTTTATTGGGGCCATACGACAATATGGATCTAGTAGAATGTATAAAATAATCGCAACGTAACATGACCTGCAACATATATGATATAGCGTATAATATAATATAATATAATATAATATATCAGAAACAATTTCTGTCACAATCTGTCAGAAAAGCACATGATCAAAATTTTTCGATACTTGAATAAATAAATTGGCAGAATCCTCTGTGAGGGATACCATCTGTTCAGCAAATCGAACAGCCCAAAGTTTACCTGTGAGAGATGACTGTTGAAGGTACTATAGGTGCCGAGGTTACCACAAATGTTCTAGAGGATTATGGTTTCAGACCTCTTGGAGAGAAAGTAATTCTGCCTGAGTACGAGGGGGAAGAGTTGCCATACGCTGCCCTCCATAACCTGCAGATATCCAATTCCAGAGGAATTTACGCAGCTTCTAGTGGTGGTGAAGTTGCTGTTGGGTCTCTGCAAGTGTTGAGAGACTATATCGTTGACCCAGCTGCTGAAGAATTGGAATTTTTGTGGAGCAAGAAGGATTTGACTTCCGCTATTGTTTCTTTACAATTGACTGAGGTCAAATTACTTATCGTAATGCAAAATGGTACAGCACTTTCGTTGACCATTGATCGGTGGGAGGATATCAGAGAGTATGCGCTATGTGACGATTCGACTCGGACAATCATCGTCGGTCAGATGTCATCAAATGAGGCCTCCATTTTCTTATTTCTGGATTCAGAATATACTCTTAGACAGTGTGATTTGAACACTGGAGATGTTACCATCCTAAGAGATAACGTTGCCAGTTTTGATGTCACCGATGATAGTATCCTAATATTGAACAGAGAGGATAATAAAATTGATATCTGCACATGGACGCCCGGAAATTTATCCACCTTTTATTCGTTTACATATTCAGAAGATATCATCGATGCCTTAAAGGAAGATGACTGCAATCCTTTAAATATCCGTATACTGTATGAAAACTGTTACATTCTAGTGATCGGAAATGCGCCTGCAGAGAGTCAGGAGGATGAGGACGTAACATATGATCACAGAACATTCATCATTCATGCATCAAAGGACCGGAAGACGGTTCAATTCAACGAGTCATTTGATATTACACCTGCTTTTGCCCAAATTATCAGATATCCAACCCTCTACAACATCCCTTTAACAAATCTAATCGAGGATATTGCTAATATCAATATCTTAGGGTCCTCTTGTTCAAGTGAGTTGACCACATGGGATTCAAAAGAGGTTGTAAAGCCATCGCAAGATAGTGAGAGAGCTGTTCTGCCCATTAACATGGACTCATATAACGATACTAATCCTGTTGGGATGGCGTTAGATTATTGTACGAATGGAACAATTTCTCAACCGTGTCCAGGTGTGGAATCGATTGAGAAGTTGCCATTGGTATATGTGCTGAATAATATGGGTAACCTCCAAATTTTCGGATTTTATCATAGCTCCGCCATAAAATCCAACACATTTCATGTTGAAAGATTGGGAGGAAAGCAGAGAATACTAGAAGCAACGGATTCAGATCTAGAAACTCACGAAGTAGAAGAAGTAAAAGATGAGAAGATTGCTCCACCTGCAACTGTAGCAAAGACAGCATCGCCTTTCTCGCAACTAACGTCTGGATCGGAAGCTGGGAAAGGTACATTTGAAGCAACTACCCCGTTCAGTTTCAACATACAGGGTGATTCTGATAAAAAATCAATCGATACCCAACCTGAATCTGTCATGAGTAAACCTGCATTTGGAGCCCCTTCTTTCGGCAGTGATAATACCCCAGTATCTACCGACGAGAAGCCTACCTTTGGTGGAGCTGCCTTTGGTACACCGGCTTTTGGAGCCCCTTCTTTTGGTAGTAATAATACCTCAGCATCTACCGACGAGAAGCCTACCTTCGGTGCATCTACCTTTGGTGCACCAGCTTTTGGAGCCCCTTCGTTTGGATCATCGGGTGATAACGAAAAAGTACCAGCTTTTGGGAATCCTGCATTTGGGACATTGTCTTCTAAAAGTAGCGAAAAGACACCTGGAACAGAACCGCAACCTACTTTCGGGAAGTCTTCATTTGCCACTTCTACCGCAGCACAGAGCGATGCTACGGCTAAACAACCTGCTTTTGGCCATTCGACCTTTGGTAATATTGATACATCGTCTGCATTCGGCAAACCAGCATTTGGTAATTCATCATTTGGAACCTCACCCTTTACAGCCCTCTCTTCTTCCGATAACAAAGCGCCTCTTTTTGGTCAGAACTCAGCATTTACCTCTTCAAATCAATTTGGTAATCTTGCCAAAAATAGTGAATCACCATTCAAGAGTCTTCTTCAGAAGGAAAATGGGACAGAACAAGAGAAAGAAGGATCTGAGGCAACTAAAGAAGATACTGAAGAAGGGTTTAGCGACTCTACAGTGGAGCAAACACCTTTCGTACCTTCTGAAAATAAAGAAAGGTCTGCTATTTCAACGCTTGCTGATAGAATAAAAAAGAGTGCAAATATATCCACTTCCAACTTAACCAGTACTCCTTTCACTGGTAACGACGTATCCACAGATGATAAGTCATCGTCACCATTTGCCTCATTTGCTGGTAACCTAAACAAACCATCAACTCCTGGCTTTTCTTTTTCAAACTTAAATTTAGACGATAAGGAAGAAGTAACAGAAGACAGTGAATCAGCAACGCAGAGTTCGGACGACGAACCAAGGGCTACTGAAAATGTAACAAGTGACGAACAAGTGCCTGCAGAAGAGGAAATCATTAGCGACCATAATGAAACGCCCGCTAGTATGGATGAACAGCAAGAAATTGGAAAGGTGCCAACTGTTGACAACCAACTGTTGGCAGATGAAGATGAGAGAGACATACTGAATAATGAATCAAATACCAAGGAAGATGTTCAACTTCATGATGAAGATCGTTCCGAATCTGAAAGCAGTCCAGAACAAGATGAGAAAGTTAATAATATTGAAGTTACTGAATCAGGTCTGCCAGAAAAGCAGGAACTTCCAACATCATCTGAAGAAAATGACATAAATGAGAACCACGATAAGGCAGAGAGCGCTATTGCCCAGAGTGATGATCTAAACATGTTAGTGCCAGAAGGGAATATACAAGACGACAAACACAAACCTTCGTCGGATAAAGAGCCAGTGAAAGAAGATAATGCAACTGCTAATGATGAAATAGTCTCACAAGTTCCATCAGATGTTGAAGAGCACAATGTTGAAGGTGATCACGTTGAAGCAGTCGAGACAGACAGAAACACTGACGTCTATGAGGATGAAAATAACACTGATTCTTCTGCCAGCAATGAAACTTCTGAGAATGAAACTGAAGAAAACATAGAGCATGTTAATGGTCAGGATGATGTCATAAAGAACGATAGAGCATCTGAAAACATAGATGATACAGAAAAAGAAATGGTTACTGATGAATCAGAAGCTGCAGACGAAATACAAGGCCCAGATAATGAGATAAGTAGAGAGTCATATGATAAATTAGATGACATTTCGAAAAAGGAACTAGAAGAGGCTAAAAGAGAGGTCGATGAGGCAGGAAGAATTCCATACATTAACGCTGGAACAGGACCAATTATCGAAACGACTGATGTCCAGGTACAGACTGATACTATAGAATGTATTGATTCGAGTGTTGATGCTGTAAAAGAAACAACTTCGTCTGCAATTCAAACAGTACCCATTGAATATTCTACATTTTCAATGAAATCGTTTGAAGAAGATGAGAATTATCTGGCAGAGCTATACTTGCCTAAGCCGCTCCCAAAATACTTTACGAATGCATCGATATCAAGAATGAACTTTAGTTCACAGGATCCGACCATGAAACTATTCGAAAATACGTATCAGCAAATATGTGCTGAGCTGTCAGTTCTGGAAGAAAATATTTCAAATATAAGAGTATTCCTTGAGGACCAGACGACAGTAAAATTAGAAAATCGTACCGAAAACTCGATTAACAACATATATACCTGGAGAATACCAGAAAGCAAGAGGCTGTATGATATATTGACCCGAAAGGTTGAGGAATTCCAGGAATTGGATGGAAAGGTTAAAGAGCTAGACAACAAACTGAAAATATATAAAGAAGAAGAAGTAACCGAATTGGCAGATGAGAAATTGAAGGTGAAAGATCAATTTTTACAGGCAATGTATCTACAGGAGGAACATTTAAACAATCAATTTGCTCCATTGAACCTCCATCAAAGTGAGTTGCAGAAAACTCTGCGTAAGAAAATGAGTTTACTGCATGACGAGTCTGAAGAAATTAAGACATATCTAGACAAATCCAAGATGCTTATTCGGTATTTCAAGGATCCATCCACTAACAAGATGGTTCCTCATTGGATGGAGTTGAAGACACCTGGCAGCTTAAATCTTTTCCAAAATATTAAGCCATTTGTCAGTACGATTTTGCCTAAGAAGGATATCGAATCGTTAGATGTAGTCCAAACAGGTGCAAAACTGACTACCAAAAGACAATTGGGACAGTTCTTCAAAAAGATGAATGAAAACAAGTTCTGAACAGTAATATTTTCTTAATCAAAATGTAATCGTATATAGAGTTTGTGTGTACTATAGTCTAAAAAAATATATGTTTCTGTGCCATGAAAAGGGTGGTATTAAGAAAGTCATGAATAATAAATGAGAATATGATAAGCTATTTCATTAGGGATTCTGCAGTTTCCTTAAATTTTTGGATTAGGATATCATTTTCTTCTGGTGTGCCTACGGTGACTCTTAGGCAACCCTTGCATCCAAGTTCTGTTCCCCTAAATCTCACAACGACGCCTGACTTAGTGGCCAAATTGTAATATATCTTTTTTGCCAATTCATTATCACCTTTATTGATTCTGATTAAGATGAAATTTGCATCTAGCCCACCTACATGTTTATCATCCACACATTCCAACGAGGTCAGCGCCTTCAGTAGGCGTATCTTTTCGCTATTTAATTGGACTGCGTTCTTTTCCATTAAGTCCAAGTTATGGTCTTCGACGGCTTTGAGTGCATAATCTGCAGTGACACTAGAAATATTATATGGTGCCTTCATAGCGTTTAATATTTTGGCTAGTTCCTTCGAGGCGAAGGACATACCCAATCTGATTCCTGCCAAACCAAATGACTTGGACAATGTTTGTAAAGTGACCAGATTTGGATACTTGGTAACCAATGGTGCGGTAGATCCACCGGAGAAATCGATATAAGCCTCATCGACCACTACAAGACCGTTATCCCAGTTATTTAGGACTTTTTCGACCCTTGAAACCTCGATCTTGGCACCTGTTGGGTTACCTGGTGACGTAATAAACAGCAGTTTAATGGATGGGTCGTTCTGTAGGATCTCAAGCACTTTGTCAGAGTCCATTTGAAAGCTGTTATCGTCGACAATTAGGGGACATTCGACCACCTCGACATCGTTAATGTTAGCACATACGGAGTACATGGAGTACGTTGGTGGTAGCACCAGGATTTTCTCCTTAGCTGGAACACAAGTAGCCCTGATAATTGCGTCGATGCTTTCATCTGAACCGACACCAAGACACAGGTTATCAGCGGTTAAGGGAGTTAGATTTTGGTTCTTGAACGCCGAGCTTCTGTTACGGTAGTTGGCAATAGCATTCTTGAACTCAATTTGGTGTGGGTCTGGATACCGATGCAAATTAGACGACTTCAGGTCTGCCTGAGTAGGACCGTAGGCGTTCTCGTTAGCGTCTAAGAGAATCCCATCCTTGAAATCGTCTCTTGCACAGTGGTAAGCCTCCAGGTTATAGATCTTTGGTCTCACAATGTTTTGTAAATCGAAAGGCATGTTGTGATACTGGTGGTGAGGCTGCTTGTTGTTCTATTTTCTCTCTTTTGTGGTGTTAAGGGAGGTGGGTATGCCGTGCAATTGAGGGGGGACCTTCTATTCTATTATATATTAGAAGATATTCAAAAGAGATGACGTTGAGAGGAAAAAGACGATGACCTGACGGGATATGAGTCAGTTCCGCTCTGAGTAGTGTCTAGCGTCTATTATCTACAATCAGCTCACCCATCATTTCGACACGTTCGACCTTTAATTGATTAGACAAGCTGGCAATTAATTAGTGAAAAGTCCTGACTCCTTCGAGAGATAAGATTACCCGGAACAGTTTCCCTTTTGGGTAATAGTCAGATGATTGCTTTTTTCTTTGTTTTTCACTTTTTCATTTTGTGACAGCATTTCCTGAAGAGGAAACATTGAAAAGTGGGGTCCTACCCCACTGCGTTGCCATGGCAGCGAGAATTTTTGTGCCAAGCGCCCGCCTGAAGCAATACGATACTGGATGAAATCGGGATGAAATCCTGTTCAACAATACTTATGTACGGTAATTAGACAACGTATTTTCTTTTTACGTGTGAATGTACATACTTGCATGTAAGTTTGCTTGATGTAAAGCGGGTTAATTTCACATAATGATACACGAATTGTCATCGCTTTCCTCCGCCGCGGGGACCTGTGGACCCGCAGTCAGCGAGACTCTAGCGGCCTCGGTAAACGCCTCGTTGACACCCTTGTTGGATTTAGCACTACACTCCAAATACCGCATCGCTCCGATCTGTTTTGCCATGGCGAGCCCCTCCTCGTACGTTATCAGGCTATTGTTGTTGTTGTTCCTGTTGTTTTTACTATTTTCATTCTGATGAATATTATTTGGAGTGATGATGGCGTTATTCTCGTTCTCGTTGTTTCTCAGATCGCACTTCAACGCCACTAGCACCAACTTCACGCCCTCACAGTGGTCTGTGATCTCGCCGACCCACTTATTCTTGACGTTCTCTAGCGAGTCCTTCGAGTCTATGCTGAAGCACAGCATGATGGTGTGCGTGTCCGAGTACGAGAGCGACCGCAACCGGTCGAATTCCTCCTGTCCAGCGGTGTCCCACAGGGACAATGTGATGTGCTTGTTGTCCACGAAGATGTCGTGGATGTAGTTTTCGAAGACAGTGGGCTCGTAGACCTCCGGGAAGTAGCCCCTCGTGAA
This sequence comes from Kazachstania taianensis, assembly GCA_003708865.2. Classification (NCBI taxonomy): domain Eukaryota; kingdom Fungi; phylum Ascomycota; class Saccharomycetes; order Saccharomycetales; family Saccharomycetaceae; genus Kazachstania; species Kazachstania taianensis. The sequence goes on along the minus strand of PPOK02000005.1, from coordinate 103,967 downwards.
CACGTTCAGCAGCGAGGTCTTACCACAGGCACCGTCGCCGAGGATGACTATTTTCCTCTCGATCGGCTTCTTCGACGTCGAAGCGGAGGACGAACCGCAAAGTAGACCCATTTCCTGTGTATAGAGATGCAAAAGGGTGTGTGTGTAGTACCAATAAGCCACGCGAGTGAAACAGCAGTCGGGGGATGAGCTTTCAGTCACTGGATCAAAGAGACCACATGGAGAGGCTGATATGCACCGACCACGACATTAACCGTTTGTTTACTCGTCTGATCCAAAATTTCGCCAGACAGGCTAGAGGAAAAAACGAAAAAGCGTCACGTGAAAACAAATACCAAAAGCCCTAAAGGAAAACATAAATTACCCTCGCGGTCTACTCGAAGCCCTAACCCCGCCCGGGTCACCCTCTCGAAGCACAACCGGCTCCGTCGCGGCTCCGTCCCGCTTCCGTCGCGGCACAGACAATACAGATCTGGGATAAATCAGGCGGTTTGCAGCCCTCTGCAGCGGTCAGTAAGGAGAAACCACCGGCCAAGGGCAGCGTTGCAGACCCGCTGCAGCGGCGAGCGTCTTGGTTCCTCGAGGAAGCGCCCCCCGCTGTCACGGGTGGTGCTCGAGCTGTTATTGTCTTGTGAGGAGAGATCGATCTCGCCTGTCAAACGGGCGCGGGCCAAGATGCGTTTCGGATCTTGCGACGCTGTCTCTTGCTGCGTACAGTACCAGAGAGGTCTGCAAGTGGTCAGATCAAGCACCGATCCGCTGTGCTGGAGCAAGGGGTGTTCTGTGCTTGGTCTCTTGTCGCGGGGAGAACGCGGCATTATACGGCGAAGTTCGTATCTCGCGCACAGGTGTACATTCTGCTCGTGTGAACTTGTTTACGTTTGGTGTTGTGTTGTTCCGTTCGACGGAGGACCGCTTTTTGCTCCTCTTTCGCAGTAGTGCATTTACGTATTTTTGGGATCTTTCGGATATATATTGCATTGCATTGCACTTGACACCTCATCCCCTCTGCCTCTCTTCTCGAGCCCTTTTTCCTCCTCTTGAAAGCTACTATCTGCCTGTTTCGTTTTTGCTGTACACTGTCGGTCCGAGCACTGGTGGAAAGCGTTTTCTGTCGTCGCTGGAGGAGAGCATCGCACGCTGTAGTGGCTATACCGGCGTGCCAGGACATATATATATTCGTACACGTATACACACACGTATATACCGCCTCCCCACAACACACTCACTCACTCACATTGGAAGAACCGCATCATTCTGGTAGGGGCCCGCTCGAGTGATTGATTATCCAGTATCGGCCAATTTAAATGAATGGGACAAATGTATCGGTACAAACACGGCAATCGCATGCAATTTATCGACACGCGAGATCCACAGGAAAACTCGGGTCATACTCTGCCAATTGGCTCACAGTCCAGCAGTGCTGGTGCGAAGTTCATAGTGGCGGCCTCGCAACAGAGAGTAATGCCCTCGGCAATGGACTTAGACGAGAACTCAACGGCATCTGCTGCTCAGGAAATCAATGAATCGGCGTCAGCTGCTCAAGCTATCAATGAACCAGAGAACGGTATAACAGACATAAATTTGGATTCTCATACAAGCATACTGCCGAGGAAAGGAGATAAACTGGGCTTCGAACAAGCCTCGGCGTCCCTGGAGAGGGATTCCATCAATGACGATTATTTCATGGACGAGACCGAATTGACGGATTTCGCACGTGTCACCAACAGCATAACTAATATCAACAGTGGAGAGAACAGTACGATAGTTCACGGTTTGGCCCCAACGGCGATGTCGGCCTCGACAACGCGAAGCAACACAAATGAAAGCATTGATAACTATACCGATCAGAATAATACCCCAACGAACAGCAACAGTAAACAGACGAGGCAGAAATGGAGGGAACACGAGGATGTGGCGTTTCTCGATATCGTCCTCAGAAACGCGCATTTATTAACGTTTGTGGAGTATTTTAAACCCATGAAGAACTTTTGGATCAAAATTGCCAACCTCTTATTCCAACAGTACAGATATAATAGAAACCCGAGGCAATGTCATGACAGATTCAAAGTATTGTACGAGAAGGCACGCAGATTCACTCAAACGTGGAGTAAGACAAATCAACAAATGCCCTTGACCGATTTACAAATTATCTTTATGAGACTATTCGATACTTTCATCTTCCAAAATGGGAATGTTCTACTACGATCGCCAACTGGGGTCGGAGAGAACTTGAGGTATCAGTTGAATTCCACGCATGCAGTAACCAATCAAGACACGAGAGATGATAGTATCGCACAAATAGTACATGCTAATATGCTCCCGCAACTTTCTGTAAATAACAACACAGACAACATTATGGGTTCGGATAATAATGGAACACCTAACAAGAGCGTCACAATGGAGACACTACCGCTCAACACAGGACTGAATGAGTTACGTCCAAGCATAAGCACAGCAGCCACGGATATGGGACTGTCGACAAGATCAGCAACATCCCCCACGGGTGATATTTCAAGTCATATTCAAGAAATAAAGCAATTGAAAAACCGTCTACAACAAGTTGATTACCATAACCAGTTTGAAAAGGCACATGTGTATAATCAATTCCAGAGACAACAACTTGAACTGGGTGGTCAGGGACAACTATTGAACGACTATGGGCTCCAGTTAGATGGTCACAGCCAGCAATTGGATGGTCACAGCCAGCAATTGGATGGTCACAGCCAGCAATTGGATGGTCACAGCCAGCAATTGGATGGTCACAGCCAGCAATTGGATGGTCACAGCCAGCAATTGGATGGTCACAGCCAGCAATTGGATAGTCAAGGTCAACAATTGGAAGACCAACAACGGAATAATAACAAAGTTTACGAAAACCTGTATTCTCTTATTCGGAATTTGAAACTGGACGTGGATTCCCTCCGAGAGGAAGTTCATGTGTTGAAAGATGAAATAAAGGTCATGGAGGATAGGAATCAAGAGCAAGCCACGATCATAGACACCATTTACACCATGATGCAGAGTCCTGTTGAAAGTAATATCGAAAAGAAACAAAGTAATGACGATCCTTCGTAAAATGTGCTTCAGATATTGGCTTATCGGTAATGCTATCACATTTGATACGTCGAATTCCAAATAATCTCATTAGTTCTTCCATATAAGTAGTCAAAATTGCATCATACTATATGTGACCTCTAAAAATGCATGTTGAATTTCCGATGTATTAGTAGCATTATTTTTATTCTAGTTAGCTTTTGTTTATATTATTCTTATAGCATATCATCAAATAGATATTCTTGTTCGTATTTGATAAACCATTCAACTACAACTATAATGGAATAAAATTGGTATGTTTAATTAGAGTTTGAATACAGAGGATGCGATATCGTTGGGATTAATGTGATTCTGGCAAATTCCAATAAAAATTTGTCTGAAATTTTTTTCTTCCAGGAAATTTCGCAAGACGGGATATGTTTTCCAAACATATGTGAAAGTTATCTTCCATGGGGGAATGGATATGAAACATTTTCGGGAGGCTCACGTCATTTTTTGGGAAATAGAAATAACATAACATTTCTCTCTTTGGCTCTTGAATTATTGTAAACGAGACAAGCTTCCTCCGGGGATTTCTCAGGTATAGTTTACCAGGGGTGATGTTCTCCAGTATATTCTCTGTCTCTTTTTATCCTCTTTTTGATTATGTTTGATTAATTGAAGGGATCGCAATTGTCATAGTTCTACAGTGTATTCTTGCAATGCTAAAAAAGTCAGCAGAGCTTTTCCATCTTAATAAGTGGTGCTTTCATATTAGGCCGATATTAAGCTTTCTATCTAATTCGTTTTAGTGGAAGCCCTAGGGTTAGTGTAGTTTGTTAGATATTATTTTATTCTTGATAGAACGTAAACCTAACTTGCTGAATTCCTCTTTGAAGTGCCACAAGGTCTTATATTAACTTAGATTCTTAAATAATCTAGATTGAAATTATTTTTTTCATTCTTTAATAATATTATAGTTGCAATACGTGATTTATTATCACTTGGACCATAACAAAATCGATACGAGTAGACGCCCAATCGCATTTATAATATCATGGATATACGATGGGTTTGCCAGTAGAGATAAGACTATTAGGTATACAATGCTTATTGCGGTACTGTCCCTTTGTATCTCTTCCTTTGCAAAAAAAAGATGCTGGATTTAGTGGTAATAACAATTGTTTTTATATGCTGATGAACCAACTCTTTTATCATCTCAATTTGATGAACTCTCTATATGTGGATACGTTTGATCTAGGTAATTCGATGAACTACGACGTCTCAAAGAACAATGCAGATACACCAAGCGATGCTGGAAAGTGTGGTAGATTGTATTGAGGAACGGATATCTCATGTAGATATCATATGATTTGTGCATCCGCACATCTTCTTTAGAATGGATGCGTCAACGTGGATGTCGATTTATGAGTTGAGGAGAAAAATATTCTAAAGCAGTTCATGTCACCGGCGTAATCATGGTTAGTGTGTTTCGTATAAGCCACCTGTATTCCTTTGCAATAGTATTCAGTAGCACCTAATTGAATAGTGCAATACTAAGAATCTAGCAGTGGATGACCGTCAGATACCAAAACATTTATTTTATGGTTTTAGCCACTTAGGAAAGGTCATATTTTGTTCGAATCCGTCTGTTTTGATTTACCTAGAGGTATGGATGGTAAAACAAAAACGTAATCCTATTGGATTGAACCTAGATCACCGTGGTTCAATTTTTCCCTTCCTAAATTCATCTACCGGTTGAACTGCTTCGATAGCTACGTCTGTCATAACCATATTCGAGTCCTGTATTATTTCTGGTTGGTTGTGAGGATAGGAGGATCTGAGAGACCACCAGAAAAACCAGGGTGGATAGCTGCTAGTTTATTATCAGTACTGTAAAAGAGTAAGTTCGTCAACAAAGAATATTTAGGACACGCTAGGTATCTGTTAATGGTGCTGTTTCAACTATGGTATAATACAGATAATAATATATTGGAATTGATATTGTACTACTGGGAATATTCACCGTTGATATTGTTTCAATGTACCTTAAAGCTTCCATAGCATGCTATTATAGGCATGTTCTCTCCAATAATTAAGCAGGGGAATAAATGAGAGAAGTAATTATCCAAATACACATATCATAGGGGGCACGTAACTATCATTAATCGTCAGAGCAATTGTTAGTTTCATCTGAACCTTTCAAGGAGTTATTCATTGTAGATAAAGGGTGGGCACATTTATAGCATAAAGAATGCATCAGTCGTTGAAATCTATGTTGATAGATTAGAGGCCTCTAGGACAGGTGATGCGTGTTATCGAACAGTGTAACTATATGGAGTACGATTTGTAATGTGATGTAAATATCACAGATTGTATTGAAACGAAGCCTATTCTACCGATAAACAAAGTGAATGGGAAACAGTGAATCTATTGAGAGATATCGAGATAAAAATCAAGAAGCGATGTGATAGTTTTGTTTTTATATGTCTCCTGAGGTATTTGGTCACCTTCCTGCACGACCGATCATGGACTTCGTCGAACAATCTTCAGAACGTCGAAAACAAAGAGAAGCGATATCAAGAAGAAAAAGATACAATGCGAAATGATAATAGGAAAACTGCAGCGAATCACTACTGTAATTCCAATGGCTGAAATTAAACTCTATTCCAGGAATAAGCAATAAATATTGATTTCAGGCTGGCTACTTGTTCCAATTTACAGTTATAATAGGTTTGCCGTTGTGCACTTATCCACTGTGTCGGTAAGGAAAGTCCAGTAGGAACCAGAAAAAGCTTATTGTTCAATGATTTTCTCGAGACAAAAATGATACAATAAATTCGTACAGTTTTTTTGACAGAGTTTTTTCCTAGTAAGTTTTCTTCGAATGCAGTTTCCCTAGGTCGCCGTGGGATATTCGTGAGAACTCCCACACTTCGTTAGCTGATAAGCTGTAAGCCAGGTTAATTACAAGTTTTTTAGTAAAGCTAACAAAGGACATCAAGATTTCATTTTTTAAGCGTTAGCCGCTCCAAACATTCTTGGCCATCCTACTTTAGTACATTTCCCGTTTTACCGTTCAAGCTGGACATTAGGTGAAGGTTGCTTTGAAGACTAACAAGATTATCTTTGAGAACATTCGAAGGTAAGTACGGTGTAGGCCTGAAAGAAATAGCTCATTCTCTTTGCTTCTCCAGCAAGAAACAATGGTACTGAAATCTGAGCCCGAGGGCTACAAACAATAGAAGTTCTTTCCGATCTGGAAAAATTGTGTGCAAAATTGCATTTTTTTCATCTGCTCTTATTGGGTATTATTACAGTGCAGTATTTGTGGCTCCGTCGGATCTTAACCTTAATCTCTTGGGTGTTTGTGTTATTCTTGGCTATTGTTCTAGATGAATATTCGATATTCCCCTTGTGTAATTACTTCTTTATGAGGTTTCTTGTTCCCATAAGGGTAGATTGATTGTCTAGTAAGTCTTGTGATTATTTGTCTACAGACCAGGTATATGTATATTTATATTGTATTTAACTTTTTACCCCTCCCTACATCGTTTTCTTAACACGACCTACACGATATGTTGAACGGGAGGCACATATTGACCACCTGTCAAAATTGACCAAAAATTTTGATAAAAATTTACAAATGTCCGTTTTCAGACGAGACCCGCGGAAATGTCTCGGCCAGATCAAATGTGATATTATCACAAAATTTATAAGATATTGTTTGAGTTGATTAATGCATTAAAATTATGTATAAAGTATGTAAAAGTAAAAGATGAAACCATTATCATTGTTTATTATCATAATGGACCCATCAGTCATAAGTAATATAGAGATATAAATCGTTCAGCGAGAAAGGAATAATTAAGATTGTATGATGATGTGGAATGTAGAGGAAAGGGGGAACAACTGACAGTGTGCTCCCAAACACTTTGTTTTCCTTCAATTTATTTTGCCTCTTTCAGCGGTATTGTCGTTGGGTGCTTATCAAGAATAAATGTCGTTTGTAATAAATAAATCAATTTGGTGGAGGATGTTTTGGAGTATGAATCAAAAAGTTTACTGGCCGCTGATTGAGTGTATTTAGTCTCTGTGGGGATTTGAAATCTGTATTTGTCGACACTATAGCACTCTGAGTCCTTCGGTGGTTTCTCTTTGTAGCAGTATTTGAACCTTGTGTCTGTCTGTAAGGTGAGATTGGTGGAGGCTGGTGGTGTTGAAATTGAAACTGTTGTTGTGGAGGTTGCTGATACGTTGTCTGGTGTGCAGAGGAAGCTGAAGACATCGATGGTTGTCTAGGCGGTATACTAAAATATGAAGAAGGTCCACCATTGTTTGAATTACCACTCTCATCCATAGTGGTATTATTTTCCCCATTATTTGGTGGCACCACCAAAACAGGGAGTCCACCTTGTTGGTAGTACCCTGTAGGGTAACCTTGTGTAGGATACTGTGAGGGTTTGTTATAATTGGTCTGCTGTTGTTGTTGTGGGTATGGTGGGTTATTTTGATCTTGATACGTTGGGTAAGCCTGACTCTGAGCTGTATTTTGATACCTATTCGGCCAAGGACCGTTGGTGGAGGGAACCGGCAACTGGTACGGCTGTAATATTGACGGAGTTACCTGTGATGGCTGTTGGTACCCTTGCGTAGCACTGAAATCCATCTGACTTAAATGAGGTATTTCAGATCTAAATCGGCGATGTCCTCTCGGGCTGGCCAACCTAGGGGATGGGCTTGCTTTCCTCTTCTTCAAATTGGCACCGGGCAAGGATTCTCTTGGTTGGTTGATATAATCAAATATACTCTCTATGGCCTCCTCTGTAAACTTGTCACTAGCTATACATTTTTCGATGACAGATTGTAATTTATCCAAATTCTTGGACCTAATCAGTTCGATCCTCTTAGTCTCCTTCACTATTCGGATATCAACATATTTCTCAAAGAGGCTTTCGTCGATTAGTCCAGAGGAAACCTCTTCCTCCAGCGACAGTTCTTTGATGATCAGTTCCTTGATCTTGGAAGAACCATCTTTGGTAGAGTTTCCTACAAGTACTGAACTTGATAATGATTTCTTCACTGGTAAGCCCGGTTTGGTGATCTCTCTAACGGGGGAGTTTGATCTTGTCCTTGATGGCTCGCTCGCTGTAGGAACCTCGCTCCCGTTCCCTCCATTGTATGCTAACTTTTTATGAGTATTGTCTAATTTCTTGGGGCTTTCCATGTTAGAACAAAGGTTGAATAATGCAGAAATTTATTAGGGCAGAAAAGAATAGATGAGACAGGAATAGACAGGTAATAAAATATATGACCCTGTAGGTTAGCGAATGGAGCTTCAAATACAGCAGTATTTAGAGTTGTGACAGTGACGGAAATAGTAACGAAGGAAACGGAACTTCACTTGGGTATCTTCCTTATTTAACTGAATCCAAAGACGATGCTAATCCAAAAACAATAGAAGTAACGGATAATAGAAAGGGAGTAATGTCACGATAATACAAGTTTGCAGGGTATTATTATATGTGCGGGGTATCTAAGAGCAACTTGTACTTATGTGTAACTTAACTGTAATATTATAACTTTTCTTGGCGTCAGGTCTCTTCCTTATGACCCTTTGAAAAGGCGACTGATAAATGGGAGGCAACCAAATGATATGGAAGCTAGTCAGACGCAAGATTCGATGCGACTCCCGATGTCGAAAGGATCGAGATGCGTTCGAGATCAGAAAATTTTCCACTTTCGCGTCACGGGACTCCGACCCCCCGCGTAACAGTGATTATTTTTTTTCTCCCTGTGTTTTCCCTCCTGTAACCACTATAGTTTCTATATTTAGATTCGATGGCCTATAAGGACTTTTAGCATTGAATAGAACCCATGGTTATAGTGTTACAGAGAAATACATCTTTTATTTAATGTCTTATATACTTGTACATATAGATAGCTTTTTTTAATTTTTTTCTGGTATTTTTATTTTTATTCATTCAAATAAGAAACAGGAAGAGGAAGAGAAGGGATAATAATAATAGTAGATGGAAGCAACTAGCAGTTTGCTTTTAGAGTCTGATTTTTGGAATTTAATCTTGAGAGGAAAAAATGAATTTTTTAGTGTCCTTTAGTAATGTCCATTAATCAGTTGTACAGGACAAACTTGGCCCTACCGTTGGTGACGGCGACAGTGCACCCGTCAGCACCACCGGAGTAAGAGCCGTTTTCGTAGACACACTCACCGTTGACGGTGGCATCACCGTCAGCGACGATCTTGACGTTGTAGTTCAATGGGCTCTTGTTGTTTGGGTTTGGAATTAGGGACAAGTAAGTGATACCGTTTGTGGAACCAGCACCGAAGTTCAATGGGGCCCAGTTACCGACACCGGAACCCTCAGTACCCCAGACACAACCGTCCTCGACGGAAACACCGGCGTTGTTGACGTAGTATTGAGCGGAGGTCTTCTTTCCCTGCCATTGGTAGTACGAATCCTCGTCAACGACGGTCAATGGTAAGGAGTTACCTGCCTCGACGAAAGTTGGGATATCCATGTTCTCGGTACCTGGGTAGTCGGTTCTGCAGATGGCGACGCCCTGAGACAATTGGGACTCGACGACGGCGGCATCGACACCCCATTCACATAGGTAGTCGGTGTCCGTGTTGGAACGGTACAACTTACCGTTCTTACATAGCAACCCACCGACGGATCTACCGTCAGCTGGCTGTTCGCTTGGCCATTGGGTCTTGGACATACCTGGTTGACACGCGTAAGAACAGTAGGAGCCCTCTTGACAGGAGCCCCCAGTGGAGGTGTCGGTGTTTTCGATACCGGACCAGCCGTTGGTGCCCATCCAGTCGACGGAGATGACACCTTGGCCAGATGGGAAGGAGTCACAGGAGATGGTACCGTCTTGGAACTTCTCGGTTGGAGCAGAGAAGGAGGCTAAGTCACCGTAGATGCTGCCAGATCCAGAAGAACTGGTAGAGGTGGAAGTGGAGGCGGCAGCAGTGCTTGAAGTGGTGGCGGCGTCGGTCTTCTTGGAAGTCTTACCCTGTGTGGAAGCAGCTGGAGTCAAAGTGGTGGTAGAAGATTTAGCTTGAGTGGCGGCTGTGGCCTTGGCTTGAGAAGAAGTGGAAGAAGTAGTGGTAATGGCAGCAATGATGGTGGACTTTTCGGTCGCTGGAGCAGCAGTGGCGGCAGCTGGAGAAAGAGTGGTGGTGGCTGGTTGAGCAGTGGCAGTAGCACCAGTGCTACCGACGGTGTGGCCGTCTTCGTCAACGACGACAGTCTCGTAGACGTACTCTACCGCGATGGCTCTCTTGTGTTGATGAGAAGCATCAGAGGCGGCGACAGTAGTGGTACAGTCCTTGGAGACATCCAAAGCTGGCAAAGCGGAGACAATAGCGCTCGAACCAAGCAAAGTGGCAGTTAAAGCGGAAGTAGAGAATTTCATTTCGTGATAAACTCTGTAGCGAAAATGTGTCAGTATACTTCAGTCAGAAGGATATACTTGTAGCTATGTTAGTAAATGGAACGTTGTTGGTAGGTGATCTGGGTATCTTATCATCATTGCCAGCGAAGGTGAAGTCTGTAAAGGCGCATCTGTATATTATATTTGGTTTATAACAACAGAACAAAACACCAACTGTCATGAAGCTCGGCCGGTCACATTGAACGACCACACCTCACAGCAGCGCACAGGCGACACAGTTTACTGCAAACAGCAAACCCCCCACGTAATGCCAGATCTGTGATCAGTCCCGAACAATAGAACTGGCTCTCGAGGCCGTGAAGTAAACAAAACCGCGGCGCGAAATGTCCTGCCCACGTGTCCCTGCGTATTTTCTCGGGTGGCAAAAAAAACGCGACGCGAAAAAAATGTCGAGAAAAAATAAAACGCCGGAGAGAAACACCGCAGGAAAAAAGAAAAACAGGGACAAAAGAGGAAATCTCGTTTAGAACGCGAATCTGGAAAGATCCAAAATAAACAAAACGGGGTTTTCAGCGCTGGACTTTTTCACTGGGCGTCGAATTGGCTGGTTTGGACGCGAAACCAGCCATGAAATATTCTTGCGCGCCAAGGCATGGGGAAGTGGCTCTGGTGTTGGGAATTGGGGAATGTGGCAAACAGTGGTTTATGATGATAAAATATCTCGTAATTTGTTAGTGACAAATATACATACTGGAAAATTGAATAGTTAAAATAAAGAAAGGAACGGAAGTAGTTGGAAAATAGATCGAAAGAAAAAAATTAAACGCTTAAGGAGTGTAAATAGTTGGAATTAGTTTTGATATTCTTGAAGAAATCGATATAGTATCAAAGTTCTTGAAGGGAAGCTGGTAACAAAAAGTTATAGTATAGAAATGGAGATTTGCTATGGTGAACTGAAGAAAGAAAGGTGGCGACGAAGCGGCGAGCAGCGATTCGAGCGTCTTGTTTATATATAGAAATGGGATTCTCGAAATCCAAACAGAGTTTAAAAACGGCGTCGCCGCATTTGTCCTGTCGGGAATAGGGCAACAGAAACACGGCAGCGACACGAACTGTAAACGGAGAACGACAGCCAGAAAAGGAAATGTGCGCAGACCAAAAAGAAAAAAACACTGGTTCCGGATAATCCAAAAACGGAAGAATCACCCGAAACGGGCGGTGGTTCCATATTTAGATTTCTTTTTTCGCCTCAACGACAAACGGAAATTACGTATTTTTTACTTTTTTCTTACGCCCCGAAGGCAGTGGTGAAAATCGTGTTAAAATTTGAATCAAAATATCGTTTTGATCTTGCTTCAACAACGGTATTGTGACGGATCTTGTCTTATTTCAACAGGTAAAGGAAAAAAAGAAACCACTAACAACTAAAAGCGGTCGAGACTCTTCCGTAGAAAGGAAACGAATAGCTACATATTCTTAGAAACGCTCATAAATAAACAATCAAATCAATCCTTTTTGGAATTCTTCTCCTTTAAAATTTCATAGGCCTTGTCGAGCTTGAATTTCTTTTTCAAGGCGAATTCTAGAATGAAGTATGGGACTAGAATGGAGACCCAAGACAAGAATGTGGCCATTTTACCACGATAAACGTCGACTGGGTCCCTGGGACTCGAGATAATAGCTACCATCTCCTTCGCATATACGTCTGCAGGTGTTGGCTTGTTCTTCTTTGCCATCTGTTGCCTGTACTCAAAGGCCTCTTTGCCCTCCTTGAAGTTGAAAATAGATGTCTCTGGCAAGGGTCTAGTGTCTGCAATATCAGTAGCAACACCACCAGTGACTGCATTTATCACTCTCACTCCAAAGGGTTTCAACTCCAAATGAAGACCCCTCGCATACGAGTGGATAGCAGCCTTTGACGCAGAGTAGATGCTGCCAAAGGGGAAGGATACCAGACCAGCAGAAGATCCAGTGAACATAATCGTACCGCGCGCGTTGATAAGGTATGGAGACAGTTCACGGCACATGTTGACGTGGCCGAAGACATTCACTTGGAAACACCTCTCCATGACTGCGTCGGTGACGTCGAGTGCTGGGAAAGTACAACTCTGGCCGGCGTTGTTGTACAGCAAGTCCAACTTGGGCTCTCCCTCGTCGTTCGTTGGTAAGTGATCCTTCAGGAATTCACCAAACTTGACAATACTAGCAGCATCACTGATGTCCAACTGGTATGGGAGAATCTTCAACTCTGCATACTCCACTGTTAGATCTTCAAGAGACGCCAACCTACGGGCACAGGCATACACTTCGTAGCCCTTCTTCCCCAATTCGATGGTTATCTCTTTACCAATACCAGAAGAGGCACCTGTGACAACAGCAATCTTACCCATTGTTATCCGTATGAGATGTGATAGATGCTTGCCAAGGGAGGCAGGAAACTGATAGGAAACTGACAGGAAACACGAATGAAGCAACCGCCCTTATATGTGTCTATTTCCCCCCCTCATCTACATTTTTTTTTAATGTCAGGAAAGGCGATGATATGTGGGGGAAATAAAGGATCGCATTATTTCCGCAAGCAATACACACTGTCCAACAACAGATGCGCTTGTTTCCGTAGTATATTGATAGTGAATAAATACATGAAGTACGTAATAGTATATTATATTAGATAGAATATTAGAAAAAGGGGACATTATCGATAAATCATGACTGTTGGAAAACATCAGACAAAAATTGTTCTTCCTCAGCGGTATGTAGTGTCTTAGACCCAGCAGCAACTGCACCACTTGGGTTTCTACCACAGTATCTTATTTCGTGATCCTTGTACTGATCGGTTTCCTTCAACATTGTCTGGAGTCTTGGTTGGACATATGACCAAGCACCCATGTTTAGTGGTTCTTCTTGACACCACACAATATCCTCCAAGTTTGAATAGGAGTTTAAGGCGTCACGTAACTGTGCGAATGGGAATGGGTGTACTTCTTCAATCTTGATGAAGGCCGTATCCTTGTTGCCTAGAGTTTCACGTCTCTTGTGCAATGCCGTATATACTTGACCACTCATTAAGACAAGTCTCTTCGTCTCTTCCTTTGTTCCAATGGATTTACCGTGCTCGATATCTTCAATAATCCACTGGAATTTCCCTTCAGTAAACTCTGATAAACTGGATCTAGCTAATGGATGACGCAACAGCTGTTTTGAGAAGAAGAGAGCAAGTGGTTTACGGAATTGACGGTGCTGCTGTCTTCTTATAATGTGGAATAAGTTAGCTGGGGTTGTTGGATAAACAACTTGGAAGTTACAGTCTTGATGCTGTCTCTGTAATTTCTCTTCCGAAGGAAAATATCTTGGATCTTCATTCGCAAGTTGCAAGAATCTTTCTAATCTACCAGATGAATGTTCTGGTCCCTGGCCATCATAACCATGTGGTAGAGATAGAATTAAACCTGAACGTTGTTTCCATTTCTGTTCACCACCAGCAATAAATTGATCTATTATAACTTGGGCAGTGTTGGCAAAATCACCGAACTGTGCTTCCCACATAACTAGATAGTCTGGTGAAGTCAATGAATAACCATATTCGAAACCCATGACACCGTATTCGGATAGGGAAGAGTTACAAATGGAGAAATCTGCCTGTTTGTCGCTCAAGTGTTCTAGTGGTGTATATGTTGCTTCAGATTGTTGGTCATGTAGGACTGCATGACGTTGAGAGAATGTACCTCTCTCGACATCTTCACCAGAGACTCTCACGTTGTGGCCTTCCAATACCAAAGTACCAAACGCTAAGGCCTCTCCAGTTGACCAATCAATGCCTTCACCATCCTTGATGGATTTGCCTCTTTGATTTAGGATTCTCTTCAAGTTTTTGTGAACTTCGAATCCCTCTGGCCATGATGAGATAGCGTCACCAATGTTCTGTAACGTATTCTTTGGTACATTTGTTGGTTCGTGTGGTAAGATTTCCGTTGCTAGTTCCTTTGGCGACTTGAATCCCTCCCACGCGGCAGTTAACCATTCTCTTTGAGTTGGAACGTAGTCCTTAGCCTTTTCAAAGGATTCCTCAAAAAGATTCCAGACCCACTTCTTATGCTCGTCAATATCTTGCTTTGTAAATGTTTTCTCGGAGAGTAACTTGTCTGTGTACACATCAATGACGGATTTCTGTTTGGCAATTTGTTTGTACATTAATGGTTGTGTAAAGGCCGGTTGATCAGTCTCGTTATGACCATGTTTTCTCCATCCAACCACATCGATAATAGCATCCGTGTGGAAGGTATCCCTCCATTCGGCGGCCAAATTGAAAATGAATGTAACAGCTTCTACATCGTTGGCATTACAATGGAAAATCGGCGCATCAATTGCCTTAGCAATATCTGATGGATATGGTGTTGATCTGGCAAATCTAGGGTCTGTAGTGAAACCAATTTGATTATTTGTAATGATATGGATTGTACCACCGGTAGAATATTCAGGTAATGTCAAGAATCCCATGGTCTCATATACTACACCTTGACCAGCAAAAGCAGCATCACCGTGTAATAAAACTCCTAAAGCCTTTGTCTTTTTCTCTAGGTCACCCTTTGCATGTAACAAAGCTCTCGTTCTGCCGAGAACGACCGGATCCTGAGCCTCTAAATGGGATGGGTTAGCCACTAGAGATAAATTGACGTACTTACCTGATGTGGTAGGTCTTTGGTAGTTCATTCCCAAATGATATTTTACGTCACCAGATCCCTCTGCTTCGTTTGTACTACTTGTCCCCTGGAATTCGGCGAAGATGGACTCATTTGGTTTACGGACGACGTTGGATAGGACGTTTAGTCTACCACGGTGCGCCATACCAAGAACGACATCTTCTACACCCAATTCAACAGACCTATCAATTAAGGTCTTGATACCAGGTACCACGGCCTCTAACCCTTCTAGACCAAATCTCTTGTCGTTTGGAAACTTCGTGGATAAAAAGGTCTCGAATGAAGTTGCCCAGATTAACCTGTCCAGTATCTGTCTCTTCTGGTCGATATTGTAGGCAAATGGGTTTTCCACTTCGATTCTCTCTCTTAGCCATTCACATTTCACCTTCGAAGGGATATGAGAATATTGAATTCCGTATGATTGACAGTACAATTTCTCCAGATTATTGATGATATCTCTTAGGGACATTTTCTTCCGACCATCTTTGGCAAATCTAGGTAGAATCCCAGGCCCCAAGTTAATTTCCCTATTCAGGTCCTTCTCTGAGAATCCGTAGTAATCGATGGTCAGTTCTGGTGGAATGGGTCTTGTTTTCGAATCACCGAAGGAGATACCTAGAGGATCGATGTGGGCCTTTAGATGTCCTCTCACTTGGTAGGCTCTACACAATAGTTGTACTTTCAAATGGAAAGTGACATTTTCATCCACGTTACTGGCCAACCCAGAACCAAAAGCAGGGGTTTCTGTCCCCTGAGGGCCGTGAACTAGCAGTGGAGGCGCTTGAAATGCGGTAGATGTAGGCACGTTGTCACCCAGATTCTTTAGATTCTTGAAATATGCATTCCACGATACATGTACTGAGGATGGGTCATTCTGCCATGCCTGGTACATCTCGTCGATATACTGGGCATTTGACGAGGAGAGGAATGTGTCTGTCCCCGTTGTTAGATACCTCCTAGCAATATTGGTGTTACTCACGACCGTAGAATTCGCTGTGAGCACATTACCTCTTCTTAGCAGCGCCTTTTTCAGCAGAATGGTGGTGGTACCACCCTTAGACTTGGATAGCGTCCTTAACATCGGTATTTCAGATGTTATGATATTTTCGGTGGTTGGTTTCAGGCAACTTTAGAAAGACTGCGGCAATATAGTTACTTCTGTTGGAGTAGACTGAGAGTAGAGTGTATATATATACTCTTCTTCCGTCTGGCCAATAAATGCTCGGAACTGGTAGCTTTCAAAGCCTTGATGAGCTTTTCTGAACACTTAAAGTGCGAAATTTGCGGACTTCCAAGACTCGGATCTGATTGGTCAAAAGAAAAAAGTGAGTGTTCCAAGACAGGGAGTTCTACGATACTGGAATAGAGGTTGACGGTTACGTTGTCCTGTGCTTATTAAGCGCGTGTGCCTCTGGTGTTGATATTTTGGAGGATACTGGTGGTGCTTGTTGTTGAAGTTATCTTTCGAAGCAAACCGTAACTTTGGGGGTTATGGCGCTATAAGAATAAGATTTTATGTATATGCGTGTGTACATATGTATAATTATCTGTGTTACCCCTGTGCTGTTGTAAGTTTAATCTTGGCTTACAATATTACTAGTGCACTAGAGTTGAGCAAAAGGAAATTATAACTTGGTATATTGATTTCTCCATTTTCGAATTAATGTCTCATCTGGTTTTATTGTACGGGAGAGGGTGGTTGTTATGAAAGCGAAATATAACCTGTAGTCCCATTTAATTGCATGTGTATGTCCCACCATTTCAGGCTGGGTAAGAATATTGCGCGCTCTGTATAGTATTTATCTTGTTTTTATTATATTATTACAAAACTTTCATATAAGTTATATAAACATGCGTTTCCATCTACTCGGATGGTTTATGATCGATAAACCATTTATCTGTGAACTCCTTCAATTTTTGGGCATCGACATATACCCAGGAGCCTTCCTCATTATAAAACATTGCGTTCTTGTACATCGTTTCTAGGTAGCCCTTGACATCATCCATGATGTTCAATGTCCCCTTCTTGGAATCTTTTATAATAGTCTCTAGCGATACGGGTTTTTCAATTATTGTGTAATAGTCTGGGTATAGTTTCTTCTCAGGTAGTTTTTCAAAGACTTCTGTTCGGCTGTGACCATCCGTTTCATCTTCTAACTTACGCATCTCATCAAACAGTGTTTCGATTTGTGAGAGAAGTTGACTACTCTGGGCTCCCTTATCTGTCTTCTTGTTACTAGAGGCATTGGCTGTAGCTGCTCCATTTTCTAGGTGAATATTTCCTTTGCCTTTGTTCTTTCTTTTACTTTCGACTACCACTTCGTTCTGGAAATTGACACCTGGAATTTCGTCAAGAATTTCAACCTTCTTAGGGGTTACTCTAATTCTCAGTCTTGGTTTTTTCTTGTCTGGACCATCCGTAATTGCAGTAGATGGCTCTTCTTCATCAGGAGTGATTATAGCCTCAGTTAGGTTCGAGGCTCCCCTCTTTCTAGTTTTTCTTGACCTTGAAGGACGCTTTCTGGATTCCGTAGGAGACTCCAAACTTTCATCTTCTAAATGGTTTTCTGTAATCATCGAGGAGTCATTCGTACTGATTTCAGGTGTATTCTCTAAAGTTCTTATCTCTTTATTAGCACCATGCTCAGGTTCCTCTTCATCCTCCTCGATTAATTTTTCTTGTCTGTTACGTTGCCTCTTTTCACGTGCTAAACGTCTTCTCTCAATTGCTTCATCAAGGGACACATCGTCATCTTCAACTGCCTCTAAGAATTGTTCTTCTGTTAGGCCATCGTCGTAGTAGACCTTCTTTGTCTTCCTTATTCTCCCAACGGCAACAGGCTCGGTCTTTAGATGTTTTGTGATATCTTCCGTAAAGACTGATGGTAATTCACTTACTTGTATTAACCTTGGCAATGGTTTCTCTAAGCCGGCAGCCTTTGCAGATTCCTTCTCATGTTCCACCCTATCTTGATCCATCTTATCAAATAGTATTTTTTCCTCATCGGAACGTGCTAAAGTTTCATTCAGTTCATCATCATCCATCTCTGCATCGTCCTCGTCTTCCTCTTTTGAGGTTTCATTTTCGATTAATCGTCTCAAGAAAGCTTCTTGTTCCTCGGATGTAGATTTGTTATCGAACTTACCTGCCTGGATAACTTTACCGTCAATGTCCAATTTCTGCATAGCCCTCTCAAGGATAACTTCTTCAACAGAGTCTGTGGTGATCAATCTTAAAATTCTGACTTCGTTCTTCTGACCAATTCTGTGAGCTCTGTCCTGTGCTTGTAAATCCTGATGTGGATTCCAATCGGTATCAAAGATGATAACAGTGTCTGCTGTTTGTAAGTTCAACCCAAGACCACCGGCTCTTGTAGATAGCAAGAAACAAAAGTATTCAGAATCAGGAGCATTGAAATCCTTTAACATTTCGTTTCTGTCTTCAGTTTTCGTACTACCATCCAATCTCATATATTTGAGACTCTTCATTCTCAAAAAATCTTCCATAATATCCATCACTTGTGTCATTTGGAAAAAAATCAAGACTCTGTGACCTGTTGCCTTAAGCTTAGGCAAGACACGGTCCAGTAGTTCGAATTTACCAGAAACTCGGTACAGTAGTTCTGTATTACTTCTCGACGGGTTTATAACATTTTCCACTTCATCGAAGACAAACGGATGGTTACAAATTTTTCTCAGTTGCATAATCTTGTTATTGAGACCCTTGATACCAGTCTTTGTCGCACCTTCTGCCCCCTCACCGACGAAAAACGCGTTATGTTTCAACATTTGTTGGTAAAGTTGCTGTTGTAAACCTGATAGTCTACACTTGACAACCTTTTCGACCTTGTCTGGAAGATCCTTCTCGACCTCCTTCTTTAGACGACGCAACAAGAAAGGTCTCAGCACTTTGTGTAATCTTCTAATGACCAATAATGTCTCTTCTTCCGTTAGTTCTAACTTTTCTTGGGTCCCTGTGCTTGCAAAAGGCGTATTAAACCAATCCTCGAATGTCTTTGCCGAATTGAAGACCTTTGGCAATACAAAATTTAGCAACGCCCATAACTCTGGTAAGTTGTTCTGTAAAGGCGTACCAGTCAGAATCAATCTATTCCTGGTCTTATAGTAATGTTGGATTGTGTATGATAATTTAGATTGTGCGTTCTTCATCCTGTGACCCTCATCAATGATCATGTGTGCCCACTCATGCTTGCACAGCAGAGACCTATCCTTGATGATGTATTCGTAAGTAGTCAACAGTACGTCAAAGTCACCTATCTTGATCTGATGTTGCATTGAACGTCTCTGGTTTGGAGTACCTTTGTAAACGATTGTGGTCAAACTAGGTGCCCATTTTTCGAATTCAAGTGTCCAATTTGTGATTGTCGAAAGAGGAACCATGACCAAGAAGGGTCCGTGGTCGTTCTTCATCTCGTATAGGTATGTGATCAACGAAATGGACTGGATAGTCTTACCAAGACCCATTTCGTCTGCCAGGATACCGTTCAGGTGGTTGTTGTATAGGGAGACCATCCACTCGAGACCCTTGATCTGGTACTCCTTCAATGTACCCCCGACTAAGATCGATGGTTGTTTAGTCACTGGCTCCTGGACCCTGTGTGCGACTTCGTAGTAGTCGATCTTCTCTCTTTCCTCATCGGTTAGCGGAGTCACTTCTTCACCTCTCAGCAATTTCGCCTCGTTCTGTTGAACTCTAACGGCCTGAGACAGAGAGTCCAAGAAATTGTTAGTCTGTCTTAACAACTGTGTGATTCTAGTATCCTTTGTTTGGTCCAGCAATTTCAAGTACGCTTCCTCATCGTTGGATTTCAACGCCGCCAAACGTTGTTTCGCGGTCCTCTCAATCCTCTTCTGTTCATCTCTTTCAATCTGGCCGTGGGCCGTGTGGCATAGCTTGCCGAACTGGGCACACCTGTCGCGACGTGTCCACTCGTTATCTAGTCTCTCCTGGATGGATTCTGTGATGGTGTGAATCCTCTGCATATGCAAGTTTCTCTCGCGCTTCCGCTTCTCGAGCAGTTGCTGTCTCTCCAGTTCCTCGGCGATCCTTGCTGTTTGTGGAACAATTACTTTACTTCTGACTTGGACGGACCTTTGCGCCGCCATGGTGAATGGGGAGTCCCGCAGTTCTTTGATCTGGTGGTGCGCCTGGCTCGTGACGTTGTTTATGAGCTTGAGTCTGAGGGATTTCTGTTTCGTGAGCAACTTGAGCCCCTTAAGCTCGATGAGCGCCCGTAGCTTCAACTTGTCTATCCCCGAGGGCAAGTCGTCCTTTGTGAGAAACTCGAGCGAGTTACCGAGGGAATACGTTCCCAGGTTGCCCGGTAGCCTTTCAAGGTCATATATTCTCTTTGCGATCTGGCGGGAGACCATCTCCTCTGTGTCGGTGTGGCCCATCACCGAGTCCTTCGCGTTGAGGAATTTGTCTAGAAGGCCCAGACTCCTTGCATTTTCGTTGAAATCCAGCGACAGTTTCACGGGAGACAGGCGCTCTGTACACGTCTCATCGTCATGGGTTCCCTCAACGGCGGGCTCTGAGGACGACGATAACAAATCCGCGGGGAAATCCAGGTCTCTTTCCAGTAATTGCAACGCGACCAACTGCTTCGAAAGCACGTCATCGTCATATGAATCTATCCCCTGGGTGTTCTCTCTCACGAGCGCCATGCTTCTGGCGTACTCCTCCTGGTCTGCAGAAATCTGCGCGAAGACCCTCTCTATCGCGTCAATCTCCACCTTGGTGCTGGCTATATCAGCCTTAAACTGCTCCGTGGAGCCCTTCTTCCTGAGGTCCAGCGCCCTGTCCCCCAGGGACTTGTCGTATATGGCCTTGTACCTGTATATCAGCTGCTCCAGTTGGTCCAGGGACTCAGGCTTCGGTATCTCCACCACGGGGCTACCTGCAGCACCACCAGCCACATCCTTAGCAGTCACAGCAGCGGGCACGGCACCGACAGTCGCAGAGTTCTCTAGCATGCCTGTCTGTCTTGTCTCGTTGGCAGTCCTGTGGCCAGCGAAGCCTGTATCAAAACAAGATTAGCCGCCATAAGAAGCGTAAGACTGTTGACGATCACGAAATTGAGGAAAGGGCAGAAATTTCCCTCCGCGCATAAAATGCCGCTGTGGGGTTTGGGTTTTTCTGCGGAAAACCGGATCACGTGGGGTGTGGCCGGGTGGCGTTTGTTTGTTGCGGTGTCTGGGTTTTCTGTTCTTTGCTGGGCGGCTATTCGGCGGTTCCAGTGGTCTACGGTCGTGGAGGTGGGGAAGTATCGTGAAGGGTCGAGAGGGTGGTTGCTCTTGATGGGTTGGAGTGGCATGTCTTGTTTGTGTTGCTTGGGAGCGTCGAGAAGGGGGCTATGTAGTCGGAAATCTGAGAGAGAGTGTTCCGCTCTGGTATCATGTATTATGCATCTGTAAGTTGTGTTCAGAACCATCTCAGGTCCGTGTAGTACACTCTTTGTTCCATGTACAGTAACAACTGTCGGGTATATAAGTACAAGGTTGATTTGTAGAAAGGACGACGGGATGTTAGCGTAGACCAGGGCAGACCACTCGGGTACTCTCCCTACGAACTAATAGGGACACAACTCGTAACACTGTAGCCAGGTTACTTTATCTTGAGACGGCATATCCATGTCGACAGCGGTTCTCGGACGATGCAGAGGAACGCCCACCAGGTTATTTATCTGATAATGGAGGGACCGAGGCAAGTATTATTGCCATGATCAAGACTGAATAATATGCAACCTGGCCCAAATGTCATATACTACACCTAATGCAGCAGTTTTCCAAGGTCACCCTTGCCGTTTGCACTTGTTTACTATTTACTTTGGTGCTGGGGTGTTTGAGTACTTGGCATTTCCACTCCCTTACAACAATATATAAAACGTTAGACCAAAACTAGACCCTTTCGTCGACATGCCCAAAGGGTCGCTGGGTGTGGTTGCTACGAGATATACAGTTATATCTACGTGTATACACCCCTGTACAGGTGTTGTGGCAAGAAATTGCTGCTGACTACAGTCCTCTGGAGCACACAGCGCCGCACATCGCTGCAGTCACCACTCATACCGACTTACGCCGTACCCAGCATTTCTAACACCTGCACTCTCAACTCCCGCATGACGCAGCTCTTGAGACCTCTTGCCCATGGCATCAGCGGCATCAACGCCATCAGCGGCAGAAACGGCGTTCTCAGCAATTTTTCAATACAAAACATTGCGAATTGTAAAGGCTTCTTTATAAATAGAAGCACTATCGTACGGGACGAGAACTGCTGCGCCAAGCTCTGCATACACACGCTCGCACACACACGCACACAGACACAAGAGTGGCTGGATAGAGAACATGAATACAGGTTTCACTTTCCCTCCGGCTGCGCAGGACAACGCCACAGCAGCCTCCGACAGAGAGGTTGTGATCACGATACCCAGCGAGCACGATACTATACCACAGGAAAGCAACACACTGCAGGCGGGCAATACATTACACGGGGAAGGTAACGGGGTCCCGTTGCCTGGGACTGGATTTAGGTTTCCTCACCCGACAGCAAATAGCAATACGATGGGTAATAACACAATAGAGGCGTCTGAAATACAGTTCCCTGTGATTGATATCCCATCCCCAATAGAGATGCCAAAGCGGATCGTTATAGACAACAATAACGCCACCAACACATATGATAATAACGCCGGCACTATACAGATACCGTCTGTTGATAATATGGATGGTGGTTTTGCCGGCTATACTACTACACGTAATGTTGACAATTCCCTCCCTCAAAGAGGGCATAATAGTACTAACAGTGTAGTCCACAGTAACATCGGCACAGTTCAAACCGATATCCCTCCGGTGCAAACTAATATCCCTCCAATACAAACTAATATTCCTCCAACACACAGTGTTACACCATCGGTACAAGGCGTAGAGCCCACTGCGGAGACGATACCTAATGAGTCGGCAAACAAGGCCGTCGCAGAAGAGTATGTGACAAACCTGAGGCACCAGATGGCAACAGACTGGAAGAGCCCGTCTGAATACGCGCTACATATACTGTTCACGAAATTTATCCGTCACGCGGAGAATAACCTCAATATATGTCTGCAACACCCTGTAACGTCTGAGCCACCGATCGTGGAGATACTCGGGGAAGGCGTAGATCCTGCATTCGATAAGATTATAGAGTCCCTTGGACACATCGCCAGAAAGAAACCTAAACCTGTGATCGACGCAATGATGTTTTGGAGGAAGACTAAATCTGAGGCTGCAAACGTTGCCGCAGAGGAATTGAGGCAGTTAATTAGGGACTACGAGACCGAGGCACCCATGAACAATACAGCTGCCACCGCGGCCACATCCAATGCAGCGATCCCGCCGGGGAGGGGGCTCAAATCGCGTTCCTCGACGACCAATCTTTTGCAACGATCCACAAGTGGAATATCTGTAAAACAACTTCCGAAACCTACCAGAACAGTCTCGTCCAAATCGGTGCTCACCAGAAAGATCTCATCAAATAACGACACGACAAGGCTGATAGAATTGCAAAATATCATCGAAAAGAAGAAAATTGACGTGTTGCAGTCCGATAGAAAGTCCCTGATCAGCATATACATCCTGTGCCGTGTTCTCATCGAGATAGTAAGACAGGCACCAACAAACACAGACGAGGACATTGGCGAGAAACTGGAAGAAATCGTCTTCACACAACTAAAGATTACAGACCCGGTGTCCATATCGTCCAGCGTCATCAAGTCATGCAATTGGAACTCGTTTGCTGAATTGTTAGGCTGCATGTCCGAGAGGAAATTCTTATCAGTTAGTGATAGGTTTATAGCGGAACTGGAGAAAATACCGAAGAATGTCTCCCAGCAGGCAGAACCCAGTGTTCACTTGTTAATTTTGGGAATGCGTTACCTTCACTTAAAAAATTATCCCTTGGAAGTGTTCGAGGAGAGCGCTGACTTTATGAAGAGTATCACGAAATTTTTCGCCAAGACCGACAATCTAATGATATCACTGGCGTACGCAGAAGTGACAAACCAGTTATTACTGTCCCTAACAGGTAGACTGAGTGCAGAGGTAAACCATCCGACGTGGGTAGAGGCTATGGAGACATTATTAGTGTGTGCCAAAAAATTATTGGCCGACTCTAAATATTGGGCACATGGTTTCAAATTGACTGTATCAATATTATGTGCGTCACCGCCTCAACTTTTCACAGAACAGTGGGTCAATCTCCTGGTGAGCAGTGCTGGTAAGATTAAGAACAAAAATCTGAATGAGAGGGTAATATTTGCGGTTGGTGTCTCAAGGCTACTATGGGTGTATCTATATAGATCATCTGAGACACTCAATAACACTATCAGGACTCTCAACAAACTGATACATTTATACGTGAACAGTAAGAAGAAAGAACAATGGTTTAACACCGACTCTCTTCTTATAAATCCATTGACCGATGGGTTAGTATCTGTTGGTTATGTGCATCCTGAGTTTTTAATGGAAAACGTAATGTTACCATTAATAAAACAATCATTCAATGGGAACAATCTCGATATTATTCACTATGATAAGCTGATATTGGCCATTAATACTTATCAAAAATTCCTAATGACTAATGAACGACCCGACTTTCCTGACACAGACAGTAGATCGTACCAGATGAATTTAAACAAAGTTTCAATCAAATCAAGCGATCCGCTATACTCAGATCATGAGGAAATATGCCACTACATTTATAAGCTCTTCTTACTGTTAGACTCTAGCATCGGCTCAGAAGTGTGGTCGCCAGAAAATCAGCACCAGAAACAATCATCTACACCATTTAGCTCTTTCTCCTTTAGTTTTTCAAATGATAGTGATAACAATATCCAGAGAAGCAATCTAAATTTCACTTTGTTCTCTATTGTTATCGAGACAATTCCAAGCTGTATCACTATATCGAACAAAATCCCTTATAAGTCAACGATAGAGATTCTGACAAGGAATGCCGTTCATAACAACTCCAACATTGCAGCAAGTGCAAAAACTGCTCTGAAATATCTCGCGTCAAAGAAAAATCCATATACCTTCATAACCTGGTTTGCAAAGTATTCTTTTGATTTCGATGAAAAGACACAATCTAGTTACAATATGGCATACCTTTCCTCAGACGAGTATAGTACACTATTGTTATTATATGTTGAATTACTAGAATGTTGGTTAGAAGAATTCCATTCGTCAAAAAATGAAGAAATAAATAAGGGAATGGGATTAGATGGAATTCAACTAATGCCACTGGTTGGAGAATCAGAAGAAATCCTTGAAACAGAAAGACTTGAATGGAAGAACATTGTCACAGTGGTTGAGGAAGTAGAAGGAAATGGTCTATTCTTCTTATGCTCTCATGATGCAACCGTAAGGAAAATGGCCATCAGGATATTAAAGATAATATCTAAGTTTGACGAGGCTATGGTGAGCAAGACTGAGAAAATGTCGTCTGGACACTCCAGGTCATCATCTTTTCATTTTGCAGCAGATAGAGGGAACAGACTTATTGATTTCCTTAATGACGCTAATATTAACGCTTTAATAAGCCCTCATAAGCTAAACTTAAGTGCGGTGGAAAGGAACAGGCTTGCAAAACTTCATTCAAAATTTAAGAAGGGGATATTAATCAGGCTGGCTGAATCATCTCACGGTGTTGATGCCGCACTATGGCAAAGGGCCTTCCCAAGGCTGCTCATTTTTGTTTTTCAGTCCTCACCAGTAACCATGGCATTATGTCGTTCTATTGTTTGCATTAGGTTGGTTCAGGTACATGAAATTATCCTAAGGATAGCAAACAATCCGGAATTCAAACCACCCAATATACTACCAGAAACAATTGTAAATCAGTGGAAATTATATTTAATTGCAGCCTGCACCTCACTCACATCTACCACCGACCAAAAACTGCATATTCCAACAAATACTTTCCAGCATGGTAGGAAAAAGAGTCAACAAATATTCACCGTCCAGCATCAAAAGATCAAGTCAGCGAAGGCAATTTTTAAGATGGTATTACCTTTACTGAATTCTAAGAATCCTCTTGTAAGGGAGGCTACTATTACAGGCTTGAGTTCTATGAATGTGAACATATACAAAACATATATCGAAAGTGTGGATAGCTTACTAGTAAGCTGGAAGGATGATAGTCCAAATAACCAGACAAGAATTGAAATGTTTCATATCTTGACAATATTGCCTAGATTTTTAAAAGAGCCAGTTATTGTAGAGGACACATGGATATTAAGAAGGATGTCAGAGTTTCTAAAGCATACAAAAACATTTCTTGAAATTGATTCGATCCAGAGCTCTTATGAATATCAGCCATTGAGAAGTTATTTTGCAGAATTGTTAGCTAGATACTATTCAGCTATCCGTGAAAATAAATTGGTTAATGAACTGTTCCCGTTTCAAGCACGTGCATCTTGTTTTAATTATTTGAAAGAATGGTGTGGTTATGGTGAGAGTGCCCGCATTGCTGGAGATAGATATAACCATATGATAAACAAAGCAGGCAATACAAGAGACAGAACATCTATTTCTGCAGGTATTGAATTTCAACGAAACAGATTGGAAGTAATAGCATTGGAAGCCATGGTAATACTGTGCTCAGAAGCAATCACGGAGATATTAGAAGACAAACCCAACCCTCCGATCATCCTATCCTTTGATATTAGTGGGCTATTGGCGTGGATTGAGGCACTTTTCAATTCAGATAATGAAAATGTAAGAAATCTAGGCATTCATGCCTTAGAAAACTTACTTGAAAGAAACACTAAGAATGTCCAGCTGTTTAAAGATGTTGCAGTACAATGTATCTCACCTCATGATCATCCTTATGTTTCGGTCTTTTATTATATCACTCTATGCAAAACAGTTTTAAAGCTGGATGATTTGATTTTGGAAGAAGATGAACTGGTCTCGCTAGGATTATATGGTCTCGTCTCTGATAAGGAAGATACAAGAACCTACGCTGTCGATTTACTGTCTGCCGTTGAAACTAAGTTACACAGTTCTTCTTACACCAAGGTTTTTAAAGAGCGTTTGGCAAATTCATCCAAATCTGTCTACAAATCAACTGCTATTGAAATATCTACGATATTCGTCGAGTTATTATCATCTGATCTATGTCTCAGAATATTTTCCAGTTTAGTTCGTATTCTAGATCTTTTCCCATTCGAGATTAAAAGAGATCTATTAATACTGATGGTGCCTTGGGTCAACAAGTTCGCCTTGAAGTCGATAGACGACCTAGATACGTATATGGTTCTGAATAACTTATTCTACGTAACCGTGGATTTAAATAATAGATTACCGAAGGAAGTCGAACAGTTATGGATCTCGTTGGGTAAGGGTAATTCTTTCCAAAATATCCAAGTCTGTTTGGATTATATCTTAGAAACATCTGTTAATCATAGAAACCCAAACTTTGTTCAACAAGCCAGAGATGTTGTTTTATATTTAGCGAACATCCCGGGAGGTCTTGGTTTAATCGATACCTTATTAAATAATTTAGAGCCAAGATCCATGATACCAAGCTCTAAACATGCGACAATAGGACCAGCAGACACAGAAGATAAATTTTCATTCATAGGAAATATTTGGGAAAGATTGAATTATAGTGGTAAGGGGGTTATTTTTTCCAAAACCCAATTATCAATTATATTCCTCGCAAATCTTCTGACAGATATCAACGACTTTGTAAAAACGAAGTTACCTACCCTACTTCATATCTCAATTTGTCTTTTGGACCATTATGTCCCGCTAATTCAGGAAAGTGCCGCTAGGATTGTGGGAAATCTTATATTTGGGCTAGCACCAACACACGAAAAATCAGAAGAAACTGTCGACTTATTAAGGAATAAGCGGATGCTTTGGTCATACGACAATTTAGTCAAGGATAAAAAAGGCGGGCGTTCTCCCAAAACCATGGATTTACTTATTAGAAACCTAATAACCATATTCTTCGAACAAGAGGATTTGCAAAATAGTTGGCAACGAACCTCTCTGAGATGGGCAACGACATGTCCTGTTAGACACATCGCGTGCCGTTCTTTCCAGATTTTTAGATCATTACTCACATTTTTGGATCAAGAAATGCTACGGGATATGTTACATCGACTCTCTAACACAATTGCTGATGAAGATGTGGACATACAAGGTTTTGCAATGCAGATTTTAATGACTCTCAATGCAATCATGGCTGAATTAGACCCCACTGATCTTATTAGCTTTCCTCAATTATTTTGGTCATTAGTTGCCTGTCTCAATAGTGTTCATGAGCAGGAATTTATCGAGGTACTGTCCTGTATCACCAAATTCATATCAAAGATTGATCTGGATTCTTCTGATACAGTGCAATGTCTAGTTGCTACTTTCCCCTCGAATTGGGAAGGTCGTTTCGATGGTCTACAGCAGATTGCAATGGTAGGCCTTAGATCGTCTAACTCTTTTGAGATGACGATTAAATTTCTTGATAGATTAAATCTATTGAAATACAGCAGGATCGTGGCTGATTCTGAATCTCGGTTACTATTCGCACTGATCTCCAATCTTCCCCGTTTTTTGCATGCAATGGATCAAAAAGACTTTTCCTCAATTCAAATGTCCGCAGATGCCTTAATATCCTTGGCAGAAGCTAACAAAGAACCTTCACTTTCTCGTCTTGTGGATTCCTTAGCGAAAAATAAGTTTCGCTCTAAAAAAGATTTTTTAAGTCAAGTGGTAAGTTTCATATCTAGGAATTATTTTCCAAAATACTCTGCCCAAACGTTGGTTTTTCTTCTAGGCTTACTATTAAATAAGTTAGATTGGCTGAAGTTGGAGTCTTTAGAAATTTTAAAGTACGTTTTTCCATTAATGGACCTAAGCAGACCAGAATTTACAGGTGTTGGTGCAGATTTGATTTCCCCCCTATTAAGGTTATTATTGACCGACTATGAAATTCAGGCACTGGAAGTATTGGATTATGTCCCCGATGTTTCAGGAAGTAAAATGGACAAAGATGTTCTGAGGATAAGTATGGGTAATAGGGACATAAAGAGTGATAATAATACAACAACAACGCTTTTTGGTTTGCCTGATGAAAGTGGTTGGTCAGTTCCTATGCCAACTATGACGGCAGCCACCACGCGTCATAATGTCCACACTGTTTTCATGTCATTCGCAAATAGTACAAATACCGAGGATAATTCAGAAGATAGTAGCAACATCGATGAAGTTGTTAAATTCCATCAAGATGTTGATTATGGCCTGAATCGTATGGAGACTATAGAATCACAGATTCCTGAGGAAAAGGATGCCTCTTTGAGCCATATGTGGGCTGAGTTAGATAATCTGGATAGCTTTTTCACTAAGAATACCGCATCATCCATTATTCGTCAAAGGCCCGGAATGAATATACCGCATGACAGATCTGGTTCAGTGGACACAACACATACAGAACAAACATTCACACTGGAGTCGGCTCCTCAATTGTATGACAACAAGGTGTCAGTTATTCTCAACAAAAGTTTGTCACGGGCCCCGTCAAATGTTTCTTTCAAAAAGTACCTGGCAGATTCATTTGCATCAAGTATTGGAAATGAGAGTAGGTCCCCTCAGGATTATTCTAAAAATAGTGTTATAAACACTCCGCTTTTCAATAGTCCAAGCTATTTAATATCGGGAAATACTTCCCCGGTTAATGGTTTAACTAGCCCAAATCTACGTCCAACTGAAAACAAGAAGTCATCAAAGGGTATAGGTAAACAGGAAAGACCTCAAAAGCATTATCATCTTCCTCGCTTCTAACATTTTTAATTATATAGTAGGTTGGTTTTATAGATATAAAAGAAGGGTTTACTTTCATCTACTTGTCATATAAGTGTAATTTCACCCTGACTTGTGTATAAAATATTGAATATATGGTAGGGGGATATTTTGTATAACTTCTTTCATTGATGGATATTGAAAAGAAACATACTGTTTATATCATTTTATTAGATATAAGATACATACATGATCATTACATTATTAGATACATATTAGATACATATTAGGAGGGAAAAAAATATTATAACACTAAAGGATTAATTAAAGAGTGTCAGAGAATGTTAACAAAGATTATCTATTAAGACAAGCATCATTGCTTGTTAACTGCCAAATTATTAGCATTGAGGGTATCCAATGTTACTATTTGCGGTCACTATTGTCAGGGTCATTGGTATGTGTCGTGTTAAAATTTGTATTTTTATTGTCATCAGTGTTATTATCGGAAATATTATTTTGATTGACATATCTCCCAAATAATTGGGCATCTAGCTGATCGAATACATTTAAAATACCCTGGCTATTATCAAACGGCTCCATTTTAACTGATGGTATGCTTGGGTTGGTAATATTATTACTGTTGTTATTATTATCACTTACCTGTTCCTTATTACCGTTGACATTTTCTTGTGAGAATAAGTTTGAATCTGTAAATGTGTCAAACGTTGGAGTAGTCATGCTTGGTGCAGCAACTCCAAATAGTTCATTTTGGCTCCCATCAAAACCAAACATTGGATTAGTTTTACTAGGTTCTGTCTTTATGAAAAGATCATTTTCCAGGGAGGGCTTCCCCATCTGCTGAGAATTGTCCATATCAGCTGTATTCGTATAATTCGATTCGATAAATTGAGATTCGGAAGTTTCTGCACTAGGACCCATGTTTGAAAGTGTAGGGACATCCTTAACAAATTTTTCTAAGTTATAACTTGAAGTTTGGCTCACATCAGACGGCGCACTGCTATTTGGATCTGATAAACCAACATTCTTATGTCTAGGCGATAAATGCATTGTTGTCATCTGGATAGTCTTGGTATTCAATTTTTCAAATATTTTATTTAGGATATTGTAAGTTCTATTGGCAGCCATACTGGTATCTTTTAACTGGATCAAAACATTCCTCCCAGCCTCGGCATCCTTTAATACTTCGTAGTATTCACGAGCACTATCTTTATCGGGCAACTCAGCTTCATGTATATAAAATAATAAACCCGCAACAGAGTAGAAGATGGTGTAACACGCGTACCAATACGAACCAGATATTAGATTCTTACTAACCATTTCTTGTGCCATCCGAATTACAGTTCTAGCTACAGTAATCGAATTCCGAGCTCGTTGCAGAGACAATGGATCTGCATCAGCAGCTGCAAAATTTCTAGAAAGATAGTGGATGAATGGTCTATAGAGAATAATCTGGACATGCAGAAACGATAAATGCAATAACCTATTGGCTCTTTCATATTTCTGTGGGACCATTTGATTATTTGGTTTTAATTCTGGGGGCAGTT
The DNA here is from genome assembly GCA_003708865.2 of Kazachstania taianensis. Lineage (NCBI taxonomy): Eukaryota > Fungi > Ascomycota > Saccharomycetes > Saccharomycetales > Saccharomycetaceae > Kazachstania > Kazachstania taianensis. The sequence goes on along the minus strand of PPOK02000005.1, from coordinate 72,448 downwards.
CATCGGTCCATTGCTTTAATTGCAACTCTAAATTAGTTACTGTCTCATGGGAGATAACATTATTTGTCTTTTTGATTGGGTACAGTCTCCTCACGATAGTATCTAATATTATTAATAGCTTTGTATGGTAATTTGCTATTCCAGCGCTTGATAATGCCCCCTTCTGGTTTTCTGGAAAGTAGCCTTCTTCAGTGATATTTTCATCCGAGAGTTCAACAGGCAATTCTTGGTCAAAATCATCTGGCGAGATTGATCTTGGTAAACCCAGCATTGCGTTAACATAGATGTCCAATTTATAGATTGTGTAGAATAATCTTTTTCTCATCTCGATTTGTATTGGTGTCAAGCCACTTGCTAAAGTAGCCTTTCTATGAAAACCTTCTCTAAGGACACTTCTCATGGCAACTCCGATGTATGCATAACATGTAGAAAGACGTGCCGAACATTGTAAGAAGATAAATAGCATCAACACTGTTTGGATAGAGTTCAGATCTCTAGTATTAGTGATATCAATTAATTTTCTGGCGGCAATAAAATACTTATAACCTTCATCCTGCAAAAAATTATTTTTATTTAGAGGGCTTTGCTTGTTGGTAGGGCTTTGTTTGATATCTCTATCTTCGATAGATTTTGAAAACAGGGCTCCGACTGCCATCGTAGAATAGCATAAAGGTAAGAATTTCATTTGCTCCGGGGTATAGTTATTAGGATCGGTTTCATAGAGCGCCTCTAGTTGTTTCAGAAATGAGGGCCTGTGGTAAAACCTCAATAGTACACAGCAATGTTCCCAGGTGTTTTTCACAAACTGTAAAGCAATTGGTTTTGGAGGTAGTATTATCTTAATCTCTCTACCCATTTGATAATTTGAGGGCGTATCTCCTTGATCCATCGTATCTAGAGAAGTGGTGCTGGTATTTTTCCCACCCAAGATTCCATTATCAGGGGTAGAATACCGCGGTGATTGTAGTTGGTTGGATGGAGAGGCACTTGTATCGTTAACAATCAGAAAATATTCCTTTACAGCATCGTCGAGGAAGGTGGATGTTTCGCCTTTGAAGTTGTGTAGAATTTGTAAGAAAGTGGGTATGTCGATAGAGTTGATATCAGGCATCCCAGGTAATATTTCGTTGAACAACTGCTGGTACTTGTTGAGTTGATTCTGCAATTTTGTAGACTTCGTGGTATATTTTCTTGGTGCTTGATTGGAAGAGCTACTTGCACTGTTAGCGGTGACTGGCATAGTCTGTTGCGATAAAGTACCCGCCATATTCTTACCCTTAATCTTCTTCACGTTGCTGGTGTTCATGGTAGGACTGTTGGCAGTAATATTTGACACATTAGCAGTGTTAATCGTGCCAGTTAGTTGGTCGATATTTAAGGATCTCTTCGTGGGTTGGTTATAAGTGCACTCGTAAGAGTACACCGTACAATGTATACATGGCTGTTGACCGTCACATTTTACCTTCTTTTTTCTACACTCATCACAAGCCCTTGTGACTCTTCTCCTTTTGATCTGCTGTTGCTGCAAGTGCTGTGGTTGCTGCGATTGCACTTGCATTTGTGCAGTTTCTGGAGGATTGTATTGCTGTACGGGCAGGCCAGATTGCTGTTGTTGTAGTCGCTTCGGCATGCTTGATTCTCGCACAGTGTGGTCTTGTCGTGTTGAGTAAGCTGGGGCTATAGATTACTTTCTGATTTGCACAGTATCGTTTGTTTGTTGTTTGCTATTGTCGTGGTGCTGCTAGTAGCTTCTGTTTCTCTTTTTCACTTGCTCTTCACCTTTCTGTAACTTTCCTTAAGATCGTTAGCGATTACTGCAACTGGGAGTCTCGGTCGGTAGTAAAACTGAGTGATTTGGCGAGGTCCAAGGGTCAGGAAGTAGTCATCCATTGGAAAAGTTCCAAATTGGTGCCATATTGAAAATGAAATAAAAACACGACATTTGAATTTTAGGGTTTTCAAAGAATACAACTTAGGGTTTTGTCTTTGCTTTTTGGTTTGGAAATTCTCAAAAAAGGTCTTTAAAGGTGGTCGGGCACATATAATATAGGCTTGCCTTATGGTTCTAAGAGTATCGCCCAGTTCAATAAAACAAATTGTAGTATTCTCAAGTTGTAAAAATCCCGGAATCCAATATAAGGATATGTCCTTGGATGCTAAACCACATTTATCTATTACGACAATACACCACCGATACGGTCAAAGCAAATAGGTAGTTTTTGCTTCAATACAACCTTGTGTATAGAATAATTCATAGTACAGGAACATAAAAGGCTAGCTATTTTGTATGAAGTTCTTAAAATGAACTCAATGTAGAAGTCAAGAAGAAGATTTAGATACTCATTATGGATTCATATAAAAAAAAGAAAATATGAGCAATTCAAAAGAATAAGTTGTTTATAAGTCATATAATAAAAGGGATATTATCTTAGTGTTTTAGTATATAGGGGAACATTTACTGTGTAGGAATACCTGATCCGGATATTAGAGTATAAAGTATTTTTCTTACATTTAAAAGAATAACGTAATATTCACTTGGTTTTCGGCAAAGCTGTAGGACTTCGAACGAAAGAAAAGAGCTTATGAACAACCATATTAACCCCCTGTTGGGCGATATTTAATCAGCCTGCTAAACTAGATACATATAATGCTGGCGTCAACCACTAGATTAGGTATGCATAAACAGTATGTTCTCTGAATTCGATTAGGAGTTGTCCTATTATCTTATTTGAATATGTCATAGATAATTTTGAACAAGGATACTTTATAACACAATAAGGAAAACATCGCCACCAGTATTAACAAAAAGAAAGAAACGATCATTCCCACCAGGTGGGCTCATAGCTACTCGGTATGCAAAAGAAGATTTTATCAGAGATATCCTTAATATTGCTCGGTTAATTACAGATGGAGTTGTCTATTCGAAAAGATGTGATGTAGTGGTGCCGAGCAAGGAAAATAATATGTTTAACATTAAACTCATAGAATTATTTCACCCGTTTGCAAAAAAAATTCATATTTCTCCTATACTTTACAGGTCTTGGATAAATTTTTATAGTATTACAGATCACCAATCATTTTATTTCACCTGGTATTGTCGCATTTGGGTGTTTCTAAGTTGACGACTTTATCCTGTGGGCGTTTTCTTGGCAAAACAAATTTAAAGTTTGTTTATTTTTTCTACGGTTCAATGACCTTCTGGCGTGCAAATGGAATGGAAGAAAAAAACAATCTAATAATATACTGTGTTAGTGTGATTCTACCTATGTATAAAAGGACAATTTTTTCCTAAGATAAAAAGTCTATGTCTAGAAACGTCTCGAATCACGATTATCTCACACTACACATCATAGGTATTCTTGTTCAGGAGTCAAACCATATACAATTTTATACAAGATAATTGATTTTATTATTAGCATCCGTCAACAAACGAAATTTTATATCCCAAGACTTTGAGTGGTGCAAAACACCCCCTAAGTTCCAACTGCATTCATCTTCATTTTAATGTCGGTGTGAATGGGCCTTTGTTTCTCCAGGTTAATGCATCCCTCTCCTTTTATTATAACCAACATAGATTACGTTTGCACAAGATATAAATCAAAAGTTTAGAACGAAGAAAACCCTACACTATGTAATCATTTGTATTTTCACAGAAAGTGTGCTTCCGTTCTCTCATACAGCACTACAATAACTCACGATATAAAAAGGGGAATTTTTTCATCTCTATTCATGATTTCTTATACACTTTATATGAAAACGACCTCCATAAGTGTGGGTATATTCATATACCACGGAACAAGTCTAGCCAACTGAAGGCGCTACTAAAACATTTGTAATCTCCCTCCCAATCCAAGAATGTCACATAACCCTAGACTTCCCTTTTTCCACTGCGAGTTGCGACCATAATTCCTGAGATAAATTGGTTTATATAGTGTGTATTCCACTAAAATATTAGCTTGCTTCGTTAGAAATGTCAGAAAGAAATCCTCCAACAATTTTTACTTTGCGATTTGAATTAAACAAATAAATTGATCTAAGATCAACGGTTCTCATGTTACTATATAGTAAATAGTTAATAAACTGGGCCAATTCTTCACTGAATAGAGTATTATCGCTATGTTTGACTTGTAACTCCAAAGAAAAAAGGATCCAATCGATCTTATGAAAAGCACCATTATTAATATTGTTATTGTTAGCTTTCGTTGAGTTGGGAAATACAAACTTAACATTAGCCCATAAAGATTCACGTGACATTGAACTCAGGTTTACAGCGACATGTGTTGCATTTTGAAAGTCGAAGACTACTACATAATTTGTAGTGAGAGGTTCATGAGCATTCGTTACCATTAAAATGTTAGTTATCCTAGTGACGTTTGTATGGCATAGCGTAGTGTCCATAATTACTTCTGGTAGTTGAATTGATTGTATGGTTTTGTCTATATCATTTACTAACCAACTTTTTGGTGTAATTGGGACCTTGGTACTGTAAGTAACATTGACGCCCGCACTTAGAATGCCTATAATAGTAGATCATTATACTTGAATTTTGATTTTCCGATCTGGAATGGACAACATCCACACTACAGCTACTGCATTGGGTACGAGTTCCTTTGGGCTGTATAAACATGAATATCACTTATATCTACAGTGCAATGTCTTGTATTTAAATGTACAACCATATAAAAGAAAGGTTACGAACTTGAGTATTCTCCCATAATTACGGTAGTTAATTGAGTCGATGTTTTCAAGCCCACTTGAGCAGTCTTTTATTTCTGTTATAGTCCCCTATCTGCAATGTATTATTTCAAATCCTGTAAGACGATCTGTATAACAAATTTGAGATGCTGAAATCTAACTTTCAATCAATATGAGGCGGTTAAAATGATTAGATGTAAATGAAAGTGTCAAATAGCTTCCAAGTTATGTTTTCTTCAATATTTCAGATGTCAGGTTAGTTACACAGTTTGAAGTGGAGTCGTATATAGTACGGAGTGAGAAGGGATATTGATTTCCTTTTCGAAAACTTGCGTTTTCTTTTTAAAATATCAGTATGCTCAGGTGAAGAGGACTTTGTGCTGTCGTCTATCCCTAATATCTAAATTGTGGTCCCAATGTGGTTCATATTTTACGTTCCCCATACAACATTGAGTTTGAGTATACACATGTTAATGTTATGCCACGATGGAAATTCAAACTTTTTGCATTTTTATTCAAGTGCAAAAGTGTATACCAGTCAGTAAGTATGTTGCGTTGCTTGGAGAACTAGCGGGTACTACGAGAGAAGAAGTGTGTATCCGTCTAAGAATAATAAGGATACGACAGTATGTATGGATATTCTTAAAATTCTCGAATGTGAAATAGTTTTCACCATTTTCTCCATAAAAAAAATTTAGTGTGAAATATATGTACCATACATTACTGCATAGGTGATGTGTTGTCGTGTAATAGTCCGAAAGCACAGGATTCTTCTAGTATGCATAATATGTCTACTTGCTGGGGTACTCAACGCTTTTGTGACATCTCATAGTGGAAACTTTGTAGAAAATATGCCCTTACCACTTGTCAGTCACGAAGATGTTGGTGAATTTTAAAAGGTATCTGCTAAATTCTCTTATGGATTGTGCTGGAACCCCTTAGTGATCATCTGGGAAACTTTAGCTGCTAAACAGTACTTAGATATCAAATTTAGTGATTATTGAGCTATGGTGTAAGACTGTATCATTTAGAAATTGCAAACCAGTCCTACTAGGAGGCGGCCAGAAAACTCTAACGCCTGTAAGGATTATCTATACCAGGCGATATTCAGAAGTAGAATTAAACAACTAGTTTATCGCGCATAGTGGAACTTTACCGATGACCCTCCCAATATCAATAATAGTAAAGATGGCGTATGAAGTTATCCTGTAAGTATGTTCTGACTTAGGGAAACAGGGTTAGGCGTGAGCTGAAGGTTATGTATGGTTAACGGTTAGAAAATCGATAACCAATGTTACCTTCTCCAAATCCAGGTTGTTGGGTAAACCCGAGCAAATTGCAACTGCTTGGCCATGCTCAATAGGTCATGTACTTCCTTGCCAACGGCCAGCGTCAGACTTTCCTGTCTGGCATGTTAAACATCTGCAATAAAATGGGCAACAATAGCAGAAGAATGGAAATGTTCGTCCAGAGATCTAAGATTTCTAGGGTAAGAAAAACAAAGCTAGGGTTAAAAAAAGCTCTGCGTCCACGTGACCAAAGCGGGTCATGTGACGACGTGATATTACTTCGCATGTAGTCGTCTACTTTTGAAGTTAAAACTACGCAAACATCAAATATAGTTGTAATATACTGATATATACCCTTAAAGGATTTAGAAAAGTGCTGTTTTGAGATTTAGATTTCAGCCAATAAGCTGCCAGTATGACAAAAAAATAACTCATGGGTATCCAGCTTCAATCTGATTGGCGGATTACTTTTTCCTTACCCGGTCAATAAACACCCATACACTATGCACAGCCGTTTAAAAACGTGACCTAAAAACTGACCAATCAGCGTTGAGTTTATTACTAATTGACCGAAAAAAATTATCTTGGATCTGATTGGTCAGAAAATTTGTTACCCGGCTATACCAAAACCCAGACACCATGCACAGCCGCACACCCACGTGACAGATCAAGAATTTCCGTGATAGGAAAATTCCCGATAAGAGTTTGACACATTTATTGACACATTTATTATTACCCAAAAGGGTATAGATTGCGATCGGATCTTGACATATTTTAATTATTTCCTAATCGAGTAACATTCTTGTTCGGATCTTGACACATTCTCAAAAGGGTCCTGATCTCGAGCAAATCTTGACACATTTCCCGAACAGGTAAAGATCTTAAGGGGTTTTGACATGTTTCCTAAATAGGAAATAACATGGTTTTTGGATCTTGACTCATCCCTAACATGTGATGACGTTATTCGGATCTTAAGACATTTCCTAAAAGGGTAATTCCCTACATGAATTTGAGCGCTGTTTTTCAACCAATCAGATGAAACTATGGCAAGGTATTTGCCACACTGTTAAGGGGCACGATTCTGATTAATGAATCCTGGAGATTAACCCCCCCCACACGCTATCATTTGGATATACATCACAGTTAAGCCAAGATAGGTAGGGCTGGACATAGATAGTCGACAGGTGAATGTGCACCGGCAGTGTGGTGAGCCGGCTTCAGCCCATTAGAGGAGACGCTCTCCATCCTCCAGATAGAATTGATGCGAGATCAATGAGATGAGTAGTAGAAGGCTTTAATGTTGGAAAAAGAGATCTAACACTTCGACAAAATTGAATCTATTAAAGGAGTGTATATAATTACTTTTATATTATACCAATTTCAGGGGATGAAACATTAAGTCAAACCTAACTTCCCAATCTAGAAATATCTTCACAACCTCCAGAGAATATAAATCTAGGGACTACCACTAAGAAGGAAATTATTCTTTAAGGGGTAATATCCCAGCTTATATTATCCGCTTATTCTTAACGGTAGCAGTTATCCATAATTATGTATCATGACTCCATAATCGGAATTATCGTGTTGGAGAATTCTAGACTTCAAATATTTTTCGAAACGATGATAGCAGGAACTTTCCTTGACACTTATATGTAACCTTGGCGATAGAAACATATTACCCTTGACATGGTCAAAGTATTCAAAGATTTCCATAATAAAGTATCAAGTGTCTAAAGGAAACCGAATAATACAGAAATACACTGAACATTAATGAAGTCCATATCATATATCCTTTCAATGTTAGCACACACTTTCCTCCTTAGAAGCGTCCCAAAGATGCTACCCGATATCCAGTAAATAATGCCAATAGTATAACGTATAATTCATCATAATACCATGCTTATTAGGCTACAAGACAATCCCAGTTTCTAGCCAGTCTTGTTACTAAAAAAGCACTTAGTGATATCCTTCTTCATATCTCTGGATACTTTCTGAACTTCATTTCAATGCCGTCAAGTAACCTGTCTATTATTAAACAAAAGTAGTCGAGTATTACCTGAAAAATATATTGATATTCTATTAATATGTCGAAGAACATAAAATACTTGTTTCATTCAAAAAAAAATACCAATTGGTACACGCACAGATCCCTATCAACATTGAAACGGAGAAAATATGAGTGGGAACAATCGATACGTAAGATGCCCAATCAGAGAAGCACTCTGATCGAAACCAAAGAAAAAACCTTGAATTTGATTGAAAATTCATTAATTAGTCGAAATGACAAAACTGAACAATCCCTGGTACTTGAAAAGGATACATAACACTTGACAATCAAGGGATAATATATAGTCAATAATATAATAATTTCTAACAACGTAGTCAGTATCAATCACAAATCGAGCATATCAAAGCAAATGTAACAAACAGGATAAGGTACGATCTTAAAAAAGAATATCGGTGAAACTAATTTTAGCTTGAAATAGCGAGAGAATGCATAGCCATGTCTACATGCCTAGTAATTCAGAAATTTCAATCTCATGACGGTGTAGCAAATTTATTGAGTAGAGTATCTTCCTACTGTTTATCTATTCTGGTCCTTTTCAAATTAAAAACCATACAGCATCTATATCATCATTCTACGAGCATAAACTTATTTAAATCTCAATATCCGAAGCATCTTAAGCTAGCATTTATATTGGAACACCCAGTGTGTTGCTAGCAATGGGAATCTTCATATGTATTCCAGATATCCCTAGGTGAAGATGGTTTAGGATGATAATTAGGAAAGGGTAATTGAGATAAGAGAAATAGATTGGATGAATTGAAGTTGTAGGTTGACAATTCGAAAAAGTGATAATCACTCTTGTCTTATCAGAGCCCCAGCTGATGGGGAACACGGAAAAAATCTGCGACATATTCGTCTGTCTCGACGGATTGGAGCAGTCAGTTGTCACAGGACTGTTGTAAGTTTTTCAGTATGCCACATTTCCCATTGTCACTTCAAAAAGTCATGTGTGTCCCTTGTAAGAGAAATCTATAGATTTCATGTTCCTGATATAGTTATCTTTCGATATCTGTAATAAAATATTAGTAGGATATCGGAATAATCGAGGATAAGCGTTTCATGTCAATAGTCATTTTCTCTGATTACTAAGATTAACACCAAATTGCTTAAATCCAGTGGCCTCAACACCTCACTCGATCCTTTGTTGGCTCTCGATCTCGGTCAGAGAAGATCTTCTCCTCGAATTGTACTATCGTGATCAGACTGATCTTTTGTATCGTATCCGCATCAGGTACCAATACTGTTAGATCCGGTTCAAATCCTCTATTACTACTTGCATACTGCTTGTCTTGATAATCCTTTATCGCCTTTGACTTGGGTCTCTTTTTCTACATGATAAACATCTGCAGCGAGTACAGCAATCATAAGCGGTATCCAGCTCGTTTTAGAATCGTTACATACAGAGCACATACAATGGAGACCCTACTAATTGACAAACTAATGGACATGAATAGAAATTAAGGCTTACTATTCGTTACTCGGGTGGAAAGAGCTGTGTGGACAGCCCATGAGGGATGCAAAAAACTGTAATATTCTGGGGTACTATCATCAGACACCACATCAATCTGTTCAAACTAAAGTATATTTCCATGGGTCAAGTACAGTGATTATGGATGGTGTTGTTTAAAAAATAGGAGAAATAAGAAGCAGTTAGGATATCGGGAAACTGATAACTTAGCCTTTTCCAACTACCCTATTTGAAATTGTTGGACGATGAAGTCAGTGAGTAGTACTGTTACAGCCAATTTGTTGAAATGACTGTTAGTAATAGTGCTAAACCTCCCGTATTAGAAAAGAATAATGTGAACCAGTAAAAATTGAATAATCACTCGGAAGGCAAGTCCATTCGAATATTCCAAAAAGCAGTATTGGAATAGACTGTTACCATATTCCCCATCCTGGATCCACTGTCCAAAAAATGCAGTCTGAATCACTAATATTTGACCCTAATAGTGGTTATTAACCCGAGGGGAATCGTGGTCATAAGGTGTAGAATGCTCAACGTGGCCACTGAACCAGCAAAATGACAGGTATTTAGCTTTACTGGACTCATAATTAGCTGGGTAACATTCCTAGAGATGTCGGTCAACATGGCGTTCGTTGTATAGATTGACGGTACTACCCATTATTGAAATCTTCATACCATGCAGAGCAGAACAGGTTCCTGTATCCTTGAATAGATCAGCTTTTCAGCTTTCTTGCTATTGGGTTGACACATATACTATAATTGGTAGTTTCGGTTAATCTGTTCCCTAGTGCAGCAATAGTGGAAGCTAAATACTTCTTTAATACGGGTTTGTCAATGGTGTACACATTCTTAGATCCGCTGTTAGGGGGTTGGCATCGGTACTTTCTTCACAGTCAGGATAGAAACAGCTGCATTGACTTGGTCATGATTTGGTCTGATAATGCTGTCGAAAATATTGAGAAAGGTTATGTATATCTGGAAGCCCATTCCACCGTTTATCAACAGTACACTACACGTCGGCTGGCTGCAATTCCTGGTTGAAGAGCGTAACGTATATCTAGTTGCTCTGTCCGAGATTAAATATCAAAATGAAACATTCGAATCTAAGTTTCTGCTGAGTATTTCAGTTTCTTTTTGTGTATATCTCCACAGCTGATGCGCGAATATTGGAATAATAAATGCAATGGTATTCTTTTGTTTATTTTATCACGTATTATTTTTTTTAGCGAAGAAAAAACGAGATTTGGACCGTCTACCAGGCTAAGAGATCAGTCAAGTACAGCGTCGAGTTGATATTTGGAGTATGGATATGCATGTATTGGGATAGTCAAACCCTTTGGAGTAAGAAAGCCTGAAAATCCGAAGCAGAAACCGAGAATGATCAAATTATCCAACTGCAACTCTCTCATTTAGAAATGGTTACTGCGACTCCAACATATGGATATAAATGTAATAGACCATTAAACCACTACAGTATTATATCAAAACATGATTCATCACAACCATATGCCGATATTCCTGGAGAAGAACAACACGTATACATAATGAGCCTTTCTTTGGGATTAGAAAGGATGGGCACTCTCTGCTTTCAATTTCTTTAAGTAAGCAAGTTTGGATTATGGATCTTGCATCCTTTTGTGAACATTGTACAGTTTATTAACTCCCAGAGTTCTTCTTCTTGCTCCAAAATCTCTTTCGTTTTCATGTCAGAAATAGGCGTTTTACTGCGGCTTTTTTGACACTGTTGGGCATACCACGAGTGTAATCTTTGATTTTCAGCTTTGGTAGCGAACCACATCATCAATATAGTAGTAAGGTGCCAAATAAAAAGCAAAATAACAGAGGGAAGCGATAACTTGGGAATGATTGCCCATATAAACCTTACATCTACTGTATCTCCAGACTGGCTCCAAGGCGTCATGCTCTAACATTACAGCATCATCTAGATGGAAAAATGCAATGGATAGATACACTTTTAGCAATTATTTTTGAAGCACAATAGTTACCTGTTTCGAATAGTTATGATGGACACCTTTACCCGAATTCATTATACCGTCCTCTCATGTTACTATAATATTTGAGATAAGGGGTTAGGTAGGTATCCGGTGGTTATAGAGAGATCTTCTGTAAAAATATTTCCACTGTTATTGCACTGCACTTAAAGGGGCTAGTGGGCTCAAAGTAGCATGAGACTATAGGCACTAGGTCAGGCTCCTCTTATCATCACCTTCGTCGGCATAAGCTTGTTCTACCGACTCTCCACTTCCACTCTTAGCTTTCAATACTAAACGCTAAATATCTCGTGCGCAAAGTATATTTTAGGAGGTATTTTGATTAAGTAACTCATGTTGCACATGCATTAAACTGGTTGAACTTCTTATCTTCCTGCTATACAAATGGTTCGTAACATTAGTTGATCATATCTGTCAAAAATGTACAAACGCCAATAAGTCAAGTCGCAGAGAGCATCCAAACCATTACCAATGTTGAAGCCGTACCCCTACCATTGAGGTATCGAATTGAATATGTTTCGGTGGGTAAACACGTTGTTTTGGGGTGATTGATTCGCTCTTAACCAAAATTTTTGGATTCTCATATTTATCGAAAACCAAAGGATGTGAAGAGGCACTATACCATGGTAGATAATACCGTCTCGTAAGATTATTTTGACACCTAACATAATAATATTCCTTAGAGCTTGGTGGTTCTAGCTAAGATTGTTTTGGCAAAATCTCCTTTGACATATCGGGAGATTCAAAGAAGATATAGGCGCAAAAGCTCTGCAAATCTCCCAGCACTATGCCTGTGACTCGTATTAGACTACTTTCTGTAAGCCAGGTGTATTAGAATAGCTCGTCACAGTTGGTCTTATTCCTGAGAATTTATCTGCAAATACTTTGAGCACAAAAGCTTTCTTGAGATTCCATTCCTGTAAACCCCACAATCTGCAGGGGCTTAGTATATTGGACTTATTATCTTCAATATGTTCAGCAAGTTAGTAGTATTAGATGGACATGTTTGTGAAAATACATAACCGACAATAACTCAGAGTACAAGGAAGGTTCCAATAACACGGAAGATGCAGGCTGTAGCCCTATGACCAATGCACCAAATGGAAGAGTCTCCGCTGAATTTTCCTGTCTCATCTAGGAGACAATTCCCCTCTTAACAAAAAAAACCGTACCTTCATATTTGACCAAAAGAGAAAGAAGTGGTAGATCAACAATACTTAGTCCATAGAACTGTCTTGTTAGATCACTTTGACACTAAGCATATGTATACCCGTGGCGATTTCGTGAATCAAGAGACGATTGTTTTCACAAAATTTACGTTAGCATACCAGGAGATCCAAAGAAGATACATGTTTCACAGTTGTACGAACCTCTTGACATGGTACCTGGTCCCATATTAGACTATTTTTTGTAACGCAGGCATAGTCAAGCAACTTTCCACATGCGGTCTTATTTCAAAATATTTAACGGTCGATATCTCATTAACAACTCACTGTCAGCGATTACAAAATAAGGGACCTCGTACTGCACTTGGGGTAAACAGCTGCAACAGTTTATTCCTCTTTTATCCAGTAGATTTGTAGCTTTTAGACAGGTATTTATGTCTAAGTGTAGAATCAACAACATTTCGGAATACAGTGAAGATCTCAACCATATCAAAAATTAAGGTAATAGCCCAACATTTGATGCATCGATTACAATAATTTGTGTTGCATAGGTATGTCTGGCCTAGGAGATACCTTCACTCTTAACAAAAACACATGAACAACATTATCTCCACGACCACGCACATCCAGAACTTCTAACTAGTATGGGGATGTTCACGGACCACGATTGTACAGTTATATCAGCCTCTTTGCATGTCTGTGTCTCTTGCGGAGTGGCAAATGTTGTTCATGTTCCAGGTACCCCTTGTTTACCCCTCGTTTGCACTAACAACGATATCTCGACCAAGTCCAAACTTGAGAAATCCATACTCGGGGGGCCAGTAGAACAGCCCACGGGCTATCACATCCAACTCTAACCACCGCTCTAGCACCTCTGTGGCACCCGGGACAGCGGACCACCCCTGAATTTGCCACTCTCAATATCTCGGGAACCAGACACGGCCCGGACAATCCGACACCAGAACAGTGATCAGCGCAACCACATTACCCACCAGTCCAAACATCGCCAGAATCCATGGAAGGACATTTTGTTCTTCATAACCGGACCACCCCGACAACCTTGCCTTCAACTACTCCAAACTCCCCCAAAAAATTTCTAAGATTTTAACCCTAACTTTTTATTTTTGGCCAAAAAAAATTTTGGAGTCAAAAATTTTTGAGGTAAAAATTTCCCAAAAAACATTTGTATGGCGCCCATAGTGAAGAACGAAAAGTGGGGTTTCGACGTTTTTCTACAGTATGGGGACAAAAAGTTTAATTTTTCTTGTTTGCGGTATGTGGGTGTTAGCTCGGCGGCTAACGGAAAATAAACAAAGCAAGAATGTGGATTGCTAAGGAATCGCGCAGCAAAAAGCGGAGGTAAACAAACCCCTGGTTGATGGGTGGAATGCTTATTTTTGTTAAAAATCGCACTTAGCCGCCGAAAAACCGAAAAATGGCCCGATTAGGCCATCTTGGGGGTCTGGGTGTCGAAAAATTCGCGAAACCAAGGTCCCCCCCTTTGCCATGTTTTCGATTTTTCCACGTTTTCTATATCTCGACTCAGAGGTTCATTTGGAACGCAGTTTTTTGCATGCGCACTAATATCGGCCTCACGAGCTTAAGTTCAAAAGCTGGGTTTCTAAAATTATCTATGGCGCGAGATACGGAGGGCTATAGTGGCAAAAAAAAAGGGTTAAAAAATTTTTTAGACCACGTGACCAAACTGTGTCACGTGACGTTTTGGAATTTCCTAATCGGGTAATTTGGGATTTCCTATTTGGGTGCATTACCGTAATAGGAAGGCCACCACGTGACGCAAATTGACCAATCAGATGGGAGAATCAAAAATCTGATTACTAATAGGTCTTCCCATAGTTAAGATACTCGCTGCTGATTGGTCAGTCTTAAACACCCATACAACCGCCAAAAAACGTGACCTGGCGAACTGGCCAATCAAATACAAGGAAATTGCCTCGTAGTTAATATACTGCGATATGATTGGTGGATTTGGAGTTACCCGGTACGCTAAACTAGAAAAATTGAGCCAATCAGATTCGAGTTTACTGCCTCGTAGTTAAAATACTCAGTTATGATTGGTGGATAGGCTGTTACCCGGTACGCTAAACTAGAAAAATTGTAGCCAATCAGGTTCAAGTTTATTGCCTCGTAGTTAATATACGGCGTTCTGATTGGTGAATTCGCAGTTACCCGGTACGCTAAACTAGAAAAATTGTAGCGAATAGAATCGAAGAATGGGAGAGTAAAGGCCTCATAATCAACAGGCTGCGATATGATTGGCTGAACCAGCTCTGGAATAGCCATCAGCGGATACAGTAAAGGGGATAATCTTCAGGCAATTAGAGTCCACATTTCCCCAGCATATATTATACAATGGAATGGTGTGAGGGAGTAGAGAGAAAGCAATATTGGTTGTGCCAATCCAGCAAGAGAACAGAGCATAATTGGATGAGCAACGTATTGAGAACGTTATGTCTCAACTAAAATTGAGAGAAGAGATCTGATTGTAAATGTAGAAACGACGCACAATGTAACCTTCAAATAGTGAATGGACTATTGGAAAAGGGGGAGCTCTTAATCTCGTTGCGGTGACTCTGTTCATTTAAAGTAAGAAAGGTCTTATAAGCTATTGGAGCTATCAGGGAGTGATGGGCAGTCTAATAGAGCAACCTTAGATTATATAGCATCTCAATGTTGGGTTGGTAGATTCAAAAAAAGATAATGTGTCATATATGCACTTCGTAAAAACCTCTTTTGAATAGTCCAGTCACTGTATTATGTGATATCACTTCCTTATAATGTAGTCTGAAACCACTTGGGGAGCATTTCCTTTGATAGATCCATGCAACTCATGTTATTTGAAGATAAATCGGCTGCTATCACTTACGATAGGAACCATTAGCCACTTCAGAGATGTGACGATATCCATTGTGGTGTTGTGGAATTAGATGAAAATTTTTCAAGAGTGAAAAATTGGCGCTCCCTGGTCAGTTTGCTCCATGCAGTTACTTGCTATACCTTCCCTCCTGGATTGGAGAAACCAATACGGTCACTCACTGCTAGTCTACAATGATGTCGTCAAGAAAGGATAGCGTGAGAGAACCAGGGAGGAGAACTACTTAGCTTTGCTTTCGTACTACTATGTGATAATGGAACTATTGTATGAATCGCTATGCAAAATAGCTACTTGTCAACTAGTTGTGATGTTCGTGTTACTCAATGAACCGTATTTTAGCACAAGTAGGGATATCAAGAGTGCAGCCGATGTTTCAGGAGGAGGGCAATTTAACCAGATACCGGAGCAATGGCGGGACTTCAATCACAGTGTAAACCACATTTAGTGACAACTCGCAAATAGTATCGTCAACATCGAGAATTATTCGTTAACAAAGCGAGCCAGCATTTGAGATATAACAGTTGTGGTATATTAATTTGAAGTCAAGGAACTCTCAGAATGCAACAGGGTGAAATCGCTCGAATAGTGTGGCGTACAGCGAGACACATATAACAATGTTACTGCGCTCAGCCACTGTATATGAAGAAGACAGCACCACTCGTGTCCTTGACATTTCCTGGGATGAGACTCGAGCGGAGAGAGTGTTTGCTCTCCTTAGCAGAATATATGCCTTGACGAATGACACACTCTTCTGATTTTAATACAGCGGTGTCAGTGATGGAAGTTTAGAAACAATCACAATATAGTAACTCGTAACTTTGCAAGGCAACTAAAGCAACTTATATTTATTCGATTTCATATTGGTGAAGGTACCTCTGAAGTGAAATCCCTCATTTTACTAATATAATGGTATGATCTAATCACCTTCTCAGCTTGGGTGAATATTCAACATTTTATATATCCCCGGTAAATAAAAATGTAGCAATAAGACCCTCGCAAGAATTAAGAGCCTTTCTTATGTTTGTGCATCAGAATCTTTTCCTGGCGCACTTATTATATAACTAATAGTACTTTAAAACTACTCCAAAACGAACAAAATGTCCTAAAATGACTAGTGAATTGCCGCTACGCAAAACTTGGATAAAATTAATATGGATGTCACACTCCACTATTCATTTGGGATCTTTGTTTTTGATACACACAAGTATAGACTTCTTCAATACTACCCTATATACCCCTGTTATAATTTTTCAAACTCTTAGGGGATTTTAAGGTATGTTTTGAAGCACACAGCAGTTATACATAGATACAGTTTCCTATGCTAACCAAATGATCGTAGCATTGTCTCTATAGAATTGCAGACTCACGAAAGTCAGTCAGTTGTTACAAGAAACCGGTTTTAAAGGCTCTATAGAGTAGTTTCTACATAAGGAATCTTCCCCGTATATTATTCCGTTTTACTAGCTTCTAACGTCTGTTCAGAGGGCAGCTACATTATTTGACTTAATAAATGATTGATTATTCTCTATTAATGAATAATAAGGTCCAGGAAAAGGGATCTAAAGTCTAAATAAGAAGATAACTATCACTTTGCTACTACTATTATTATTGTTATTAAGGAGACTAGTTTATATTTATGATATGTTACAATCGACTCTGTTTTCTCCCAATGGGTATGCTTTGGTTAGTCAACTAGCTTTTATATGGTAATAGAATTTTACTCAAGCAGAGCGTTTGTTCGGTCTCTAGAACTGCCTAAGTATTTTGATAGTTGTTCTGAAATTTATTGATCCTTTCAAACATCAGAAAGATTGTGTTGTTAGGGCATTATACAGGCACTCTGATGAGTGTTATAGTTGCTGTGATAATATCTGAGCCTAAGGTAGTGGGAGTAGCTGTTTATTCCAAGTGTTCAAATCAATACAGACTGTCAATGAATCATAATCTTGGAAGCATTGATAAGGGCGATAGTTTGCAAGGATAATACAACAACAGCCACTTACTTTATAATTCATTTGATTTGATGCGTGGTACCACTATCGATTTGTCTCCTTTCTTTTGCTAACATATCTCAGATGTGAAAATACTGGTCCTCGGATACTCTCCATCACTTCTTTAGCTCCGTTAAAACTAACAAACTATTAATCCGCTTTGCCAACAACCAGAGTGAAGGATTACAAGAAAGATTGAAGTAAGACGAATTGGGAAACGAACGCCTTCCCTAGACAGAGTTTCATTCAAGTGCACAATCTATGCACCGTTTGTCTATCCTGAATTTGGCTGAATCGATGAAAAGTTATAAAGACGGTATTGTCAAGTAAGATTCCGCGACGTATATTGTCTTCAAGCGTTGGGATCACTAACAAAAATAACTTTATTGGATACATACACACTTCAGCTGGACTGATATTGCTTAGTGTAGTTGAAGATGTAATTTGGCATTTCAGAGAAGGGTGAGTGCATCGGCGATTGACTCGTCTCTGAGGAATTTAGGGGGGCATAGTAGTTCTTCCATTTGGTTGTTATTAAAGAGTCCTCATTGCAATCACTTCGGATGTGTCTTGGTTATTAAGACATTTACCATTAAGAAGTCAAGAGAAGCCGAGCTAGGTAAGCCCATGTCTCTGGATTATTGAAACAATGGTTACTGGATGCTCTAGCGGTAATTGTTACGTCTCCAAGCGTATTATTAGCATGATCTGGCGAATTGACCAATCAAATGTAAAGAAATGGCCTCGTAGTTAATATACTGCGATATGATTGGTGGGTTCACAGTTACCCGGTACGCAAAACTAGAAAATTGAGCCAATCATATTCGAGTTTAATGTCTCGTAGTTAATATACACCGTTCTGATTGGTGGATAGGCAGTTACCCGGTAGGCTAAACTAGAAAACTGAGCCAATCAGATTTAAGTATACCAAATTTATCAACTCATACTCAAGATACTGCTTTTTGATTGGTCCATTGGGTTGGACATTCAATATGTTCAACTTGAAAATGCACACTTTATCGGTATAACAGTAACTTCACATTTGTATAGGAAATAGGACGCTGTGTTTGAGGGTCTATGCTGTTCCTTCGGGAAAACAAAAAACTCATGACCAGTGGGAATCCTATAGAATTGATTGATTGCCTTATTGAAGAACACATTATAGCAGTGGTATGGTCAGTAATACAACCAATCTTTTGAGGGTTAGCCCTTTTAATAATGGAGAGCACAAACGATTGAGGAGAATAATTTGATACATTAATTGAATCTGGAGGGAAGGCGAACTCTATTTAGCAAAGGTGTCAATCTAATACAGAGACACCATTGGCTGAAAAATGACATTGGGTGAGAAATAACATTTGGGGAGGATGGAGTTTCATCGAAGAGCTGAAATGCTTGTTACGAGCACTTAAATCCTCAAATCTCGAAAAGCTACAATTGGATTGTCCCATTTTCTAGGGTATGCCCATCTGCACTATCTGAAGTTATTTACTAAAGTGGTTTCCGCCACACGCATACGCATACTGACTATGAATCCAATTATAAGCGAAATATTACCAGTCATATTAGAATAGATTTAGCTCTTAGCCATTATACATCCTATACTAGATAAGAATAAAAAGAGTAAAAAAATTCTGTAAAGTCTTATAACGGTTCTAAATTAAGTTGATGTTTCAAGTGTAGATAAATCAGTAGAGCTTCCACGTAGAGTGACTACTAAGATTAATATAAAGTAATCTAATACTGCGTAGAATAAGAGTTGGAGAAGAAAACTTGATGTAAATAACAATATTATGTTAGTGCGCCAAGAATCTGCATGCTGAATATTGACTTTTTCTCAATAACATGAAAGTAGCACTAATGGACGAGCTGCACGGGATTATAATTCCTTCTTAATATAGAAGATAGCATTATACACAGATATTGAAATATTAGAATAAAACATTGCAGTTTTGTTCAGGGAAAAAATTGAGCGGCAGTTTTCGGAGCGGCTAGGTGTAATATTGCAAATGGCGATAGTAGTAAAGTATTCCCGCGGTAGAATGTCATCTCTTAAAACTTGGTTAGACTTACTTCTCAACCACTCACCGTAGATATCTTTTCTCGAAGCACCCACAAATAACGATAGCGATGTACACTGAATATTGTCTTCGTGAAAAACAGAGTAGCTGGATCGCATAACCACTCAATACTTATTTACAGCAGAAATCAGGCCAACGCAACAAGAATCATGTCGTCTCCACTTATACAGTTGCATTGTGAAGGGATGATTATCTGTATGGCGAAAGGCATTTGTCGATGTGACAGAGGGCCGCTTCATTAAAATGACCCGAAAAAATACGCGTAATGCGAAAAAATCCTGAGATTCACTGGCTGAAAATTTTGGGAAAATAACCACAGATGATGAAATATAATGCATGTGTTGACAGTCATATTTATTTCACATATCCACTCAAAAGCTTACCATCTTCCAATCAAAAAGGTTTGACACAGTAGTCAGAAATCTAAGCTTTTTTAGCAAGTTTTTACGATAGCTTCGGCTCATAACGATGGCTAGTCTTCCTGTGAGTAGTTATAATGATAAAGTAATCCACAAGGCACATGAGGCCATAGATTTTCAAAGCTATAGGAAGGAAGATAGAGACGACCTGTTGAAAGCCATTATCTCGGTATTGACTGTTCCAAATCAACCGACAATGGCTTCTGCAGTGTATTCTAATGATCGAATCAATAGGCTTCGAGATGAAATGAAGGATTGTATGATGTCACCTCGACTATGTGGTAGGGATTGGACATTTATGACCAATGAAAAAAAGATATCGATAGGGAGAGATAGTGACACTTTAAACCCGGATGTATCAAGTCTTCAAATTCCAAACAGAAAATCCAATCGTATTGACTTAGGTCCGAGAAAAGCTGTCTCGAGGAAGCATGCTGTCATCGAGTTCAACCAGGAAATTTCCCAGTGGCAATTGAATATATTAGGTAGGAATGGTGCGAAACTAAACTTCAAGAAGATAGCCGGAGGGAGAGACTCTGAACCCATCACTATAAAATCTGGTTCAATCATAGATATCGGCCAAGTTCAAATGATCTTCCTTGTTCCGAATGAAGAGCCTGTGATCACCAATTATGCTTTGCATTACCTGATGCCCAAACTGGTAACTATGTATGGCCTAAATGGTAATAACAATCCGCTACTGTATGATATTATCAATACGTCAAACTATGTCAAAGAGCAACAAAAGGCTGGTCATTTAATAGTGGATGCCCCAATCATTTCTCCCATGAATTCTCCAATGAAGCGGAATAATCACAAGAATAATACGGAGACTGATATGACGCTCGATTTTGACATGACAACTTATTCCCCAGAGAAGAAAGATGCACGAGTCGCCGATATAGTGAAAGAAGATCCTGTTAGAATGAACCTCTTGAAGCATGTTATTGTTCCAGACGGTCAAAGTGTCGAAGATAATAATACCCAAATAAAGATGGTACCCACTAAAGAGACAGAAGGGAATATCGAATTTGAAAGGGTTATCGATGGAAAACAGATTGAAGAGAAAGATTCTAGCGTAGACGTTACCCCTATTACATCCGCGAAGGAATTTTATAAGATGACAACAACTACAAAAACAACAGAGCAAGGGACTTTAATAGCTTCTTTGGAAGATTCAGAAAATAATAACTCTGGAGAAAGGTCTGTAGAAAACAAGCGACCCGTGGATCCTGATTATTCCTTTAAAGAAACGCTCCTAAAGAAACAAAAATTGTCCATAGTTGAAAGTAAAGACGCTAAATTCCACAAGGAAAGTAGCACTACCCAGCCTGTAAAAATCGCCAAACCTTCAGCGTCATACGCAACGTTAATAACGCAGGCAATATTGTCAGACAAGAAAGGCTGCATACCTCTCCCAGACATCTATGACTACATTTCGAATAGCCACCCATATTACAAGAGCCGTCCACCGTCATCGTGGCAAAATTCGGTAAGACATACTTTATCATTAAACCCACTATTCGAGAAGGCTGTTCTAAGTGACGAGAATGGTAATAGAATCAAGAATGTGGGATGGAGAATCGGTTCTACACTTATGGACGAGTTTTTGACAAGTTGGTATAGTGGTAAGGCGATAAAACTAAGAAAGACAGGCCACTCGGTTTTGAAGGAGTTGCAACTATTTATGTCAAAGCACAACTATTTACCGGGGCAGAAGGATGCATCTTATTATAAAGAAGAAACAACTTTAACTCATCCATCAGTAAACAAGTCCGATCCACAAAAGTCATACAGTGGAATAGCTAGGGACACTGCCAAAAGTATGTAAAGAAACGTATCAAAACTTATTTAATCAGACGCTATTTATTGAAATGAAAAACGTACCTTGTAAACGCGTAATTAAGCCATGGCGGTTAAAAATGCAGTGAGTGACAAAAGTACTGAATAGAAGCAAGATCCAGAGGCAAAAATTGGACTATGGAATATAGCACGCTCCCAGCCGTCAGGACATGGCTTTCACCACCTAAGTACAATGTGGCAGAATTCGTGTACGGATTCTTAGAAAATACGAGTACCAATGGGGCCATCCCTATGGACAGAGAGTTGTATTATATCGACGCTACTAGCTCCTTCCCACTGAGTGAGTTCCAAAGTCTAGTGTCTAAGGAACAAACCCAGGTCTACGAAAAGATCAGGATGATTACTTGCCTTGATCTGCAAGAGCTTTCAGTGACAATTAATAAGATCATATCCTTAGTTCAAGGTCAAAAGCGGTCACGAGAAGAACACACAGACGGGAAAAATGCAATACTTATCGTCGTTAATGGTATAGAGATCATGTTCCGAAACTCACAATATCAGGACCTACACGACGCGTATTCCTTGTTGAATAACACTCTTTTAAAACTGAGAGTGATCGCAAACATGACCAAGACCTCTGCCAAGAAACAATTAAGAACGCTTATAATATCTCCAAGTCAAAACTCAAATGACAATGTGAAGAGGCGCAGGTTGAATGGGGGGTCCAATAACAACTCGCATAGAGATGGTAAGGACATCGCTGACTTTATCAATAAATACTACTGCGGTAAAAGCTCGGGCTAGTCAAAATTATGGACTGCTCTTCCCAACCCATACACCCGAGAAGAAAATCCGGATATAAATCGGGAAATCGCATTATGCGTTGTCAGCAAGATATAATTTCCCGATACGGAAGGCCGGAAAATTGGAAAAAGGCTCTGAAAAAGTAGTCCTCAAGTGGACGTGGTGGAGCGTGATGTGTGGGTGTCAATATGGCACTCACACGGCTAGGACTCTTTTTCCTCTCTGTGTGTTCGCAACCATAGTGTTTAATGAATGATGAGGTTGGAAAGTTTGAATTGTTATTATATTGGTTATGTGTGTTTGAAGTTTATTTGAAACATCGTTTGAGACCCAGATACTCGATTAGAAATAATGTCTACATTTGAACCAGTTGTTGTTGTTGACGGTAAGGGCCACTTAGTTGGTCGTCTAGCCTCTGTTGTCGCTAAGCAATTATTGAACGGCCAAAAGATCGTTGTTGTCAGAGCCGAAGCCCTAAACATCTCTGGTGAATTCTTCAGAAACAAGTTAAAGTACCATGACTATTTGAGAAAGGCTACTATTTTCAACAAGACCAGAGGTCCATTCCATTTCAGAGCTCCTTCCAGAATCTTCTACAAGGCTGTCAGAGGTATGGTTGCGCACAAGACTGCCCGTGGTAAGGCTGCCATGGAGAGATTAAAGGTCTTCGAGGGTGTCCCTCCTCCATACGACAAGAAGAAGAGAGTTGTTGTTCCAAATGCCCTAAGAGTCTTGAGACTAAAACCAGGTAGAAAGTACACCACTCTAAGCAAATTGTCCAGTTCCGTCGGCTGGAAGTACGAGGATATTGTCGCCAAGTTGGAAGAGAAGAGAAAGGTCAGATCCGCCGAGTACTACGCCCAGAAGAAGGCCTTCAACAAGAAGGTCATTGCTGCTAATGCCGCTTCCGCCGAATCCGATGTTGCCAAGCAATTAGCCACTTTCGGTTACTAGATGATCTTATTTTTGGGAGGAGAATATACACATACACCACATAAAAGTTTTTAAGAATACTCATGTAATATAACTACCTATTTACGTCTCTTTTCGCTTTCCTTATAGAACAGACTTCTTTACAAGTGATGATTTCATTTTGATATACAAATGGTGAGATAGATTGCTTCCCCAAAAGAATCAGCTTCTTTAACCGTTGTATTAATCGTAGAGAGCTTGTAACCTACATACTAAGTCCTCTGGATTAAGTTGAAATGCGTGTCTTGATGCAATTTACAAGTAGTGATTTACATTTTCATATATACAGAAGGTGACGCAAGTGGAGGGCACAGCTTTGAACAAGTTTGTCAGAAGACCCTTGTAAAACCCTGGAATGCCATTCTTTTTGTAGATGACCTGTATCAGTCCCCTAATGGAGAAGTCCCGCCCAATTGCGTTTAGACTCTGCTGGTTGGACTTGAACAGTTGCAACGGGTACACGAGTGTCATCGAGACCATTTTCGACACCGCCGTGATCGACACTATCTCCCAGTTCTCCAGCTTGTCACGACGCCTGCTGCTGGGCCTGTCAGCGACGTGTCTATGCAATATAAACTGTTTCAAAGTATCGTAGATGGAGAAATAGATGCCCCCCTGAGAGACACCAAACAGCGCGGGCGTCAGTCCCCTCCACAGACCCCGCACCCCCTCATGGCGCACGATACTCTTGAAACTCGCTACAATGGAGTCATACCCGGTGTGTTCCCTATAGTTTGTAGACATGATGCGGGTCTTTACGACCCACAGCGGGTTCGTCACGACGGACGTTGCTGCGCCGCTCAGCAGTCCCGCCAATAAGTACACCAGCGTGTTATTGCTGTTGGTGCCTGTGCGAGCATCGTTGCGGAGCAATACGTCCTTCGAGGTCCTGTAGAGCCCGAAGTACACTGCCCACGCGACGGAATTCCCGACCAAGTTGATAGTGAACCCTCTATAGAGCCTGTTCACTGCGAGCAACCCGTTGCCCGCTTCACCTGTGGGTCGCCGCAAGATCCCCGCCAGGATGTTGACGTATGCGTTCCGTCCCGTGTGTGTAGACGGAGCAGTCGCTCTCAGTTGCAACCGCAACTTGACCAAGTCCAGCGGGTGTATCACGAGAGACGTCACCGCGCCCGCTGTAAAACCCGAGACAACCTCCCTTTGGAACTGTGTGAGCACGCTACCACGAGCCCTTCCACCTTCCCGGTCCATGCCCATCCACTGCGCAAGTGTATGACACGGTACGAGTACACTCAATTTACTCTACAAAGAACAAGAAATACGTTTCAGAATAGTTGTTAATAGCGGTTTCCTGGAGACACAGTAATTAAACTGGCTCGTCAATACGATAACGCAGTAATTTAATTCATCATTTGAAGAAAGTAATAATAGTAACTCGTATCTTGCAGGACTGTAGATCGCAGTCCCACGGATATGTGTACCATCCAGGGACAGACAGGGGTCAAGAGACCACTCATCGCTGCCCACGAGAGGGAATGTGGCCCTATTTATAGTACTGTCGTTGAGCAATCGATGCCCTGCTGGTAATTCGGTTCCGCCACCGCACCGTGAAAATTCCAGGACAAATTTGCGCGTGTAGGGCTTCCCGCGGTGTGTGGGTGATGTTTCCCGCTGTGCACGTGCCTGTTTTCGGGTGCACTGCGGTGTTTTCCGTGGCCCCTGCGGCATTTCCTCTGGCCAGGGCGCAAACTCCGGCTGCGTCCTTTACCCCCTGCGGAGATCTCTGGGGACGCGGCCCAGATCCCCAGAGATCCCAGTGGAACTTGCGCCCGCTCCGCCTCCCTCCTCTCCATTATCTCTGGCCTATTGTTCTATTGTTCTCTCCCGGTTGCCTTCCATTCTGCACCCTCCGCCTCTGAACTGGCCCTAGGGACTGCGCCTACCCCTTCTTTCCCCGATCCTGCACTCCCGGAAAAACTGCGAAAAACCACAGTGCCTGCGAGATCTTTTTCGACACAGCACTGTCCACAGGTCCACCGCTGATAATAACTCAAACCTCGGTGTGAATCTCCTTGTTTCGGCGGTGCGAGTGGTCTGTCGAGTGGTACCACTGCATCTTCACCAGTCTAGTGGGAAAACCGTCTTGAGTCCCGGGCGTTTGATTTATTCCAGCTGTTCCATTCTATTTATTGCGCTGTTTCACATTGGAAATAGTCTGTTATTGCGTTAAACTTCTGTTCTTGTGATCGGCCAAGTATACAAGCTCCGCACACACACATATATATAAACACAGACACGTCAGTTTATGCGATACCATGTTTGCTAACAACACAAGAGGGAATAAATCACACTATTCCAACAATAATTCAGAAAGTCCACACTTACAGATAAATACGTCTACAGATACTTCAGTTCTAAAACCACTATACACACAACCTGATGCAGCGAATGACGGCAACCACCATCGTCACCACGATATGATACATTCGGCCAGTGACGCCACGCTCACCGCTAGAGACCTGTCGGGGGCAGTTGCTGTCCCGGTTCCCGGGGGTGGCAGGAACGATTTCGCAAATCCGAGAAGTCACGGGCATGCAGACATATCGCCCTCGACTTCGATAGTGAGCGAGAACAATATGTTGAACCACAACGGCAACGCAACTAACAACAGTTCCATGATATTCGAGAGAAACGTGGAGGACCCGTACTTCCTCAACAACAACACGTCCTCCAACACTCCTCTCAACCTCTCGAGGCAGCCGAGCCACTCCAACTTGTTCGCCATCAACAACAACAACAATTCGTACAAGAACAGCTACAACAACAACAACAACAACAACAATAATAATAATATTCAAAGAATACCAACGACGACGTCCATAAACTCGGATTATTCCCTGTACTCGAACGCCAACAACAACCTCACGACGACGACGACCAACGGGTCGGCGACACCGGCGTTGTCCCCCTTGGAGAGGCACCACACCCTCGAAAACTACGTTCCGGCGGTGCTGGACGAGGTGGGTTCCCTCGTGGCGGACAAGGACACAAACCTCGAGGACATAGACATGATATACTCCACGGCAAGGCCGCCCTCCACGATGGGGCTGGACATGGCGCTGGGGAGGCGCACGAGGAGTTACTCGAACGTGAACCCGAACGCCAGCGCCACGGCGAACCCATCTTGCGAGAGGAACAAGCTGTTGAGGCTGTACTCGTATGCGGACGTGCTGTATAACGAATCCGGCAATAACAATAACTACAATGGTAACAACAACAACAATAACAGTAACTACAATGGTAACAATGCCGTCCCCAGCAGCAACGTGACGAGTCCCATTTCACAGAGCGCGCACTTGAACAGGCCGTCTCTGTTGCACCATTTCTCGTACTCCTTCTCCCCGACTCTGGGGAACAACCAGGGATCCAGTTCTCTGGAGGAGACCCAGTTGAAGAACCCGTTCATGTTGAGGAAGGCCTCGCATAACGGTGGTCGCAACAATGGGGCCCAAAGGAATGGGAAGCTCGCTAACAACAGCAACCATAACAATCATAATATTACTAACAATAATCATAATAATAATAACTATGACAAGCACACTCATAATGATAACAGTGCGAAATTCCACATTGATTCGAGTGAGGAAGAGGAATCGTAATGGGAGTGCTTGTCATGCACTACCAGAATACATACACATATATTTTATACAGATAGCATATGCAGTAATTAGTTATTAACATAATTGGAAAAATAACCTCTAGAAAGAAAGATATAATTCTCTATTCATCACAACGAACGCAACGAATATACGCTTGAATATAAAAAATGATCTAAATATAACGAATATTAATAAAAAACCAGACTCGAACAGTCTATTTGGTAATCTTGTCCTTCAATTCCTCATACTCATCCTTAGCAAACTCCGCGGCGTTCTCACCCCACCCCTCGAGTCCCTTCATGGCGCTCTCGGCGACTTTCCGCTCGCTGTCAGGTTTGTTGTACTTGAACCAGCCCTTTTCCTTGAACTTCCTCAACTCGTTGAGCTCCCTCTGGGGGACACTGGGCTCGGGGCTCTTACTTCTAGCATTCTCCGCTATTTCCTCGCGGGCAAACTCCTCGGCATTTTCCCCCCATCCAGAGAGACTCCTGGCGGCGATCTCATCCACCTTATCGTTTACATTTGAGCGGGGTCTGTCCCACCAACTGCGTTTCGCCTCACTGGCCGCGTCCACCAGTTTGTTGATGTTCTCTGTCCCGTACTCGTTGAAACGAGCGGACACGTCATCCAACTCCCGTCTCTTCACTGCAAGAGTCTGCTGTAGGGAGTCCAACTGCTCCTGTAGGGCCTCCTTGTTTTGTCCCACCGCGTCTCCCATCTGCTTCTTCAGGCCAGCGTACTGCTTGTTGACCCTGTCGAACTCGCTGATTGCCATGGCCTTCTGCTTCTCCACCTCTCTGAACCCAGAATCAAACATGCTCTTCCCCTGCTGTGCCACCTGCCTGACGATAGGCTGCTGTCCCTGGAGCGTCAGAGCCCTCCATAGAGCGCGAGAGTCGTCCCCCAGCCCGCGTTGCAAGTTTCGCACCCACCAGACACGCTGCTGGTCTCTCTTCGCCTGAGCGTAATCCCACAGCCAAACTGCGCCAAATGCGGCACCCGTACCGTACAACAAACCAGACAACATTGAATACCGTCTGTCCCTTTGCTGGAGGAGTGGGGGGTAGAGTGTCAAAGTGTTGGTCAAGATCCCCTGGCTGCCTTTTATAGTGGGGCGCATCCCTAATTCAGATTCTCGCCTCTGATTGGCCGACAGTTTAGGGCTTAAAATTCACTTAGGGCTTGAAGAGGGTGTCATTAGGGTTTAAATTTCACTTAGGGTTTGTTCTGTTACCCGGTTCCTCAAAATTTCGTCACATTTTGACTCTATATCCAGATGCCCTCGAGGTGGAAGGGTCGTCTTCATCCCAGGCAAGAGAGCCATTGCACCCATGTCTATGCCGCTTTTGACACTGGAGAACCCGGTGGTGCCCACCAACTATGCATTGCGTCTGAGTTTGGACCCGAAAAAGCAGAATTTCAAGGGAGAGGTGGATGTATCGCTGACCAAGAACGAGTGCGTCTCTGACAGCAAGGATACCTTCTCCTTGCATGCGAAGGGCCTTGTTATTACGAAAGCTGTGCTTACCGCGGAGGATTTGGCCCAGGGGCTGACTCTCGACGTTGATACAGACACAGAGGCCCAATTGGCGACGTTCTCCCACGCGGAACTCTCCCGCGCAATGACTTCGGATAAGACCCTGACATTGCATCTGGAATACCTGGGGAGAATCAATAAATCTTCGGCGGACAGGATGGTCGGGGTGTTCCAGGTGGATTCCCAGCACGGAGAGCCTTTTATCTCGACACACTGCCAACCGATGTTCGCACGGACAATCTATCCGTGTGTAGACGAACCAGTGGCGAAAGCGACGTTCGATTTGACTCTGAGGACCCCTCGTGGATGGAGTGCTATTTCCTCCGGTAAAGTTGCGTCAGAGACGCAAGATGGTGGTCAGAAGGTGACGACTTTCAACAAATCTATCAAATTGCCATGCTTCTTGTTTGGTTTCACTGCGGGGCCATTGAAATGCATCAGTACCGAGACGAAAACGGCCAGCAAAGTGCCCATCTCGGTGTGGTCAATGGATAACATCGAATTGGGAGGATTTGCCCTCGATATCCTACAAAAGTATTTGCCCCTAGTAGAGGATTTCTTTGGAATGCCATACCAGGGGGAGAAATTGGATTTAGTGGTTGTGCCAGGATTTAAGAGTATGGTGATGGAGAACTTTGCAATGATCACAGTGCATCAAAGCCTTGTTTTGTTACCGCCAAGTGTCCTAGCTCATCCCGATGGAAGATTCACTACCATGCAGTTACTTGTGCACGAGCTTGTACACCACTGGGTCGGGAACTATTTGACATTCGATTCCTGGACTCACTTGTGGTTCAACGAGGCCTTTGCCAACTGGCTCGCAACGCATCTGTTAGAGGTACATGATGGGATCAACACTTGGGAATCAGACCAATATATCAATGGGCACTTAAACACTGTCATGCTAGAGGATTCCCTAGCGAACGCCAAAAGCATTGTTCAGCTACAAGACGCCAAGAAACACGGGACCACGACAGACGACCTTCTGGCGAGGGATGCCTACATGAAGGGGTTCATTCTTCTAAGATCTATGCAACTGACGATCGGGACAGACCACCTTAGAGACGCATTCCACGCATTATTCAGCAACCCACAGGAATTGCAAAGCAAATCCTTCAAGCCTATTGATATCTGGAGTTTTGTTAGCCAGAAACTCAACTCTCAAAATATTGTCAACTTCTTCAGTTCGTGGACAAGATTGGCTGGGATTCCTATCATTCATGTGACAAAGCAAGGAGAAAGCACCAAATTGGTCCAACATAGGTATTTCTCCCTAGAGAACGGTGGGTTCGATACCTCAACAGTCGAGGATATTCCTTATCACATTCCGTTGCTCACCAAGTTACCAGATGGCTCTGCAGACGATAAGAATATATTAATGACAGACAGATCGTTAACATTGGATTACCCAATCACCCTCCTGAACAACAATAACCAGGGTTATTTCATCGTGTCATACGAGGAAGAAACCCTTTACGATGAATTCATGAAACAAATCACTTTAGGACAATTGAGTGATTTAAATCTGTGTAAAATCATCTTTGATCTCACTCTGATGATTGGTAATCCAAATTACCAAAAGCCGGTCCACATCAACGGATTCCTCAAGATATTAAACCATGTGGCATCGCTGCCAAGTGACAGGGGCCTTGGCGATTCAAAACTATGGAAATCCCTAGAGATGTCGATGTCATTGATTACATTATTGGATACTGCGTATAACATGGCCGATAACGGCGAAATGAATTCCAAAATATTGACGATCACTACTAAATTGTTTGGAAAACTGGATTGGAAAATCAATGAACAATTCAATGATATGAGTGGTCATGAAATAAGGACTCGTGCTTATCTGTTATACTTTACCAGATCCAACACAGAAACCATTAACGTTTGTGAGAATCTATTCAAGTATATCAGATACGGGGAAATAGACGGGAAACAAAGTGAGGGAGTTGTCATATCTACAAGTTTCGTCCGTAGTGTCTATAAATGTCTTGTTGGTCAGTGTACCACACTAAAGGAGTGGAATGGTTTCCAGGAATTGCATAAGAAGGTCAATATTGAGAAGATTTCCAAGAGGGTGAGTGACGACTGGGAGAATGATAACGAGGGTCTAACAGAGGTTTTAAAAGAGGCATCTATTGAGTCATTGGGCTTTTTCGACGTGCAGAAATTTGACCGCGAAGAAGACATAGTAAAGGAGATCCTAACATATATTAATTCGAACATCAGTATGAAACATATCGAACTTGTGTTCACCGGGTTAGCCTACAATTCAAGAGCCCTCGATCCAGTATCAGGTAAAACGGTAGGGGAGAACATCCGTGAATTCATCGCTGCTAAGATGCAATCCTGGAATGACAAATTGCGTGGCTCACAAACAGTACTAGATTACATCAAACGCATAAATCTTGAAATAAAAAAGGTCGGTATAGATGGAGCTTCTGCTTCATCTCAAGACAGTAAAAAAGACAATCAAATATTGGAATCACATCTCGTTGCATTACAGACGATTGCTAGCTCGGAGTAGACTGCAAAATAAGCTATGACAACCTCTTTTAATATACCCGTGTTAGAAAGTCTTTAACGGGCTCGAGCATTGTTAGATATATGATACATACAAATATACAGATAATACTCTAGCAGACGCAAGTTTACAGAATTGAAAGATCCCAATCCAAATAATTTTTGACACAATTTTTTTTCACCTTCAATTCAGATCTCGATGACTTTGCTTTAAAGGATATTTCTTTGGAGACAGGTCATCATACACATGCAGCGGGACCCACTATTGGCAGTGGAAAATCAATTAGTACCCACCAACTATGATCTACATCTAAATCTGGACCCCAATAATCGGAAATTCAAGGGTGAAGTGGATATTTCTTTGGTAAGGAACCAAAATTGTTGCTCAAGTATCAAGGGCTCCTTCTCTTTGCATGCGAAGGAGCTTAGCATTACAAAGGCTACACTAAATGTCGAACATGACTTGTTGCATAGTATCGCCCTCGATGTATATGTGCATCAATTTGAGGATTTAGTGACATTCCATCATCCGCAATTGAGCAAACTCATCGAGATTGCCGATACTAGTGTCACAATGGCGACTCGTCTCGATCTTCCAACAGAAGCGAAACTTGGTATGTCCCTGATTTTACATATAGAATATACTGGGTCGGTCCAGATATCCTCGGATAGACCTACTGCTGGCCTCTTTCAAGTTCCCAACAAAAAGAAGGGCCAGATCATGTCTACCTACGCTGTACCGTCCTTTGCACACTTCATATACCCATGTATTGATGAATTTGCGATAAAGGCGACCTTCCTATTATCTCTCAGGATTCCACGGGAGTGGAAAGCTATTTCTGCTACTGAAATTGCGAAAGAGTCCATTGACGGTGACTGGAAGACCACTACATTCAATAGGTCTATCCCGCTACCGTGTCATGCGTTTGGCTTTACTGCTGGACCATTGGAGGTTATATCTGCTGAATCACGCTCGATGAGAGGTGTGACTGTCTCCATATGGACTCCAGAAGCTACTGAAGATGCCGATTTTAGTCTACAAGTCCTGAAGAAATATCTACCTGTTGTCGAGCTATTCTCTCTTATGTCCCCCTTTGTGGGAGACAAATTAGATATTGTGACATTGCCACATTTCCTCCACAGAGCCATGGGGAATTTTGGTATGATCAGTGCCGATGAGGACAGTATAATAGTACCTTCTGATGTGTTAGAAGATCCTCACCTAAAGTATACTGTTATACATTTAATTGTGAGGCAAATATATGCGCAGTGGATCGGAAATTATCTAACATTTGATTCCCGGGATTATTTGTGGTTCCAGGAAGCCTTCATCTCATGGCTAGGGTTTAGAGAGCTCAGGGTAGACAGCAAGTCCAGTTATTGGCTGGATTTTGAATACATCG
Organism: Kazachstania taianensis; assembly: GCA_003708865.2. Classification (NCBI taxonomy): domain Eukaryota; kingdom Fungi; phylum Ascomycota; class Saccharomycetes; order Saccharomycetales; family Saccharomycetaceae; genus Kazachstania; species Kazachstania taianensis. The sequence goes on along the minus strand of PPOK02000005.1, from coordinate 39,695 downwards.
ATGGTTTCATATTCGAGGGAATTATGAGAGATGCTGTAATAGAAGCTAAGAGTATTGATCTACTACAGCAGTGGGAGGCGGCGGAAGAGGACACTGATGGAATGTTTGGCTGTCTCACGTACAAGAAGGGTGTCATTTTCTTAAGATCCCTTGAGTTAATAATTGGAGAAATGCCAGTTCGCCGAATATTGCCTGCTTTATTTAGGGATCGTGAGGTGTTGAGAACAAAATCGTTTAAACCTATGGATATTATAAAATTTATTAGCAGAACATTGAATCAGCCAAATATTATCCAATATTTCAATTCATGGATAAAACTACCTGGAGTTCCGATCATACATGCTACACAACAGGGAACAGAAACCAAATTGGTTCAAAGCAGGTTCTTTCTTCCCGGAATTAATAAGAAGGACTTTGCCTTACATGAAAATATGCTGCTTTATCATATCCCATTATTCGTCAAATTAAAGGATGAATCAGTGGGAAAGGAAAATATTATCATGGCTAGCAGAACATTGACACTGCACAACCCTATTTCTCTTATCAACGAGGATGCTCAGGGTTACTTTCTCGTGTCGTATGAGCATAATGCCTTCTACGATGATTTCATGACACAACTCACTCTTGGGACAATGGACGATTGTAATTTGTACAAGATTTTCATGGATCTGTCCTTGATTATTGGTAACCCACACTACCAGAAGTATATTCATATCGAGGGGTTTGTACGGCTGATAGAACACGTTGCATCGCTGCGGCCGGACGAAACGTTAGATAAGTTAAATCTATGGAAGTCCCTGACAGAGGCGATGATTACACTTCGGTTATTAGACAAGGCGTTTTGCATGATTGGTAACGTGATAATGAAGGCTAGGATCCTCGCGGTAACAACCAGATTGTTCCGGAGACTTGACTGGAATATCACGCCCAAGTTTAATGATATGGACACGAACGAGATATACACGCGTTCCGATTTGCTATTCTTCACCAGAAACAACGAGGATACCATCCGAGCATGCAGGAATATGTTCAGGTACATAAGGTACGGAGAAATTGAATTGGAGCAGAGGGACGACATCGAGATCTCTACCAATTTTGTTCACAGTATTTACCAATGTCTTGCCGGCCAATGTAAGACCGTAGAGGAATGGAAGAATATGCTGGAACTGCACAAGAAGGCCGTCATCAAGAAAATCTCGAAGAGGGTTACTGACGAATGGGAGGTGGGCAACAACGAGGGGGTTGAGTCTCTCCTTGAGAAAGTGGCCATGGATTCGCTGGGGTTTGTGGACGTCACCAAATTCGACCCGAAGGAAGACATCCTCGGCAGGATTATGGACTTGGTGAACTCGAACATCGCCATGCCATACATACAACAGGTGTTCACGGGACTCTGCTACAATTCAAGGGTCCCCATAACAAGAGGTTCCGCCTCCACTGTGGGTGAAGTGGTGACTACCTTCGTCGTCGACCGGATTCGTCCCTGGGTAGGTAAGCTGAAGGGAACTGTAGGGGATCTAGCCCACATCCAGCAATGCTTCTACGAGATAAACGGGGTTGGCCTCTACGAGCAGCCGACTGACGTGTTCGGAGGCGAGCAACCCCCCGACCGGCCCCGGCTGATGGCGTTGAAGACCGTCGCCGCCTGGAAGCGCGTGCACGAGTTCTAGCCCTAACTCCGGAACCGGAAGCCCTAATCTGCAAAGTGTAACCCGGACATCAAAAAAAATCTGGAAAATTCCTCGAGAATTCTGAAACGTCGACTGTTTTGAATATTTATTCAAGGCTCAGTTGGCCCCTTTGATCTGCTTGGCAACACTCGCTCACATTGCCTTTGCACGTAGCCACACACCGCAAAACACACAGCAATGGAGAAGATTAAGGAGAAGATCGCCAGTTTCAAGCTAGAGGCCGAGTCCTGGCAAGAAAAGTACGAGGACTTGAAGGAGCAATTCAAGCAACTCGAACAGGACAACACCGAGAAGGAGAACCAGATCAAGTCATTGACCGTCAAAAACGAGCAATTGGACTCCGAGGTCGAGAAGCTAGAGGGCGAATTGGCTGAAAGCAAGCAATTGGCAGAGGACTCTACTACTTTGCAATCCACCAACGAAAACTTCACCAAGAAGAACGAGCAATTGGAGAACGACCTGGAGGAAACCGACTCCAAGCTCAAGGAGACCATCGACAAGCTGAGAGACGCTGACCTGAAGGTCGAGGAGCTGGAGAGGAGACTCGCTGCCGTTGAGGAGGAGAAGGAGAAGATGGAGGAGAAGAACGAGCAACTGGCCACCCAGTACGCGGACGCCAAGCAAGAATTGGACGACATTGCTGCCTCTTTGGAAAATTTGTAGGTCGACTCGACATTCCACCAGATCTTTTATTTTTGCTCCTCTTCATATCCGTATGCCTGGTGTTGATACTCTCTGCCAAACCCGCTAACCCATCCGCACGCAGGCGGCGCTGAAACCCATCGCGCCCCTATCACTCTCAAATACGTATATAATGAATACAAGTATACCCAAACTGAGTGTATATATCCTACTTTATTTATGAATAAAATACGTATTATGACATTTATTGTCACAGTCTCAATGGCCCCCGGGGTGATGGACCCGCTGGTCGAGAAGTGGCTCAAGGTCTACCTCAAGTGCTATATAAATGCCGTACTCTACTACCGTAACGTCTATCCACCGGCATCCTTCGATGTCACCACGTACCAGGGCTTCAACCTGCCGGAGTTTCTCCCGGTAAACAGGCACCCGCAATTGCAAGCATACATCGAGGAGCTCATCCTGGACATCATCTCTAAACTCAAGCACGTCGACAGGGTCAGCATATGTATAGTAGACGCCGACAGCCTCGTGTGTCTGGAGAAGTACGTCTTGGACTTCGGCGAGTTCCGACACACCGACAGTACAGGCGTCATCTCCGAGACAGAAGTCTTTGACGAGTTCAGGTCCAGTCTCAACAGCTTGCTCCGACGGGTCGAGCGGCTGCCCAGAATTAGGGATGGTGCCGTGACGTTTGAAGTCGCTATAAACGCCGTGGAGCTCGAGTTGGGCCACGCTAGCGATGTCGGCTGGAATATTGACACCAGGGAACAGTTGGCTGCCTTCGAGCGGGACGTCAACTGGACGAAATGTAAGGAAGATGATAATCTGCCCTCTAGTGATTACCCAGGGGGGCAAGTGTCGCAAGAGGAGCCCAGAATCAAGATGGTTTCGCTCGTCGGCTGCGATGTTGGGTCCATAGTCATACATAATTTCGTTGAACTTGTACAGTTCCCAGATAGCACACACCCGTTGAAAGCACAAGTTTACGACGACGATGTGGTTAATAATCGGGGTGGCAGTGACAGTGAGGATAATGATACGTCGGTATTTTAAATATACGTTTCAATTATTAAATATTAGTGTCTTTGTAGCTATATAGCTATCTAATATGCAGAAGGTGGATAATGGAATGGGTTAGGTTGTTATCATCTGGGTGTTCACACCATTTCGGGAACATGCCCCTCGAAGTCTTGTACCTGGCCAATGTCGACATTGCTCTGACTCGACAATTTTACTAGTCGCTTTTGACTAGGTTTCCTGCTCGCAGGGTTACGCACCCAATTGTATGTCTCGCCATCCTTTATTGGCACAAAATCATCTGTAGAGGAACTGGCGTGAGAGGAAACTCCTGAATGGGCGTCTGGGGTCTCAGCTAGTCTCTCTAGAGGTTCCCTGTTGCTCCCTGAACCGCCTCTCTTCATCCTAGCGTCTGTTGGGCTGCGATTACTGTCGCTATTCCAAAAGATGGAGTCCCTCAGGGCTAATGTAGACTTTCTAGGATCCCTTGGGATGTTTGAGCCTGGTTTCAATTCGGTGGTCAACAATTCAGCGGTGGAGACTGTGTTCAAAGTGGCAGAACTGTTTCTGTTATTATTCGACTCGCCCTGTGCATCTGGATTGTATCTCCATGAGGGTCTGTTTGCTGGTTGGGCATCCATGTAGAAGGAAGATGTTCTATTCGAGAAAGGGTTGATAACGGAGGTGACATTGTTATTTGTAATGGCAGCACCAGCAGCAGCACCAGCAGCAGCGGCGTCTAGAAGATGTTCCCGAGAAGAGACGGTAAACCTGTGGTCATTACTTATCTCACTGTTACCTTTCTCGCCATCACTGCTGAAATTGGAATCGGAACTAGAGACCTCGGATTCGTCATCCAGTCTTGCTCCATTGGGGTCCACAGAATTCTCGTCATCGAATGGGTTCTTCAAGGAGGTGAGAGTTTGGTTTGGATTATTAGCAGCGTTGTGCAGAGATGGCCCACTGATGTCCCTGTGCATACCCATGTTATCGACATCATCTGGTACATTTTCCTTTGCTTGTCTTCTACGTCTCCAGAAGAAGAAGAAGAATATAAATGCGACGATAATCACCACGACTGGGATGACTACACCACAGGCAATGGCCACGGTTTTCTTGTGATTACTATGGGTAGATCTATTTTGCGTTGTTAGCGGTACGGTGCTGTTACCAGTTGCCGTGGCTGTTGCAGTAGATGATATAGTGGTACTTGATAAAGTTGTTGTCTTGTGAGAGTAGGAAGATGAAGATGACGATGTCTTGGGGTGTAGTGTTGAGGTATGATTGTGACTAGTAGTGACATTTGTATGCGTGTGATTGTGTTGTGTCACACTATCCATGCCAACTATTGTAAAATTTAACTGTTGAGTACTAGATGCCTCCTTAGCGACTAAACCCATGGATAGGAAATCGAAATCCTTGGGCACTTGTCCTTGTAACGTCAAATTCGATGATTTAAACTGTATCCAGTCACTCTCCTGCGAGGAATTCGTGGCAATGGCATTGATATCTGTTGCAGAATAATCAGTAAATTGTGATGGTAGGAAATTGTATTCAAACCATTCACCTCTGGTAGCGTTGATATTCGGCAACGATTTCACTGCAAAGAGGTCCGTGGTACTTTCCACTTCGAAGTTCAAGTAAATAACATCCCCATACTTGTCAGAGATAGAGGCACTGAAAGTAGCGTTCTCCTGGGCGTCTGTCATTGTCCCAGTAAATGTCGTAGCATTAGCCGCCTGTGTCACCCAGGATGGAGCATCGACCAAATCAATAGATCCCAAATCCTCGGTGGCGATCGGGGAGCCATCTAAGTAGACGTAGCTCAGAGGCAAGTCATATGTAAAATCTCCACTATCGGTGACGTTTAAGAGGATTGTGTTTTGTATAGAGGTAGTTAGTTGGTGGCCACCGACGACAATACTGAAGGGAACCTCAATGCCAGCATACCCTTCTATTTCAGTGGCAATAAGAACCAAGTTGTAGTCAATTTCAGGAGCAATCTGCGAATTTACCACTGGTGTTGTCCCACTAAACTTCAACGTGTTAGAGTCGAAGAACAACCAGTTGGGTAGCGGAGCGTTGTACTGTTTGGACCGGCCATACACAGCCTTGATTTCGTTTGCGTTGTCAAACATGGTTCTGTCGAAGGTGACGTTGAATATGGTGTCTGGCCCGAGGATCAGACCGTCCTTACCGTTCGTGTTCCCATAATTCTTCAGTAGGGCCAGTAGATTGAAGTTAGAGGCGATCTCAATCTCAGATTTTTGGGAAACCACCAATTGGTATGTGTTATTCAGAGGAATATTATCTGAACTGTCCGTACCTTCTAGCACGAAGGAGAAATATTGAGGCAGGTTTGAATCCGTGGTGTTGTCAATAAAATTGCTAGGTGGGGTGCCACTAAATGTACGTGACGACGTGTCGAACGTCAGCCACTCCGGCAGTTCGTACGCCTTATATGTTATCTGACTCGTCTTGTCCGCATTGGACTTGTACGTATCGTTCGAGATCTGGAATTGGAACTGTGTATCTATCCTCCCGATGGGCGGATATTGCTTATCAATGGGGTATGCTTCGTAGGGTTCCCCCAGTACCGATATTATGAACAAACACAGTATACTAAGTGGGAATATCAGTATATTATTTGTCATTGCAATGATGTGTGTTATATTGGAATATGAATGTGAAAGAGTGTTGGTATCTTGGTTGAACTTGGAGAGATATAGAGAGAGGAACTTTTTTGGTCAAAAAGTTCAAGTTGTCTCGAGGGTCCAGGTACATATACTATATTGAAATTCGCAACGACGTCTATCGCATGCTGGGCATTTGGTGACTTTGCTCCAATCCTCGAGACAAAAACTGCTAAAAATGGGAAACCCCAGCGACGAGTCCTTCCCGAAGAGGAAACATAATGGGTTAATTAGCGTCGCATGGGGACAATACGGCTGCCCACGCACTGAAGCGAGGCATGATTGCTAGCGTCACAAATATAAAGTTACGAAATGTCAGCATTTCGAATCTGGCGCCATTTTCTTTCCAGATTTTTTTTTTCAGACGCCAAAATTTCGTGTGTCGCAAATGTGGGAATGTCACATATCGCGTCTGTTTCACAACCATTCCTGCCGCTTCGTGAAGTATACTCTGGGATGATTGAGCGCACGACTGCTTGGATGCATGCGTGTGTGCGTGTCGGGACTTGCATTAGCCTTTTTCCAGTTTATACTGTACAATGTCATTTATAGATATATATCTCGAGGGTAACAACTCTTACATATGCTGTCTGTCGGCGGTTCTTGGCTTGGCACGGATGATGTTGTCGACTCTCAGCAGGACCTCTGCGGCCTCTGATGCGGACGAGACAACGGCGTGCTTCAGTTTGTAACTCTCAACGATACCTAGTTCTCTCATGTCCGCGATGACACCGTGGTTCAAGTCCAGCCCCGAGGTGGAGATGCCGTTGTAGATGCTGGATCTCAACTTGGAGACTAGCTCGCTGCTGTCGTAACCGGCGTTGTCCGCCAGGATGGTGGGCAGTTGTCTCAGTGCGCGAGCGAAGGATTCGACGGCGAAGGCTCTCTTCCCATCGACATTTTGGGCCTCGGTGTCCACGGCCTTGGACATCACCATCTCGGCACACCCACCACCAAGAACGGTCCTTGTCTCCCTGGTGGTCTGCGACAACACGGATAGGGCATCGTGCAGGGATCTCTCGGACTCGTCCAGGACCTGGTCGGTGGCACCTCTCAGGACGATAGTGCAGGCCTCACCGGCCTTGCACCCGCTGAACTTCAAGTAACTGTCCTCACCGATCATGATCTCCTCGATCAGGTCACATTCACCCAATTTCACCTTGTCTGGATCGTCGAACGTGGAGACGACTTCACCGCCTGTGACGAGGGCCAGTCTCTCCACACCTTCGAAATCGGCATGCTCGATTGAGTTGATGCCCAGATCGGTCATCAATTGCTCAGGGTAGTCGTAGATCAGTTGTCTGTTTATGAAGGTGTTGATTCCGAACTTTGAGATCTTGTTGATTTTGCTCTTCATCTTCTCGCGCTCGGCCTTCTCCAACTCGGCCAATTTCGAAGTGGAGTCCACTTTGAACTTGGTACCGAAGATCTTGACCTTGTCTGTGTCCAATGAGGTGTTTGCGATCAGAATCTTTGCATTTTCGATCCTCTTGGGTTGGTTGTTCCCGAATTTCTTAGCCAGGATGAACCCCTCGTCCAGGAAGGAGTCCGACAGCTTCCCACCGAGGATCTTGATGATCTGTATGTGTTCCAGGTTCGTAGAGCCTCTCAATCTCATGATGGCGTCCGTGGCCAACTTCGCGAAATGTTCTTTGTCCTGGGACAAAATCTTCGAGGACAGCGTGGTCTTGGCAATGTGGATCAAGTCGTCGTGGAAGCGGGCCTTGTCGGCGGAATTGTCGACAGCTGCCTTCTCCAGGGCCCCCAGGGCAGCCTGGGAGGCGATCCTGTACCCCTCGATGATCGTCTGCGGGTGGATCTTGTATTGGTCGATCAGCTTCTCGGCCTCCCTGAGCAATTCAGCACTCAGCACCGTGACACTTGTCGTCCCGTCACCGACTTCGTCGTCTTGCACCTTCGAGATGTTCACGAGCACCTTCGCGGCTGGGTTATCCAGCGGGATAGACCGCAGGATCGTGGCACCGTCGTTCGTCACGAGCGCAGTGTTGCTCGAGGCGCTCTGGAGCAGCTTGTCCATACCCTTGGGCCCGAGCGTCGTCTTGACGAGGTCCCCGACGGCGATTGCGCCCACGAAGGCGGACATTCTCGCGTTCTCCGCGCGCTCCTCGGTCACTTGGTCCCCGAACACAGAGGTACTCATGCTGCTGGCGTGGTTGTGGTGGTGGATGTGGCTGGTGCAGTGGCAGTGGTGGGCGTCTAGTAGTGGATCGATTTCAGGTAAAAATTTGCCACCAACCCTACCTTGTTTTAGCCCTAATTGCCGAAATTGTGACACTATTATTTATTGTCACTATTATTTATTGTCACTATTATTTATTCAGGGTGATGTTAACGTTGGTCGGGGAGGAGTGTTCAGACCCTGGATGAGGGTGTGCATGATTAAAAGTGTGGTATTAGGTGTACATAAATATTATCTATATTATACAAATGATTATGAAAGTGATATCAACGCTGATGTCAGGGTTGTTACTAGTTGTTTAGAGTCTTGTATGACGGTATGATGTTGGTGTGGCAATAATAAAAATGTGTGTGGCAGCGGCTGATCTTATACGACATTAATGTTAATGATTTGCCAGATAGAATTTTTAATTACTGACGTTTACATTTTTATGATACTATGTTTATTAGCATGGGTATCAGGAAGTTGGAGTAATTGCAGTATCAAAGAAAGTGTAAAGGTGCAAGGGGCCGGTCTTTAGTTACGGTACTACATTAAAATGATACCAGTCATATATATGGCATTAATATATTCGACAAGGATGCGAAAGCTATCTGTCTTGTAAAAATGGCAAGGCAATTATAGTACGAAAGATGTAAAGTGTTGCATGTCTTGTAAAAGTGATAAGGCGATTATAAACCAGGATAAAAGTGAGTGGAAGGGTATATCTTGGATAAATGTCAAGGTATTAAGATGAAATTGATAGAGCGTTATGTCTTGTATAAGTGGCAATGTGTTAAGATGAAAGTGATAGAGCGTTGTGTCTTGTATAAGTGGCAGGCGTTAAGATGAAAGTGATAAAGAGTGTACTGGAGTGACAAAGCGTTAAGACAAGTAGATGTAAAGAGACATGATAATAACCCACGTTGTAATAAACAGCCCATGAGGCGAATTAGCCATTTATATCGTTATATTGTGACTAAGACTATTCTTAATATATTAATTGTACTCATTCGTAACGTTTGGCGTCGGGTCAAATTGCATATATATTATGTACATGTACACTTCTCCGCCCGGCTTCTCCGCCCGGCTTCTCCGCCCGGCTTCTCCGCCCGGCTTCTCCGCCCGGCTTCTCCGCCCGGCTTCTCCCCCCCGTCACTCACGCATCGCACTCGCGGTAAACAGCACGGCCCCCGGTCACTCACGCAGCGCACTCGCGGTAAACAGCACGGCCCCCGGTCACTCACGCAGCGCACCCGCGGCAAACTGCACGGCCGCACCGAACGCGTCACTGTCCTCCTGCGAGACGAGCCCCTCACCCGCGAGCGCCCCCAGGACCGCGCCACACTGCTCCAAGTACGCCAACGCGCGCTGGAACTCTCCCTCGAGGTCGCGCACGGTCTTGTACGTTGCAAACTCGTGCGTCACGAGCGCGAGCGCGTCGCTCTTGACGTTGCCGTTGTGCAGGTACTTCTGCAAGAAGAACTCGACCATCATGGCCATCACCGTCGAGGGCAGCTGTCCCTTGAAGGGCATGTGCTGCACGACACGCTGCTGCCAGGCGAAGTTGTCCTTCAGGGAGAGTCTATCGAACTCGCCACTGGCCAGGGACGCGACGACGAGGGATTCGTACAGTTCGTTGACGTTGCGCCTCGTGAAGTCGAGGTGTTCCCTGTACACGAGCGTGCGCCTGTCCAGAGGGCCGTGGTAGACCGCAGTTGGTTTCTGGTCCAGTTTGAACAGTGTCAGTGCTCTCGTCAGGAGGGTGATGTACGCTGCCTCTTGAGGGTACGACCTGAGCGTTGGTTCCGAGAGCGCAGACTGCACTGGGGGGCGTGTTTCCTGGGAGAGTGAGAGCACGCCACTCTTCAAGAAAGTGATCCACAGGAGCATGTTTTCTGTGTACTGAGCTTCGACACCTAGGGAATTGAATTTGAAGAGCACACTGCCCCACTTCGAGGGTTGCAGGGTGTTTTTAGCCTGGTCGTACTCCAAATACTGCAACTGCACCAGACAGCGCACGAACGCCGTGGCGAGCAAGTCAAACGTCGAGGTGAGCGGTGCTTTCGACGTGACAGGGTTCGCGACGGTGAAGGACTGCGCATTCATCTCAAGCACGCTGTGCAGTGTGAAGTCTGCAGTGGTGTCCGACTCGACAACAACACGGTTCAGTTGCTCGAAGATCGGCGGCGAGGTCCGGTTCAGCAACTGCGCGTCCCGCGCCGCGGGCCACCACTTCCGCTGCACCACGGTCTTCACTTGGAAGTACCTGTTGATGTTGTGCGTGAGCAAGTTGAGTTCCCTGTTCTTGACGTGCTCGACGGACCACTCCACGAGCGCCCTGTACGAGTCCTGTGCCCCGCCGTCCAGGGGCGCGTCCTCCACGTACACGCCCGTCGCGATGGCCTCCAGCAGCTTCCCGGAGAGCAGCCCGACGCTCGCGTAGAAGTAGTACTCCGCGGGCATGCGCTGCGCTATGAACTCGTGCACGTCGTTGGGCACCTTGTGTTCGCGCTGCTTGTCCGCGGCGCCACTTCCGTCACACTCGTACACCTCCACTCTGCCCGCGAGGGTCAGCACGGGCATGAACCGCAGCGCCGCGACGCCCTTACGGTACGCGTCCGCGTAGTCTCCCTCCGCGAACTGCACCTGGAACGCGTAGAAGTCGAGCCGCATGCGCACCGCGGCAGCAAAGAGGTCTCTCGCGGGGACGGTCTGCAGGGGGGGCAGCGTCGTCGGCTGGAGGTCGTTCCCCACGGCCATCGCGACGTCTCTAAACTCTTCCGGCGTGAGCCCCGTGTCCGCTAGCAACCGCTGCGTCTCGACGAAGCGGAACTCGCCGTGCGTGAACTCCATGCCGATGATGCACTTGCTCAGGCGTGGCAGGAGGAGACACTCCGTCGGGCCGTAGACCGCGTCCACTGCACCGGTGTCGTGCAAGTACGCGAGCTGCACCCACGACGCGAACGGCGCGACGATATAAGGTATGCGTTGTTGCGCGAGACACCGCATCAGGTCCGCGACGTACCTGCTCGGGTCGAGCGGTTCCGCATCGGCCCGGAACGATTCTTGCGGTCTCGGTGGTAGGTCAATGTACGCAGCGTTGGCATGCAGTAGATTATCCCAGTGTCCCCACGCGCCATTGCGGTGCGCTTGCAATTCTTCGCTGGCGCGGACACGGGTCTCTAGCTGGTTGGAGGTCTGCTGCCCCGGGAACACGAACACGGGCGCGACACGGTACTGCGCGAACAGCTGCAGGTCTCTGTGCAGCGCGGCGAAGAGCGTGAGCGGGACGCCGCCCACGGCGTCCAGGAACAGCTCCCTGCGCTGCGTCAACAGGCGCGAGACGTAGTGGGGGACGTCTACGCCGAGCGTGCACCCTGCGAGGGCCTCGAGGGACTCGGACGCGACGAGGCCGCGCTCGAACAGGTACGTCTCCAGCGACTGCACGGGCATTTGAGGTGTGGAGGGTGTGGAGTGTGCTGGGAGTGGGTGAGATGGGTATAAGAGTGCAGGAGTAAGGATATAAGAGTAAGAGTAGCGGCAAGAGACTGCACCCACACACCGGCGGCGGCAGTGGTTCTTACTGGCGGGCGAGGCCAGGATGAAGAACCATCGTACGTGGTTGTGCTGGATGGTAGAAGCAGTCTAGCCGTCGTCTGCCAGACGCTTAAAGCTTGTTGGGGCAAGTGGAAGTGCCTGGCTGGCAGAAACCTGATTGCAGTGCGAGGTTGCGACAGAGTCTCAGGTGATGGTTCCAAAACACTCACACTTTCAAGGAGAGCGCTAAGTATGGCTCAGTCTGCAGTGGCTGCGCCCAAGACATTGTTCTATTATCAGAACTTCAAGCAGCGCTTAACGTCTCTCGTGAGTCTCTCAGTTGTTCTCCAGTTACCCAGAGAATCGAATATCTCTGAGATCAACTACACCATTCGTATGGAGTTGAGTGTGCCTGTTGGGAAGATAGCGACTGATTCGTGTCGCCATTTGGCGAGTCTCTAGTCGCTCATCTGAGATTTTCTGGAATAGGTTGGATGATATACTGAATGGGAATACGTTGAATGACATTGAAATGGATCAGGCCAAATGGAAAGAAGGTGTAGTTGATCCCAGAGACGACGGTTGAAATTTTGATAATAGAACAATGGAATTGGGCGCAGTCACTGCAGACTGACTGAAAATAACTTGAAATAAATCCAGTGCAAGTTATTCTGGAACTGAAACCAAGGGAGCTATTAATTTCATTGTAATAACATTAAATGCAAGAATAAATGGTATGTCAAATGGAACTGAGAAAGAAAACGGTGAAAGTCTGGTGAAATGGGTCATGCAGGTATTAGATAATTACGGGATCAAAAACAGAATTACTGCCACTACCACAGATAAAGCCTCTGCAAATGTCAAAATGCATGAATATCTGTCAGCTAAACTGAAATTAGACGCTGACACTGCCGTATCTCATATGGGCGAGTTGTTTCTTATCAATTGTACTGCTCGTATGATATACAGATTGATCCAGAAATTCTCCACAAATGTTAAAGACTTGCCCAATAATCCACTTACGAAGATTTTGAAGTTAGGAACCCATATCAGGAAACACTCAAGTTTGTCGAATCACTCGCGTCGTGATTTCGGTAGATATTTCCCAAAAGCGAATAGCACCAGGTGGTTTTCTAAGTTACGACCATCGCAAAATGGTTGTGGAAAGAATTCCCCAATTTTTCGATGGTACACCTGAGACAAAGTGTTCGCATTTTCTCCAAGCGAAATAAGCAACTTTAGGTTTATACTTCTGCTGGTCGCACCCTTTGATTACCTTTTCCAAATCTTATAAAAGGCCCTGTCAACTCTGTCAGCAACATGGCATATTTTTGTCATTATATTCAAAAATACGTTAATGATGTTAGAAAGATGGCAGATGAAGGGCGTTTCTCAGGTCCTTTTGGTACTTCGTGTTTCAAAGATAGTCTTGCTACACCATTCAAGACGCTACACCATTCAAGACGCTACAAGATAGTGTTATGTTATCAGAAGATGAAAAGGCCATAGCTAGATGCTTTAGAGGGGTAACTGAGAATTTTAGTAAATATTTCAGTGGCTTTGACAGAACAGCCTCCATCCTTTGTGACGCACTGAATCCGTATTCAAAGATGAAGGTTTCGAAAACGATGATGAAGGGTTCGAAAACGATGATGAAGGGTTCGAAAACGATGATGAAGGGTTCGAAAACGATGATGGAAAGGGAGGATATTAAACTTGTGTTCACAAGGATCAACGCCTCTTTTCGAAATTATCTTCCCTCCCGACGAAAATGGAACGACTGATCCAGCTAATGCAAGAATAACCTTAGATCAGGTTGATAATTTTGTCTTCGGAAGAGTATATTAGGAGAGCAACAATGAGGAATTTAATGGAGAGCAACAATGAGGAATTTAATGGAGAGCAACAATGAGGAATTTAATGGAGAGCAACAATGAGGAATTTAATGGAGAGCAACAATGAGGAATTTAATGGAGAGCAACAATGAGGAAATTGATGGAGATAACCTGGAAAGAATGGGATCGGTGCATGATCTGTTTTACTTGAACGAAGTTCAGCAATTCTGTCTGGAAAATAGTGTACCGTTGCAATGCAGGTACTGAATTAACTTGAGGGACCTTTTGCCCTTGCTTTCCAGGTTATCCATGTCGTTGCTTTATACTGAATCAACATCAGTCGACATAGAAAGGGTTTTCGGTATTTGTAAATGGGGAATCCATGGTAATCCCCTGACTGAAGAAACGTTAAATGAATCGTCTCTAGGCTCTAGGTTTATCCGAAATAAGCAAACGTACAATAATGATAAAGTGGAATAAGACACCGAGAGAGGCATTTTCCGAAGTATAGAAGATGAGCTGTAATCTTTTGGAAAATGTGCCGGACGATTGCAACATACCAAGACAGTCTACCTACGAAATATTGGTCAAATGTCATGTATGTATGTCTTATAACCTCCATATACGTTTCGTATATTTGCAAATACTTTGATTTCGGTAGGAAGTTTGGAAGTTCTATACGGAAAGAAAGGATCCTGGTGAGAGTGTTGAGAGTGTTGAGAGTGGAGCGAGTGATGAGAGTGGGGTTGAGGTAGCGTGGCGATTGACGGAGCGGAGTCTAGCGTGTGAGCTCGGTTTGCACAGACACCGGACGCTGCTCTGGTCTCGCTGGCATACACACTGCATCTCGCTGTGTCCACTGCAGACGACTGCCTACAAGCGGATTGACACACCTGAATGTGTAACGACGCACTACATTGCCGTCAGTACATCACCTACGCTTGCACACGCGTGTGTGCTGGATACAAGTGATAGTGTCGCTCTTGACTGCGTACCCTTGAACCACGCACTCTGCACCCACCGTGAGGGTCGCCTCCCACTCACACACTCACTGCTAACAAGGCGACACACACACACACACGCACGTCTGCTGTACTCTCACCCTCGTCGCTCTGCTGGACCCTCGCGCCCGTCTTCTCGTCTCTCGTCAACCCACGCACCCGCTGCAGCGCTTATCAACAACGCTCTCCTCTTCCCAGCACCCCATCCACCCCCACGACCAACGATGAACTCCTGGCTCTGCGCGTGCATCGCGCTGTGTCTCGCGCTGACCAACGCGCTGGAGCTGCAGCAAGTGGCAAAGCTCGCTCGCGAAACGGGCATCGTCACGCTCACCGACGACAACTACCTGGACGTGCTCGGCGGCACGGGGCCCAGGGACTACTCTGTCCTGGCGCTGTTCACCACGACAGCAGCAGAGTTCGGCTGCTCGACGTGTATCCAGTTCGCCCCAGAGTACGCTGCCCTCGCCTCCGCTTGGTCTGCAAACCACGCAGACTTGCGGTCCGCCGCCAACCCCAACAACGCCCTGGTCTTCGCGCGCGTCTCCATCGACGTCCGGGGGGAGATCCCCGAGGCGTTCAAACACTTCGCGGTCGAACAGGTGCCCCGGCTGCTCTTCTTCCCACAGCACGGCGACATCTCCAAGTACGCGCCCCTGGACCTGCCCCAGGAACAGGGTTTCCCCCGTATCCAGCACCTAGCTTCCGTCCTGCGTGACGCGGCGGGTGTCTCGGACTTCGTCGTGCACCCCCCAAGGGACTACGCGGGCCCGCTGCTTTCTCTCTTCACGCTGTGTGCCGTGGCCGTGTTGACGTACAGGCACGGCGCGCTCCTGATGCGCGTCGTCGCGGCCCGCGCGCTGTGGGCGTTCTCCTGTGTCGCGTTCGTCGTGTTCATGTGCAGCGGGTACATGTTCACGCAGATAAGACAGGTGCCCCTCGCCGGTACGGATCGTGCGTCGGGTAGGGTCGTGTACTTTGCCGAACACGAGTTTCAGAACCAGTACGGCATCGAGACGCAGATCGTGGCCGTGTTCTACGGTGTCCTAGCGGCGCTCGTTGTGGCGCTCGTCGAGGTCGTGCCTTGGGTGCAGGCCTATTATGCAAGGCGTGCGTCCAAGAAACAGGGAAGGACTCTCAGGGACACGAGCACAGTCTCGTGCGTGCTGGCCGTCGTGGCGGCGCTCGTGCTGTACACTTTCTTTGCTGCGTTCACGCACGTGTACGCCCTCAAGCAACAGTACCCTTTCACCTTGTTCAAGCTTACGGCGTTTGTCGGTAGGAGGTAACTTTATACGTTTATACAAAGATCGTGTCGCGATTTGATGTACTATTTATGCGTATCTTATTCATCTGACATAATATTGTATGTGTATCTTATTCAGATCTGACAACTATTTATGCGGTATCTTGTCACGATTTGCATACTATTTGCGTGCGTATCTTGTTCAGATCTGACACGTTATTTGTCTGGCGTGGCATCACGATTTGGCATGCCATTTCGACATTTCGCCTGACGTGAGGTATTATTTAAGTTAAATAATGACATCTTGATTCAATAAATTACAGAGAAAGAAACTGTAATATCATCAATAGGAATTTGACTACTGTAAGGAAATTTTTGAAGCTCTAGGTATTGAATTGAACATGTGTATGCATACAAATGTTTAAGAAACCATTAGAGAATATATTATAAAGTGCGGAGGATTATTGACGGCACATTCTGTGACAGAACAATTTTCGAGGCCAGTTGTTATACAACGAGAGAAGAATATTGGTGTATATTGGGATGATCACAACAAAAAACTGCTGCTATAAAACAGTCAAAAATTACGGAGACTAATTTTATAATATTCCTAGAATCGAGAGACCGTGGCTTCTATTTTGTTCAAATTAATGCAGAGATTTTAGGTTGTTGCCTTATCGCCTTCGAGGAGCCTGGGAGAATGAAACTTCACAATTACTTTCAAAGCCGTAGTGAATACTTGCAGGGAGTCAGTTAATAAAAAAGGGCCCCTGCTCGCTCATAGCCAGTCAAAGACTGTTTCAAGAAATTATTGAAAGTATGCGTTCTTTTCGGCAAAAATTACAGTCGAACGTGTCAATAACTATTTGTAGGGCTTATATCAATAATAATAAATTTGCATTGCCACCGGGATCCTCAAAGTCTGCTACTTCAAAGACTTCCGAAATGTAGCTAAATACAGGGATCAACTATTAAAGAGGCCGATAAAGCCTGAAATACCAGGGACATGTCGATTAAAATGTTCCTTTTTAAGAAAGAATGCGTAGATCGATTAGCAAAATATATCAGAAATCGACGACAAGGTAATAAAAATGGGACTTATTTAACCGATCCTCGTTGATTAATCAATTTCCGGATGTGCAAGGAGTATTTCTTCGAATTCGGGCACTTCAACGACAAATAAACACAGTGAATAACTGGTGCTAAACCATATTTCATTAGTCACTATACCGTGTAATCCAAGGTTTAGACAAACAGGGAACACACAAAATCCGCTCACACCAAAATAAATCTAGATATGATCTTACATATATCAGGTTGTGTATGATACAATCTACCTTGGAGGGGTAAATGACTACAGCCTATAAAGGGAAATGCAATACAGCTTCAATTTGTGAGGCTGCTGAATGCACCAATGACGCATTCAAAAGAGAGTCATCGTAAAAGTAGCCAGAATAAGATCACACCCAGTAAATCCTAGCATATAAGATGGTGAAATCCAGCCAGTTTGTCCGTTTTGTACAGAGTCTGTGTACTATTAGGGGCTTAAGGGGCTTCTTATCTTACTACGGTTTCCCTAATATAAAAGGCGAAAATTTTTCATTTCCATTCTTCACTTTTGCTTAACACTTTATCTGAGTGAGGACCTCCATGGCCGTGGCACAAGCCATAGACTATGGGGTAATCCAGCCCATTTGAAAGCGCAGTTGTTTGTTCTTCCTCTCGATATACTACCGTCGCCGATGAGATGGATTACAAAGTTGCGATCAATTGTCGGCGAAGAATATGGCTGTCAATTGATAATATTAACGGTTATATGAATGGTATTACTACGTAATGATGAACCAATATAAGGATGGAAAAAGCTATCATTTCCCTGTGGCAACGTTCGTCGGCTGCCGCTTTGATACGGTTCGGATCCATTTCTCCTCAGACCTATGGAGACCACATTGATTTATTTTCAGCTCAACAGGGTGTGAACCCTGATTTCTCTTGCGGAGTCACCTCGCTTTCAAAATCAGCCTGTATCTTTGGCTACGTTGGAAGTGGAGATGACGCTTCAAGGGAGGCCCAGGGCTCATAACCTGTTGAACAGAACGTTATAATCAATAGAAATATTGGTAGAGTTGCTTACGCCGCCGACTTGGTGCTGTTCAGATACTTTTTCTATCATGCGCTGGAAGTCGACTCATTTCTATTTAACTGGATGTGAATCTTGACCTTACTTAGCGAGTTCATTCCTTTCCCTAAATCTACCTATATTTTGAGATTAAGTTGGAAATGGAAAAAAGGCCTCAAGAAAAACATAAAGTTGGTAGGCAGTTAAACAGAAAATGGTTCATGAATAGAGGTGCTGGTAAAATCGGATTTTATGCTCTCTTAGCGCTTTCTACATCTTTTTCTTTCGAATCTGCTAGGAGTAAGCCTATTTTCAGCTCTACAGGCTGTGAACCCTGTATTTCTCTTGCGAGCTCATTCCTCTTTTTAGACTGACCACTGTTTTTTGGTTAAGCCAGGAATGGAAATGAGATTTCAAGGAAAGTCCAGGGCTCATAACCTTTAGACCGGAAAGTAGTTAATGTGAAGAGCTGTTGATGTAATTGATATTGAATATCTAACCTTTTAACTGGTACGCGAGGATTCCCCGAAAGGAAATAAAAATCAAAGATACCAAAGATAAAATCCAAATTAGGTTTGTCGATTTGAGTAAATATATATAGGGCCTGATTACTAAATAACTATGCATGCTGTGTAATTAAGACCTCGTTTTTATGCTCTCTTCCCACTCAATCGTATCCTTGGGTATTCTGAATGGTGTTTCAGTATATTTTGGTGGCTTTGGGTGGATATTACTTACAACACCTATTTGAAGCTTGGGTAATTTTTTTCAGTTACTTCAGTAAACTATACAGGGGAGCTTTTCCTGAGTTATCTTTGCCCGATCTCAACATACTCGTCATTTAAGGTTGCCAAATATTGTCACTATTGTTCCTTTCGCTTATAAACAGTATTATATTTTCAAGATCCATTTTCAGCGCCCAATTGACTTCGTCATCATTCAAAGTTCCACATTTGCCTCTCTTCTCATTAAAACTACAGATATCAAGGCCTAAACGGAAAGAAAGGCCGATATCAAGTATCTCGCTGTCCATGTTGTCTCGATCTCGCAAAATATCACATCCTATGCTGAAGGTTCTTTCAGTATCTACCAAGCTACCCTTATTGAAAAGTAAGGCTAGGGGTAACGTTGGACAAATTTGGAGATTCTATTGTTCTGGAAACTCAGAGACAATGGTATCGTGAAGAAATACCCCCAAGACTGGTCTTGCGCAATTTTTGTACTGGTTCGATAAATTACCTTTCAAACGCATTTAGATTAAGGAAGCGAATTGGTAACCGTAATGATAGAAGTGCCTCTGCGCCATTTTGGAACAACTGTGAAAGAAGCTTTCCAATAATGAAAGATAGTAAAAAAAATTTTACTAGCACAAATAAACTTAATCTAGAAATGATATAATAGTTTATCGTTTATATTCGAATAATATATGTCTGGCATTAAATTATTAATCCACCATTCAAATGGTTAATAGTCTATCGAAGGCTTTGCCCAGACTTTGCTCTCAGCTCAATTTTCAATAATTGTAACCATTCAAAGCGGAAGACATTTGAAAAACAAAGAATAGCCATCATCAGTATCTGCATCTTTTGTATATATTTTTAAGAACGTATAATATTTAAAAGAGAAGGAGGTCATAGTAGACTACACGTCTGCAAGACAGTTGGACACTTGGGTATACCCCGGATTCTCAATCCAACAAGGGACATCGGCAACAGAGGCATATTCAGTTTCGTTAGAATACAATCCTCTGATGACGCCCCGCCAATAAGTGTCACTTTGCATAACCATACAGAAAGATGTCTTTTTTTGCTGTGAAACAGCAAGTAGGACTCTACTAATATTAGAAAGATAGTCATCACGATCCAACGATGGGGGAGAACAAGTGTCACTTGTACTATCGTAAGACTCCGCCCATAAATCCCATCCATCATCACTTGAGTAATAGTTATTCATAAAATATAATGAACTTCCACAGGTATTACTGTCTGTGCCATTAATAAACAAAGTCGATATTTCGTCTGCAAGGAATACAGGGTCGAGGGACGTATCAACATTCATGGAATTGTCGTACGAGAAGGTGGTAACAATTGTTTCGAAATTGTTAGCCTCTTCGATGCAATAAGTCCCAAAACTGGTTCTTGGAGACTTACCTAAATCATTGGAATCCAAAACATTACGTTTTGAGGCCTCACACACTTGTGGGATAGGGGCTTTGACGACGTCCTTCGTGGCTCTTGCTTCCACCGCCAAATTATCAAAGATAGAGGCAAGTTCCTCATCGCAGCTGGAATCAGCAAAAGCAGTGCCTAAGAAAACAGCTTGTAGCAGATTGGTTAACTTCATTTTGTTGCTTTATTGAAAGAAGTATGTAGAAGAACGAAAATATTTACAGGAAGAACTGGATAATAAGAAATGGGATAACTACTTCCTTTACATTTTCAAATGAAAACCTGATTGTATTTATATCAATAATAATATGAAAATATTGGACACGTACGTACCACTCAATTTCATATTCAGTATTGCTATGTTATAGGTGCGTGAACTAACACAGACAGTTCGAGGAGTATCATTGACTGGCATCCACAAGGAAGGTATATCTAAGAGGAACGGAGTACTAAACCACGCCCTGAAATAATATTGTATGGATAGTAGTTTGTATCTGCCACTGAATGATCGTAGGAGAGACTGACTGTATCACACGATTTCATATCTCTTTCAAGATAGACTTTTTCTTTTTCTTGGTTGCAACATTTTCCATATTTATTTATTCCCTTGAAATGCCAGAACGGTTGGGTGCTGTTGCTTTGAGTGATATTTGTTACCATAACAAGGGGTTATTAGGGTGGATTTTGTACTAATGTGGTAATGTTCAGCATGTGCGGAACCTGCCATTCTAGAAAACGTCTATGAAATAATCAGAAGATAATTTGTAGCACCTGTGGTCTGAAACGTTTAGTGTTATAAGAATAGCAACATATCTGTCCATGACAAATCTTTTGGGTTCTTTAAAACTATTGGGTAAAGAGACTTCTTGCCTTTCTAAATTTTACTACAGTGGTAATGTCATATACTCAGGCATTGCTTGGGAAATTGAATTAACACAATTCAGCAAATAAAATCTTAAACTAGCCCTCCAATTCAGAATAGTTGTTCCCTCTCATTTGCCCGTACTTGGTAACCCTACAATTTCTATCGATTACGATATGGCCGAACATTTTTAAATTATCGAGCTATCTACAGTGGAGTCCTCATTGTGTATGCTTGTGTGTCCCCTAGAGTGAGGGCCGCTTCTCAAAACGGGATATTTGTTCCAAATTGTCCTCAGTAACTAATATTTTGTAACCTATTCTCCACTCAGTGCACTCTTACGTTTTACAGGTCTTACATCATCCGATGCATCATCATACTAAAAACCAGGAGGGCTTTAGCATCCACAGGATCCTAACGAGGATGGAGCCCAGTCACTCCGCCATGTCTTGCGACTGGAAATCTGGATGCCTTTCATGAAGATTATCTACACATGTGGTTTTGGTAACTATCAGTGACTCTCACATTCTAACACAATTCTCCAGTCTAATTATTCCTGATTATTTCAGGGCGGCAGTTCTCGTTGTGTGGATTTATCAGCCATTCAGTGCCCTTCTGATAATATTATATAAGAGTACAACCCTTTATTCTGTTACTCAATAACTTGTAACCATCTTCTCCAATCATACTCCTTTATCATCTTAACAGGCCAATACTCTTAAAAATCTCTATATCCAAACAATGTCATTGAGACATCCATACTAATAGTCATTGTTCTGTAATGTTTGGACATGGAAAATTGATGTTATTCTCAATATAACATTAATTGTGTGTCAATGTCATGAGTAGGATCGATTGTGTTTAACAACGTCATTTTATGAAGTATTTCATTGGTTCCTTGACCTATTCTTGTTCTGGTTAGTCATTATGCCCTGTATTGTTCATCTGGGCTCTTTATTGTGCCTATGTTCATTCTCAGTTTAGCATAAATAAGCCTTTTCACGTTGTTCTATGGCTTGTTTCATTACTTTCTTTGTGTCATATGTTACTTCTGTGTCATTGTTTCCTATGTGGGGAATATTGGGTTTCTAGCCTTTCGGTTATCAACCTTAAATCAATACACTTTTTATTGAATTGTCATAAAGATAGTGATCTTATACTTCACAAAAATATAAAAAGCCATTTTAGTATAGTGGTTAGTACACATCGTTGTGGCCGATGAAACCCAGGTTCGATTCTTGGAAATGGCATTTATTTTTTTTAAAAGTTACCATAATCACGTGACCTTTTTGCTAATAGCACCACACCCATACACATAAAGAAGAACTACGAAAGCTATATAGTTATGACCTTTTCTATAGGCTTATTTTAGGTCTTCTCAACCATATGTCCAACTTTTAGAGTGATCAGAGCTCATCACAATATACTTTGTGAGATTTTATAATTTTCAAATTTACTAAAAATGTCATACACCTCCTGGGACCACACTAAATGACTTTACCTTTACTATTGGATATTATGCATATTTAACTATATCCTAACATCTTTCTTTGTCCTCTTTGGATTTTCTGAATTGCTACTAAAATTGTTTATTTTTTTTAGTCTGGTTCCAGGTGTTGAATGTTCACCATTTGTGGGCTTATTTTTCAATTCAGAAAAATTTTATTTAATAATCACTAAAACTTTAGTTATATATGTTAAACCACTATTCCTCGTAATAATAGTTCATATTATATTCGATGTCACTGTAATCACTGTCACAGATACTACTACCATCATTGTATTGCTCAAACTGCTCAAGAATACGATCGTCATCTACTTCAAGGCTGAAAAAATCTAACCAGAGGCGTAATGAAACAAACTTTGGGGTCTACTATGTATCGTCCCTTTACAAATACTAGTTACCCTTTAAATATCCAGAGAGGTAGATTTTGAATAAAGAAGCGATAGTGCCAAACCAGACAAACTAGGCTATACATCCCTTCTATCGACCCAATAATCGTACTGCAACTCAAGACTAGTAGCACTTGAGGAGAAGCGACCAGAAGGAACAAAGACATCAATTATAAACCTTTGAAATTCATTCAAAGGAAACTTCCTGGGCGCTTCCCTCATCCTTTGAACAGGTGCATCCTTAGTATTCATAAATACATTGTCGAAAATGAGATCATGGACATGATGTATTTCAATTTTAATATTGCTATTTGCTAAGACAACTACTCCTTGAAATCTGTATAATAAATCAATGGAATTAAAACAGAGACCCTTGATTTCATTGAGTTAATTCTCCTCTAGACTTAAAGCGGTGTCCCGGCTTCAGCCTTTTCAAAATCCGTATGGGTAACCAGGTAGGTCTTCATGTTGGATGAGTCGTGGGTAACTCTCTTACAGACACTGCATCTTTTAGTAGCGACCAAATTTCCAACAGCAAAATAATCGCTGTTCCTCTTTTGACCTTACCCTTGTTGTATTACTTCCCATCCATTTTCAGAATCTAAGAATAAACATCCCTAATACTCTTTTTACCTCGCTTCAACAGTGCTTGTTTATAAATTTCTGGTAAATAAGTTAGCCTATAGACAGTATACTCTTTGTTCTGTTCTGGTCGTCCAATATTGTCACATAGGATGGGTACTTAATCAAACTCTGCTGAATTTGGGTGAAGGACCAGTTGAGTTATGTCATCAGCATCAACACACCAGCGTTATCATCGTTGACATCATTGACATTACTGTTACCATCGCATACAGGGGAAGAAGAGGACAGGGAGGTGGAGTTGTTACGGTAGGTAGAAGGATCAACTGCAGCTTGAGTGATTGGTGAAACACTATCGCTAGTAATAACAGGACTAGTTTCCATTTGGGAGTTTACAACTGTCCAATTACACCCCCCATTTCGGCCACAATAACAGAAGCGTTGTTGTAGAAGCTAAATGTTTTACTAGTACATATGTGGTGTTCGATAAATTGATCAGCAAATGCAACCGGTCCATCGGTTAATTTGGAATGAAGTAAGAAAAAAATATCAGACGGTGTTCATTTTAAGGAATCATATAACCCACTCAATCAAAATGCAAAGATGTCTTATCATAGCTTGGAGCTGACAGTTAATAAATAGCTGGAGCTGAATATATGTGACTATAGCAAGGATGTTAGAAGTAATATAATATTACGTTGGTAATGCTTTACCTGATGAGTTTAGGTATGGCATCTTTGAGACGTATCTGAAACGAAGTGAAAAAGTGCCGTAAAGAACACATTGACCTTTACGTATTTCCAATTACAAAGGAACTGAAACAGATTATTTGCTGGCTCTTTAAACAATAGAAATATAGATTTGTAGTGAATTAGAGCACACAATTCATTCCATAAAATAGGGATACATGTATTAGCCCAAGGAATAAGGAAAACAAGAGAGATGACCTAAGATGTGTGTTGGCTCGAGCGGCTATTCAAACTGTGAAAGATATATGGTTAGTATAATATGTTTTTAATTTTTCCCTTCTTGTGAATAGCATAAAAAAAAATATTAAGCAAACATCTTTATTATCCGTGACTTTGTTAGTCCATCCGATGGCCTCGATAAACTAGCAGGGATTAAAAGCAATTATGTAACATATAAATGATGAGATGTAAAATAAATACAGGAAATAAGACCGTGGTCTTGCTTGGAATATGTAATTATCATTATTACCATGAGTTTGAGGATGAAGCAAATCTAAAATGAAACAACAAAGCTTTGGAGCAAAGAAACATAGATCACATTCGAAAGCAAAGTGGATAGTAAACAAAAAGACCACAAAGCAAAGTCTTATAATTTTGGAATCTTTAGACTCTTTGAGATCAATGCACACCCATGAAGGAAGAAAAGAAGTACGATTGGGTGGAACTCAAAATATTGTCCCTCTCTTAGAATCCCAAAGGGTAAATCATCAAAGATACAGTCCGCCTTGACCAGCAAGGCCATCCCCGCAACCAAAAAGAGACTCGTTGGGATAGGTAAACCTTCGAAATACTTAGATTTCCCACTGACATCCCTGGGAATGTTATTTACGGTGATATTAAACCGTGCCAACCGTGTCAACCCACACAGAACGAAAAAAGACAGGATTACAACATCTAATGTGGTCTGAAACCCAATAGCAAACGCAGTTGTTGCAGGGGCAATCCCAAAAGACACTAGATCAGCTAGAGAGTCCAGCTCCTGGCCCATCAGCGACGCCTTATTTCTAAGTCTTGCTACCCTCCCGTCTAGGATATCGAACAGCATCCCAAGAAATATAAAGAAGTAGGCTCTCTGCATGTACCGAGATTTACCGGTAAGTGTGAACCGTAAACAACTGATAATTGCGTAAAACCCTGAGAACCCATTTAGCAAAGTGACGTAGTCGGCCATATGCAGATTGCGGATCATGCTAAAATGGTATGCATCACTCGTAAACCTCTGGATATCGGACTCGTCTGGAGGCGGTAAGGGTGCTGTGTCCAGCGAGAAGATACTCGATGTCTTTCTTAACAGCACAGGCTCAAATTCCTCGGGAACCTCATCACGCCCACCGAGGGCGCTAC
Organism: Kazachstania taianensis; assembly: GCA_003708865.2. Taxonomy (NCBI): domain Eukaryota; kingdom Fungi; phylum Ascomycota; class Saccharomycetes; order Saccharomycetales; family Saccharomycetaceae; genus Kazachstania; species Kazachstania taianensis. The sequence continues at coordinate 14,131 of PPOK02000005.1, read as the reverse complement.
TGCTTCTCAGCGGTGTATTCTCTCTGATGACCTCCATGACTATCTGATACGTGTACAGGAGATGTGTTTCCCGCTATGCCAGGAGCAACTGCTGCATCTTGATGATTGGTCGCAGTGAGTCAAACAGCCTAAAACTGTAAACACGTTGAACGGGGCAAAAAAATATCTGCGGGTGAAAACTCCGATCTGAGTGTGTCGCGTCACAAATTCCGGCGTCACAAATTAATAATAAAAATTAATGCCAATTCCTCATCCGTTAGCCCCCTTCTGCTGATTCCAAGTGATGCTTGCGTCTTGTTGTTGCGAATCACAACGACGACAGCATAAATATGTCGTTACTGGCATGTATATCTATAAACTCAGTTATAAAAGAGCCCTCCAGAGTTCTACTGTAAGGGTGCGTACAGGATCTGTGTGACGTACTTCTGCTTGTACCGGACAATGGACGCCACACACAGTGTGTTGTGCTTTATGCTGCTCGTGGCCAAGTGGTTCAGGATCACATGGTTCGGGATCGGCAGCGCCCCCGAGTTATTTTCGTTGTTCTCCCCTAGCGGGTTGGAGTAATTGTTCAGTATGACGTTTTCAAGGTGTGGAGGAAGCTGTGGAGGTGTCAGCCACGCCATATTCTGGTGGTTGTTCTGCTGTTGGTCCAAGGTCAGGTAGTACTGTTCCATCACCGTGGGATCTGTGAAGACCGCTGGGATATCTTGTGTGAACTCGAGGTTCGGCTTCTGCATCGTCTCGTCGTGGTACCGTGTGTACCCATCGCCCATGTCGTCAGGCTCCTGTTCGATCTCCATTGCAATCCGTGACCGCGCAGTCATGGGCATCTTCGCCTTGTCCTTTGGTCCTTTGGCTCCCTTGTCATCATGTGCCATTTGCACTCCTTGTTCTATTTGACCTGTTTGATCTGGTGGTTGTATCTGTTGTTGCTGTTGCTGTTGCTGCTGCTGCTGTTCTGGGGAAGGAGGTGCGACAACCTCTAGGTAATTGACGAAATTCCCCATCTGGTCCGTCGCCGTGGGCAAGTAATCACTGAAGCGCAACTCATTGTCCACTATGAACCGGAATCTGTGTGTCCCAGGGGGCAATTGCAACTTTACGTGCAGTATCCCTGGTTTCCCCGGGAAGGGCACCAACCCGATCATCTTTCTCCACCCCGTGAAGGAGCCAGTGACATACGCCTTCGTACCACCTTGTTGCCATATGATATCCACGGGTACCATAACGTTTGCATTCGCAGGGGCTCCTGCACCGGACGCCAACATACTCTGTCCCTGCTCTTGGGTTTGCCCCTGTCCCTGCCCCTGCCCCTGCTGGAACTGGGTCTCAGCTACCCGTTGCTGCGACGCCCGTTGCTTCGTAGGCGGCTCGTTAGACGCCGTGTCCTCGGTGTCGCTGTAACTGTCACTGCTGCGGGAGTCCTCAGAAACGTCCCCGTCAGCCGTGTGTTCGTCGTGCGCCACGTAGGGCCCGATGTCGTCCTCGTCGTCGAAGATCAAAGTGGAGCGCGACCTGCTCCGGGACGACCGCACCCCGCCCATACCGATCGCACCGGCGTCGTAACTGTGCGCGGTGCCAATGGGGGGCTGTGCCACCTGTCCGCCGACGGAATGCGAGTGCGACAATTGCGGCTGCAAGTCGAGCTCGCTCGGGCTGTCGACGTTCATCTGCGAGAAGCTCTGCGTCAGGGACCGCGTGGCGCCGTTCCCCGCGCTGTCACGGCTACGGGCGCTGCCCAGACTGCCCTCGTCCCCCGAGTAGAATTCGCTGTCCTCGCGCACACTTCCGCCCTGGGACTCGGCGTCGTTGACGTCCAGCATCGACAGGTCCTTGTTCTCCATGTGTGTGTTGCGTGAGCTGTTGTCGCGAGTGTGGCCCGTGTGTGTTACTCGCCGCTTTCTTCGAGGGTTTGCAGTCGATAACCCCCCATCAACAGCGGTTAATCGAGCATTCGATATGAAAAATGGCAAAACCTCTAAAAATGGGGTCAACGCCGTGGAAAAGGTGCTGGAGAGGCCAGTTTGCCCGTTCATGACTTGGAGAGCCCAATCAGACCATGGAGACGGAGTTAGGTGATGGTACGTAGTGAATTGCGATACCATCAACGAGTGTAAGGGACCAGGGACAGAACTACGACGACTCGTACAGAGTGATAAGAGCTGCGCCAGTAAATAAGAAGTCCGGGCGCCGCCCCGTCGACGACAGCAATTCAAATCCATGGTATAGAGAGGGCAGGTCCAGCCTGCTGTTACTATTATATATGGCTGTGTGTGTATGTGTTTATGTTTGTGTGCTAGAGCGAGGGCCGCTTCTCGAAACGGGATATTTGCTCCAATATCGTCCCGACGGAGGGCAGCGTCACTCTATCCAGAGGCCCCGTCTTGTTCTCGGAATGCAGTCTGTCCAGCGGCGCACTTCTGTTCTCGGAGGGGAATGCCATTCTGTCCGGAGACGCGCTTTTGTTCTCGGTGTACAGATACTGCGTGCTGCTCAGCGGGGAATTGCTCGAGGATGAATATGTAGAAGACGCAGCCGTGGCGTTAGAGAATGACCTGCAGGATACTGAGGACGTCGAGAGCGTTATTGGCGTTATCGGCACGTTGATAGTGGCCCCAGTCGAACAGAACACGGGTTTCATGTCGTCCGTACTCGGCGTCACGGAACTTAAATGCCTGTATGCTATGTCTCTCTCTATCGAGAGCGAGGGGTCCATCGTTATCGGAGAATAATTCCCCACGGGGAACAGTGTCACCTGTTTCGAATGACCCATTGGATTCAGTGTCGAGTGTGTCTGATGGGTATCCCTGTGCGGCCGTATCGGGTGCACACGCGAGCGAAGACTCGGTTGCGATTTACTCCCCGCAGAGCCAGACTTGTACAGGTGCGTCTTCTTGTGTCTCTTCAGTTCGTCGGCCCTGCTGAACCGCTTGTCGCACTCTTCTATCGTGCACTTGTGCGGTTTCTCCCCCGTGTGGATCCTCACGTGGCGCTGTTTGTGCTCTAGTCTGTAGAACCCTCTGAAACAGATGGGACACCTAAAGGGCCTCGAATTGTTGTCCAACGGGTACGCCTTCTGCAGACTGGGAAGCATTGTGTGTATTTGCGGTTGATTGAGAGTTCAGTCAGCGAGCGACTAGACTACAATAACATCATTTTACCTTCTCTTGGCACACGGACCAATAAGATGTGGCCCCATTTATATATAGGCTCTTCGTGCATTGTGGAATTGATCCAGGAAAATATCGATCGGATCAACCCCATATCACCCAAGGTACTTCCCACTCGAGGGCTTCTGCAACATATCCTCTGTGCGGAAACAAAAATCATGAGATATTCCACGACGCAAGCAAACTTTAATAATCTCCCGTCTCATCGATTCATATAAAGTTGTGGAGAGCGAAGCGAAGGGGGGCTATCCCGCGGTTACTGCAGTGAATGGTGAACAGTAAATAGTGGATACTGGACTACTGGAATAAATTTGCGAGGACCAGTTTTTCCTAAAAGGAAAAATACCAAACACGTAAAAATAAAACAATAGCCCTCGTGTTACCGGAACCCGGGGTGATGTTTTTCCGCAGTCAAATGCCCCTACAGAGCTGGAAGAATGGCGAAAATGGAGAGAAAATCCACAAGAACACGAATCTCCTAATTTCGCGTGGGGCAGTCTGTCCTTTACGCTGTCTCCCTCCGCCCACCCGTAATTTTTTTTTTCTTCACTCCTTAAAAGAGGCAAAAACGTGGGGAAAATTTCGCTCCCTGTTCCGTTTCCGTCCCCGTTTGTCTGCATAGACAGTGCCGCACAAGGGACCCTTTCTCCGTTCGTCCGGGCGGAACGAGAGCCAGCATCCCTCCGGGGAAGGGGCGAAATGACCCCCAGTTGTTCCGTCCCGGAACTTCTCGAAAACGTGTCAACGCTCGGGTTCCGTCTCTCCGGCCACACAGACCACTCTGGGATATTCTCCGTCTCTGCTGTTTGTTCGTGGGGCCGTCCCGATGTGGTCCGATTTTCTCAGGAAATTCCTTTCAAGGAGCGCAGCGCTCCGGTTCTGTTAGTTAGGTGAGCCAGTAGGGGAAACCGGGAGAGGCTGGTGGCTAAGTGGGTACTGTACGTACAGAGACAAGCAGAGGGCGTTTCGTCATTGTAGCGTGTGCTTGTGTGAGTCTGTACGTATGAGTGTTTGTGTGTGTGTGTGTGTGTGTGTGTGGGCTTCTCCGATATCTCGGGCTGTTGTGCTAGATTTTTGGTGGCTCTTAGACGGAGACTTACTTTCCCACGTTTACCCCTTTGGGTTCTATTCAGTGGGGTGATGATGATGTGTTTTGTGGACTTGGTGAGCGGTAAGAGGCAATGGTATCTCTGTGCTGAGAAATAGGGGATGTACTACTGCTATAGGATACTGGATACGTTGTCGTTCTTCTTGTGTGACACACTGACTACATCTAATGACCATGATGTGTAACTCGAGGAGACATGCACAGCCTACACACACACCTCGCACTCCCTGTGTGCTAACCCACTCATTCACTGGAAGACTGTATAACCCACTCGAGAATCCGTATAGGAGAGTCGTATATTAACCCACCCAGACACCACGCACAAATGCTTCAGACTGCACGTGACCAGAAGTTTCTGCCCCTGGAAAAAAGATATCGATATTTCAAGGGTATTAGATTCGTACCTTTGCCTCCAGCACCCTTGGGGACTCTTGGCAAGTGGAGCATACTAGAGAACTACCGTGTTGCGCAGACTACTGATACCGTTGACTCGATCGATTGTGGTGCTGTGTTCTGCAGATTGAGAAATATATTCACGTTTTCTTACCTTTTTCGCTCGATATTCTGAGTATCGCATAGGGGATATCATCTCAATAAACCAAGCTTAGGACATCTCACTGTTGTCAATAACAACAATAGCAAAAGCAATAGTATAGTTACTATGGTGGCCAAGGAGGACTCGTCAATTGGCGGCTCCGAAACAGTCAAGGAGCAGTCGCTGAAGAGAGTAGAGACAAGCATCGATGTCTCGGAGGAGAAGGCCTCGAATGTCGGTGCGGACAAAGTGACGAGGGAGAAGATGGATACCGCGTACGTCGGCTGGAAACAGATCGGGAACTGGGAGGAGAAGGACGAGTTGACCGCGGATGATCTGCTGCTGGACCTGAGCAAGGATACGTTGCTGGATAGCTTGTTGCCGGAGGCCGCCTACGGGGACTGGTACCATGCGTTGGGGATCTTCTTCGTCGGTGGGTTTCTGTCGTTTCTGCTGGGTCATTTCAAGTATACCCTCGCGCCGGTGTTTTTCGTCATCTTACTAACGGCGTTGTTCTATAGGACCTCTAGTAAGAAGTACAGGGCGGGGATTAGGGACCTCGTGCAGAAGGAATTCACAGTGCAGAAAATTGAGAACGACTACGAGTCCATGGAGTGGCTGAACACCTTCCTGGACAAGTACTGGCCCATCTTGGAACCCTCTGTCTCGCAGATGGTTGTCGAACAAGTCAATGAGTTGCTGGCGACAAACCCAGCGGTTCCGGCCTTCATCAAGGCCCTGTGGATCGACGAATTCACATTGGGTGTGAAACCACCTAGAATTGAAGTCGCAAAGACATTCCAGAATACCGCGTCGGATATTGTGGTAATGGACTGGACTGTGTCCTTCACGCCTCACGATCTTTCCGATATGACCGCTAAACAAGTGAGAAATTACGTCAACCAGAAAGTAGTGATCAAGGCTAAGATGTTCGGGCTGACGATCCCCGTGTGCGTATCTAATATCGCGTTCAAAGCAGACACGAGAGTCCGGTTCAAACTGATGACTCCGTTCCCTCATCTCGAGACAGTGAATATCCAGTTATTAGACGTCCCCGAGATCGATTTTGTCGCGACCTTGTTTGGATCCTCCATATTCAACTGGGAAATCATGGCCATCCCAGGGTTGTATCCGTTCATCAGACAGATGGCGCAGAAATATATGGGGCCGATCTTGTTACCACCTTTCTCCTTACAATTGAATATCCCAAGTTTGCTTTCAAACACACACCTGTCTGTCGGGGTCATCGAGGTGACCGTCAAGAACGCCAAGGATTTGAAGATCGGTACCAACATCCTAAGTACTTCGATCGACCCGTACTTGAATCTCGAGTTGGCCAATAAGAAGGTAGGTCAGACAAGGACTGTCAGGGACTCCCTGAACCCTGTCTGGAACGAAACGCTGTACGTGTTATTGAACTCGTTCACGGAGCCCTTGACGATCAGTATCATGGATAAGAGGGGGAAGTTAAAGGACAAGCAGATTGGTAGAATCGAGTACAACTTGAACTCCATGCACGACACACCTGTTCAGAAGAATTTAAAGGCAAAATTCTTGAGAAACTCTAAACCTGTCGGTGAGTTGAATTTCGATTTGAAATTCTTCCCTACTTTGCAACCTAAACGTCTACCAAATGGTATCGTCGAGGAATTACCCGCGTTGAACACCGGTATTGCAAAGATCATCGTCGAGGAAATACAGGGTCTTAACGAAAAGAACGAAAAGGAGACGTATTACGTTGACGTATACATGAACGCTAAATTCGTTACAGCCACGAACAAGGCCAGCGACACAGATATCGTCAAGTTCGGTACAGAATACGAGGCAGTCATCCCAGATCGTCGTAAGACTAGATACAGATTCGTGGTCAAGGACAGCAATGACAAAATCGTCACATCCACTGTCCAGTCCCTAAACGATCTTATTGATAGAACTGAAATTGATAAGAAACTAATCCCCTTGAAGGGGTCCAAGGGTACCCTCAAGATTACTACGTATTGGAGACCTGTCAGGCTCGATTTCGGTACCAATTCCATCGCGTACAACCCCCCTATTGGGGCTGTCAGAGTATTCATCTCTAAGGCGAACAACTTGCTCAACTTGGAGAAAGTCGGCAAGATTGATCCATACACAAAGGTTTTGGTCAATGGTATCTCCAGAGGTAGGACTGATGATAGGAAGTCTACATTGGACCCTGTTTGGGACCAGTCCATTTACGTTGCGGTGACCTCCCCTAACCAAAGATTGACATTAGAGGTTATGGACGTCGAGACAATTAACAAGGACCGTTCTGTCGGTAAGTTTGACATTAACGTTCAAGAGTTATTCCACAAGAATGAACAAGACAGATACGAGGAGAATATTGACACCACCGCCAGAGTAGGACGTCTGATCACAAAGAAGGGTGCCAGGGGTAATCTTACTTACTACGTCGCCTTCTACCCAACTTTGCCTGTGTTGACATTAGAAGAAATTCAAGATGCTGATAAGTTACAGGATACAAAGGCCTCTCTAGAGGAACAGAAAAAGAAGAAACTGTCCGGCGAGGAGAAACAAAAATTCGAAGAAGATTCGCTTAAATGCGAAGAGATGGAGCACATTTTGCATGACAAGATCAAACTGGATCTCGATGAATTGATGGAGCACAAATCTGGTATCATGGCAGTATCTGTCCTTGATGGGACTGTTCCACAACCAGGTGTCTACGTACAGGCATTCTTTGATGCCAATGGTCATGCTCGTTTTGTGAGTCCCAAGATTAATTCCACCATTGTGAGAAGTGGATGGACCGGTGATGTTGCCATCAAGGAACTAGACTACTCTGTAACTACCTTTAGAGTCACAAAGAATATGAACGCCAATAAAGTGGAAGACTGTCTCTGTGAAGTGACAGTTCCAACTGCAGAGCTAATCAAAAATTGTTACTATAAACCATCGATTCTTAACCTGTCCGGTGAGGGTGGCGGGAAGCTGTTATTGCAAACACAATGGTTCCCTCTGGACGCCGAAGAGTTACCACAATCAGATCTAATTACAAATTCTGGTGACTTGACTGTGACTGCAAAGAGTGCAGAGAATTTGAACTCTGCCGATACAAATGGGTTCTCAGACCCATATCTGAAATTCTACCTCAACGATGATGAAGATGCAGTGTTTAAAACTCATGTGGAGAAGAAGACCTTGAATCCAAAGTGGGACGAGTCTAGTACCTTCGAAATCCGTAACCGTGTTCATAGCACTCTGCACATCAAAGTAATGGACTGGGATGTCGCCTCTGGTGATGACTGTATTGGTTGGGCCAACGTGAATCTGTCAAATGTGAAACCATACGAAACGACTACTTTAGATGTGCCTGTAAAACAGGATGGACAAGATGCAGGTGTGTTACACCTTGAATTCAGTTTAAAGCCACGGTATGTGGAGAGCGTTGAGAAACGGGAGACTAAAGTTGGTGATGTTGCCGCCAAGGGTCTAGGTACGGGTATCAAGGCTGGTACGACTGTAGTGAGTACTGGTCTCGGGACTGTTGGTAAGTTGGGCAAGGGTATCTTGGGTGTGCGCCATCTTGGGAAATCCAAGTCTAGGAACGAATAATTCATCTGTATTCACACACCTAAATTGAATGTATTGGATTATAATTATATGTATTAAACATTGTGTTGAATTATATTTTTTGATGTCCCGAAATATTACAAGTTTCAGTGGTTCGTAATCTTTCACTTGCACCAATTCTCCCTGTCCATTTGGGCATATATTTCTGTGTAATTTCCTCACAAGCAGGTGTTGTGGTCTAAAATATCTATTAAGAGTGCCTTTGTCATACAATACCCTCTTTATTGTATGTACAGTACCCTGGTTATGTTTTTTGACCTGCGCATGACTTGACTCTTTCAGCCCATATGTAGTGACACAAGCTTGTTGTATCAGGTTCCGTCCGCCAAGAAGAAAATATGAAAGCTTAATCGCAACCCTAGGCATGGAACATTTTCCCATGGGGTATGACTTAGAATGATTTCTTTTACTTTTATGGCGTGCCTCCCCCCAACAAGTTTTAACTCATTTTGACAGCTCAATTGTTGCCACTAAAGATAGTAGTATCAGCTCTATCAGCTCTATTAACGCTTTCAATGACATTACTATTTACCGCTGGAATAACGGTGACTGCTCATAACGGTGACAGAAGTGTCTTTTTCCTGTGAGGATGCTGGCCATAAGAAAAGAAGTGGCTGTTAACCTACCTAAGCCCTCTGCATAAACGGAAACTAGTTTCAGGCAAGGATCATTGCAGAAGAAAAGGTGCCAAATTAAGAGGAAGGGAACAGAATATTGTAAGTGCCACGTTCTGACATAGTTTATGGTTATTTATTCGAGTGACTGACCGGTTAAAGCTCTGCTGTTGGACTCTCATTTTTTTATGTCACAGTCTTGACATCATGACAACAGTGAGAGTTGTTGTTATTCTTCTGAGCGGCAACATTTGAAAGGAATGGATAATACGAAAGGGAAAGGTGAAAGAACGAAGAAGGTAGTTCGATAGTTGTAAGTGTACATTTTTTACCATCCATTTCTCTTCGGCAAGCAATGCATGTTATACCCATCCAAATATCTTTTTTCCGACGCTCCAGACTCAATCATCAACTCCAAGGAATGATAAATTGGTGAAACGCTCAGCTTGATGGAGTGTACTACGGTAATTTCTATACATAAGAATGGTCTTTGTACGAGAACTATCTTCAGAAATTGGATTAACCAAGCTGTATTTGAATTCAAAGCCTGGGAAATTTAGGATGGATTGATGTTTTTATCATTTTCTTCTAGTTGTTTGGCAGTTATGGTAGAAAGTAACGAAAGGCCTTACTTACATCATATTGGCATACTTCGTAGAATAATGCTTTCATCAATGCCTATTTGCTTTACTATTTAAGTACGGTCATAAAGCTCGGTGGCATAAGAAAAATAATCGTTAAATTGTAATATAAAAGGTATATAAACGTAGTCTATGAATACAATTAAAGAAATCATGACTTGACCGGTTCAACGTTCCAGATTGTTTCAGAATACTCTTGGATACAACGGTCACTGCTGAAGAAACCAATGTTGGCGACACTCAAGATACTCTTCTTGATCCATTCGGTTCTTTCGGTGTGGTAGACTTGGTCGACAAGTTCCTGTGTCGCAATGTACGAATCGAAGTCATCACTGACTAGGTAGTAGTCGCCGTGCTTCTTAACGACGTCGACGATTGGCTTGAATTCGCTCGGGTTCTCCGTGAAGTCACCGCGTTCGATAAATTCAAGAACCTTTTCCAGGTTTTCTGGCAACTCCTGGGGGTTGTACTGATGGTTGTATCTCAGGTCCTCGACGTTCTCACTCAGGTTACCGAACAGGAAGACGTTATCCTCACCGATCTCCCTGGTGATCTCGACGTTAGCACCGTCGACTGTACCGATGATCAGCCCACCGTTCATGGCGAACTTCATGTTGGAAGTACCTGAGGCCTCGGTACCCGCGGTGGAGATATGTTCACTCAAGTCACTTGCAGGAATGATAATCTCGGCCTTGGAGACGTTGTACTCTGGAATGAAGTAAACCTTTAGCAACCCGCCGATTTCGATATCGTTATTTATCAAGTCAGCGACAGAATTGATCAACTTGATGATCAATTTGGCCATGTAGTAACCGGGGGCACTCTTACCGCCGAAGATGGACACCTTGCGTGGGAACTTCTTGGCGACCTCTTCCTGCGAGGCGCCGTTCTCGAACATCGTCTTCATGGCCAAGTACCGGTAGATGATCCCGAACACGTTCAGTTGTTGACGCTTGTACTCGTGGATCCGCTTGACCTGAACGTCGAAGAGCGTGTCGGCGATGTGTTCCCTGTCGACGATGTCCACGCCGTCATTCAGTTTCTTGATCAAGTCGGCGAGTCTTGTCTTGTTGTGGGTCTTGACCGCGGTCCATTTCTTTTGGAATTCGGGGTCCTCTGCGTATTTCGTGAGCATTGTCAATTTGGGCATATCCAGCAGGAAGTTATGCTGTGGGTCGTGGATCGTTTCACCGATCAAGTCCGCGAGTTGCGGGTTTGCCTGCTTCAACCATCTCCTCGGGGTGATCCCGTTCGTGACGTTTGTGAATTTCGACGCGCCGTAGAACTTGACGAAATCGCTGAAGATGGTCTTCTTGATCAGCTCCGAGTGCAGCTCAGCGACACCGTTGACCTTGTGGGACCCGACGATGGCGAGGAAGGCCATTCTGATCTGCCTCTCCGGTCCTGCCTCCTCGATGATGGAGATGCGGGACAGCAAATCGATGTCCTTGGGGAACTTCTTGGCGACGTCCTGGAGGAAGAACCAGTTGATGTCGTAGATGATCTCGAGGTGCCTGGGCAACAGGCGGCCGAAGAGCCCGACAGGCCACTTCTCTAGGGCCTCCTGCATGACGGTGTGGTTGGTGTACGCGAATGTGTTCGTGACGATCTCCCATGCCTGGTGCCAGTCCATCTTCTCCAAATCGACGAGGATTCTTTGCAACTCGACGATGGCCAGCGTCGGGTGCGTGTCGTTCAGCTGGATGGCGATCTGGTCCGGGAACTCGGACCATGGTCTCTTGGACTTCTTGTACCTCCTGACGATGTCGTGGAGGGAGGCCGAGCACCAGAAGTACTGCTGCTTCAGTCTCAACTCTTTGCCCTGCTCGAAATTGTCATTGGGGTACAGTACTGCGGTGATTGATTCGGCACGTTGCTGTGCGTCCACGGAGTTTTGGTAGTCCCCACTGTTGAATTTTGCGAAATCGAACTCCGTCGTGGGTTTCGCCTTCCACAGTCTCAGGTTGTTGACGTTGTTGGTCTTGTAGCCCGGCACTGGGAAATCGTACGCGACGGCGATGACCCGCTCGCCGCCGATCCACTGCGAGGGCGCCAGCGTGGACTTCTCCTTCTCCGTCCTGTCGACGTACCCGTAAAAGGTGATGGGGATCTGCACTTCATTCCGCTCGATCTCCCAGGCGTTGCCGAAGTTCAGCCAGTAGTCCGGTGTCTCGACTTGGTACCCGTCGATGATCTTCTGCGCGAAGATGCCGTACTCGTAGCGCAGCCCGTAGCCCCACGCGGGGATGTTCTCCGTCGCCATCGAGTCCACGAAACACGCCGCGAGGCGGCCGAGCCCGCCGTTCCCGAGCCCTGCGTCCGGTTCCTGCTCCAGGACATCCTCTAGCTTGAAGCCCAGCTCGTCGAGCGCCCCGGAGACCATCCCGCGGGACGTGGGCTTCTTCTCCCTGGGATCGGCGTGCACCTCGTCCTCGCCCGTTGTCGAGTGCGTCTGGGCGTCCGGGTCGTCTATCTTCATGTTGATGAGCGCGTTATCCAGGGCCCTCCCCATGAGAAACTCAAGGGACAAGTAATACACGCGCTTGGGATCCCTCGTCGTGAACTTCTGCTGCGTCTTGTTCCAGTCTATGATCAAATTATCCCTGACGCTCATGGACGTGGCCTCGTAGGCGGCGAGGTCGTCGCAGTTGTACAGCGAGCGGGCGAGCGTCGTCTCCACGTGGTCTATGAAGCGGGCCTCGAAGTCCTCCGCCTTGCCGAACCGCTTCACTTGGTGCTTAGTCCACAGCGCGCGGGACTTGAGCGGGATGGTGGAGTCGATCGCCTTTATCTCCTGCGGCAAGAACCCCGTGAGGCGTCTCGTGAGCCTCGGGATCTGGTGCGGGGAGGAGGGCTCCTCCGTGATCATGTCGTTGGTGCTTGTTGTCGCGGGTGCCATCTTCGTGGTAGCGTGCTTGGTTGGTGGTCGGGAGTGGGACAGGGGGCGAGAGATCCAGAGACGTACACTTCCCGGTATATATACTGTTGCTTCGCAACAGGGGGCAAGCCACGGCCCTCCTCGAACAGGTTCGACAGTCCGTCCGTAGCACCGGCGCTTGCAGCAGCAGCGGAAGGGACGGACTGGTGTAAGCGGTGACAAACTCCCACTGCGGCAACAGTCAAGAACGTTTTCGGAAACGAAGTGCCCCCTAATCTGCCGCTGCCGTCCCGTTTCGGAACCCCTGCGTCGTGCGCTGTTTTCTGTGGATCTGGGAGGGAAAAAGGGGGCAGCAGAACGAGGGGTCCGCGGCGGGGGCGGGGCAGCAGGGGCGGGCAGGTGGTGTGGTGTGTGGGGGGAGGCAGTGGGCCGCTGGTCCGGGAGGGAGAGTCTCGCTTTGTGTACTGAGTCGATGGTTGGCTGCCGATGGTTGACAATGACTGGCCGTGGGGTCTATCGTCTCGCTCCGAGAGACGTCTGGTCAGTAGCAGAGTTGATGTCAATTCGATATCTAAACAGCACCGAGATATCGGTGGCAACAGACAGTATCCCGATTTGAAAACTTGCGATATTGTAGGCTCTCTTAATGGGGTAAGATCGGTACCCCAGACGAAGCAAGGTTTCAAACATGTTAGGTCTGTGTCTACGGGAAGAGAAGAGAAGTGTGACAAGGGAGTGTCGTCTTCCTTGTCCCTTGTACTAGCTTTTTGGTAAAAAAATACGGGAAGCTCAGATAATTTGTAATACTGGACGTGACAAGAAGCGGGTCGGTTCTCTTAAAATATACAAGTGTAGAAAGAAAGTACGATGTGTATATCGATGTTCTCCGAGTTGGAGACGTTTTTCAGACGTGATCAACGCTTTCAATACGAAGCTGAATAGAATCATGTCTGATAATTCCAGCAAACATCATCTTCTAGAACCAAACTTGTCCAGCTGGATTATAAGCTGTCATAACATCCGAAGTTATATTCAAGCTTGCAGCTAAGCGTCTCCAACCTTTACTGGTAAAGTTATGACCTCTGTCACTGACTATACCTCTTGCAACACCCTGTGAACGAATGATGTCATCAAATCATAAATCTGCACAATCAATACATGTGTTTGGTGGAATGTGCCAGTTGGGTTAAGAGCGATCAATACATGTGTTTGGTGGAATGTGCCAGTTGGGTTAAGAGCGATCAATACATGTGTTTGGTGGAATGTGCCAGTTGGGTTAAGAGCGATCAATGACAAATATTATGTTATTATACCCTTGGCTTGGTGTAATACCAGGTGAAAAGTCGCTGTGAATAGATGACCAACGTTTGTCAGAAATAGGTAGGTAAGGGTTGGAAAACATCACGAGGATGTAAAGCCGAACGTTTATTCTGTTGACACGACAAACAGTAATCGTTTGTCAGGAACACGCAAGGGTTGGAAACATCACGAGGATGTAAAGCCGAACGTTTATTCTGTTGACACGACAAACAATAATCGTTTGTCAGGAACACGCAAGGGTTGGAAACAT